>JAPDOI010000428.1:0-557500 GCA_029168955.1 Aplectana chamaeleonis
TCTGAATGGTACACCACGACTGATCAGGAAATATAACAGACGGACAAGGAAAAACCCACTGACGCGTCCATTCGGTGGAAGAGGCTCTTAAAAACATTATAAATAATCCAAATAAAGTGATAACTAAATAAATAAATAAACAAATAGATAAAAGAAAAAAGAAATAAAAGAAATACACAAATAAATAAACAAATATAGATGAATAAGTAAATAAACAAACATTAGAATCAAATAAAACGAATAAAAGTAACATAATTACGAGAAGATGAAGAAGAGGAGATAATAAAAAGTCGATTAGGGTTGCGTGGCCCGAAAAAGAAGAATGAAAGAAAAAATAAAGAGAAGAGCAGAATAGAGAAAGAATATGTAAGAATAGTGATAGAGAATAGAATAGAATAATGTAAAAAAGGAGAATACCCCAGGCGGTTTAACAATTGGAAGGAGGTCCTTTTTGTTGAGTTTATTGGTCCAGCCGGCGGAGTCAGGAGAAAAGTCGATAGAGGTGGTCACACTAGCGTGTCCGATGATGAAGAGGTGAATCAGGAGGGTCATAGAGATTCCAGGTGACGAAAGAACTCGGTAGAGAATTCAGTTCTGGTCGCTGGAAATCCAAATATTTCCCTAATTCAAGCGGGATTGTTATATGAGTTAGCCTCCCCCGTTTTATTAACTTAGTGAACATCAATTACGATCTCAATTATACGTTTTTGCCGAGGAATACATGCGCAACGATAAGCTGAGAGTTCGCTCACTGCTCTGCTGAAAAGGATCCGGACGCTCGTGAAGCTCAATAGCGATCTAACAACTATGCCCATGAACCGAAATATCAGCTGAGCCCTGTCTGCGTGTTCCGCAATCAACGCACCCTGACTGGGAAGGGTTCTGCGCTCCATGCCGTAACGGATTTGTGTATCACTTGCACTCTTGGCAGCTCGCACCACTGTTCCGGCCAAATCACGGCTACGATTTACAGATGAGCAGTTAATTTTCTGTTACTTGAATCTGCGCTTTGTACCATTTATTAAATTTACCCGAGCTGTCCTAAAGGTGGATGCCACATTCTCTAGCAAATTAGATTCCTGAGTAGATTTTCCTCATTGCTTCCAAAAAACTTATATAGTCATGTACCGGACAGCTCAGGAGACGGCGTAGTGACCATCCAACCAGCAGCGCGATTCCTAAGCTATCATTGTATTTTTCAAAGTCATCATGGTCACATAGTTAGAAGTAAGAACCATTCGAGGGATGGGGGGCACGCTGGAATTGCAGTGTTTGTTCACAGGGGATTGCTGTCACTTTATATTTTTGCCCAAACGATATTCAAGGCATAATTCACGTCAAATCATTCAGATAGATGACATTAGATAAGACATTAAAAAAGGATATTCAGAGGATAATTTCGAAAAGTTTAGCTTCTTAGAAAAAGTAACGATTTGGCAATGTAATAATTACAAGAGATATAGAAGTTGAAAAAAAAAACGTCTTGAAATATCGTTAAAAATGATTTGGCGCAAAATAGCCAGAAGTAAGGAAAAAAATTCGAAATGTAGTGATATGACCAAAGTCGAATTTGAAGGACAATCATAGGACAACTAATGATAAGTAGTGAAAGACGAGAGATAGTACTTTAGAAGCTTCTCCATTAAACTTATAAAAGCTAAATCAAGCGCGCATCGGATTTGAGCGTTACGTTCACATAGCTTGACAAATGCTGGTTTCCGTATTTCGGCTTCAGTAAAATGTTTTACAGTTTCCGTTGAGCGCGTGATTTAGCTATGATAAGTTTAATGGAAAAGCTTCTAAAATCCTATCCCTCGTCTGTCACTACTTATCAAAAGTTGGCCTATGATTGACCGTCAAAATCCGACTTTTGGAGCGTACATATCACTTACATTTCGAAGTTTTTCCTTACTTCTGGTTATTTTTGCATCCAAATCATTTTTAAGATATTTCAAAGACGTTTTTTTAAATTTTTTACCTTCTATATTTCTTATCAATTATAACACATTTGCCAAATCCTCGTTACTTTTTTCTAAAAAGCTAAACTCAGAAATTTCATATATGTTCTCCCAAAGGTTTCCTTTTTGGCATTTGATTTTTAGCTTAGTGATTCCCATTTAGGAGAGAGAGGCAAGAAACCTACGACTACAGTTTATCCTTCGTTGAATAATGCAAATCGATACGAATCGGTGTTGTCGGGCGACGTATAGCTCCTGAAAATTCTGACTCGCAACCATAAAAAACGACCCTTGCTTTCCTACTGGGGCCCCAAGCATTTTCTACGGCGTCCTGCGCACTCCCACTATTGTCCACGCACACTTTCACTACAGCGTCCTGCGGATTCCCACTGAGGGCCCGCAATGATCTTTCTGCGGCATCTTGCGCATTCCACTCTGGGGCCCGCACACTTTCTGTGGCGTCCTCGCACTCCCACTGGGGCCCGCACACTTTCTACGGCGATCCTGCGCACATTGCTGCGTCCTGCACACTTTTCATCGAACACCCCCTTATTTGGAAGAGAACAGTGAACTTCATTCGCCGAAGCTCAAAATTTCGTTCTTTAACACTAAGCACGTGCACTTGCGTATGAGACCACACGCACGAATACACGTGGCGTACAAAACTAAGTGCGTACCGAACGTGTGCGATTGCTTACTGAATGCGTTTTCATTGCTTACCACGACCATACGCATAATCGCTTTGCCGACCACGCATACCAGTTTTCATCTTGCACACATGAGCCTCACGGTAGTTGAGTCCTGAACGCGCAGAACATTTTGCGGAACGCGACCGCGCAAACTGACAAACCGACCTCACCCACCGAAGTTTGCCTGCCGTACTGAACGCGGGCGAGTGCGTACTGAATGCGAGCGCTTGCGTACTGACCGCGCAGACTGACAAACTGATCTCACTCATCAATTCGCGCTTGCGTACTGAACGCGAACACTTGCGTACCAACCGCGCAGACTAACAAACCAGTCTCACCCGCCAAATTCGCTTGCGTACTGAACGCGGGCGCTTGCGTACTGACCGCGCCGACTGACAAACTGAGCTCACTCATCAATTCGCTTACGCGTACTGCAGACGCGGAAACTTGCGTGCCGACCGCGCAGACTAACAAAGCCGATCTCACCCACCAATTCGCTTGCGTACTGAGATGCAGGCGATTGCGTACTGAACGCGAACGCTTGCGCATTACCGACCGCGCAGACTGACGAACCGATCTGACCAACCAGTTTGCCTGCCGCGTAATGAACGGCGGAGTGATTTACGCGCTGAACGCGAACAATTGCGTACAGACCAGCGCAAACTTATACACAAAACGATCTCGTATCGTCCAGTTTTTCGGTGCGTGCTGAACGCGGACAGTTGCGTACCGAACGAACGACCACTTTTTGGCGTACTGACTGCCGTGTGCTCACGCACTGACCGCAACGAAAAGTCATATTCCGTATTGACCGCGCGCAAAGATGGGATGCTCGCGGTCAGTACGTCTCTATGGAATTCCGCAGAGCGGTTGGTACGCAGCAAAGGCGTATCGACCGCGCGCACTATTTCGTTTGCGCGGTCCAGTACGCACCTGCAAATGCGCGCGTTTGGCACGAAATGCATTTTTGCCCGCGGTCAGTACAATAGTGACACGCGGTCGGTACGAAACGCGATTTTTCGCCCGCGGTCGGTCCACCCCATTGTCTGAGCAGTTGGGTCCCGCACACCTTCCACGGCGCGAGGCGCACTTCCAGTCGTTTCCCGCACACTTTCCATGGCGCGTGGCGCACTTCCAGTTGGGTCCCGCACCCCTTTCACGGCGCGTGGCGCACTTCCAGTCGTTTCATGCACACTTTCCATGTCGCGTGGCGCACTTCCAGTTGGGTCCCGCACACCTTCCACGGCACGTGGCGCACTTCCAGTCGTTTCCCGCACACTTTCCATAGCGCGTGGCGCACTTCCAGTCGGGTCCCGCACACCTTCCACGGCACGTGGCGCACTTCCAGTCGTTTCATGCACACTTTCCATGTCGCGTGGCGCACTTCCAGTCGGGTCCCGCACACCTTCCACGGCACGTGGCGCACTTCCAGTCGTTTCCCGCACACTTTCCATGGTGCGCGGCGCATTTTCAGTTGGGTCCCACACACTTTCCACGCCGGTGGCGCACTTCCAGTCGGGTCCCGCACACTTTCCATGGCGCGCCGCGCACTTCCAGTCGGGTCCCGCACACCCTCCACGGCACGTGGCGCACTTCCAGTCGGGTCCCGCATACATTCCACGGCACGTGGCGCACTTCCAGTCGTTTCCCGCACACTTTCCATGGCACGTGGCGCACTTCCAGTCGTTTCCCGCACACTTTCCATGGCGCGTGGCGCACTTCCAGTTGGGTCCCGCACACTTTCCACGACGCGTGTCGCACTTCCAGTTGGGTCCCACACACTTTCCACGCCGGTGGCACACTCCCAGTCGGGTTCCGCACACCTTCCACGACGCGTGGCGCACTTCCAGTTGGGTCCCGCACACCTTCCACGGCACGTGGCGCACTTCCAGTCGTTTTCCGCACACCTCCCACGGCACGTGGCGCACTTCCAGTCGTTTCCCGCACACTTTCCATGGCGCGTGGCGCACTTCCAGTTGGATCCCGCACACTTTCCACGAGGCGTGGCGCACTTCCAGTTGGGTCCCACACACTTTCCACGCCGGTGGCACACTTCCAGTCGGGTTTCGCACACCTTCCACGGCACGTGGCGCGCCTCCAGTCTCTTCCCGCACACTTTCCATGGCGCGCGGCGCACTTCCAGTCGGGTCCCGCACACCTTCCACGGCACGTGGCGCACTTCCAGTCGTTTCCCGCACACATTCCATGGCGCGTGACGCACTTCCAGTCGTTTCCCGCACACTTTCCATGGTGCGCGGCGCACTTTCAGTTGGGTCCCACACACTTTCCACGCCGGTGGCGCACTTCCAGTCGGGTCCCGCACACCTTCCACGGCACGTGGCGCACTTCCAGTTGGGTCCCACAGACTTTCCAAGCCGGTGGCGCACTTCCAGTCGGGTCCCGCATACATTCCACGGCACGTGGCGCACTTCCAGTCGTTTCCCGCACACTTTCCATGGCACGTGGCGCACTTCCAGTCGTTTCCCGCACACTTTCCATGGCGCGTGGCGCACTTCCAGTTGGGTCCCGCACACTTTCCACGACGCGTGTCGCACTTCCAGTCGTTTTCCGCACACTTTCCACGCCGGTGGCGCACTTCCAGTCGGGTCCCGCACACCTTACACGGCACGTGGCGCACTTCCAGTCGTTTCCCGCACACATTCCATGGCGCGTGACGCACTTCCAGTCGTTTCCCACACACTTTCCATGGCGCGCGGCGCACTTCCAGTTGGGTCCCGCACACTTTCCACGACGCGTGGCGCACTTCCAGTCGTTTCCCGCACACATTCCATGGCGCGTGACGCACTTCCAGTCGGGTCCCGCACACCTTGCACGACGCGTGGCGCACTTCCAGTTGGGTCCCACACACTTTCCACGCCGGTGGCGCACTTCCAGTCGGGTCCCGCACACCTTCCACGGCACGTGGCGCACTTCCAGTTGGGTCCCACACACTTTCCAAGCCGGTGGCGCACTTCCAGTCGGGTCCCGCACACCTTCCACGGCACGTAACGCACTTCCAGTCGTTTCCCGCACACTTTCCATGGCGCGTGGCGCACTTCCAGTCGTTTCCCGCACACTTTCCATGGCGCGTGGCGCACTTCCAGTTGGGTCCCACACACTTTCCACGACGCGTGGCGCACTTCCAGTTGGGTCCCACACACCGTTCACGGCGCGTGGCGCACTTCCAGTTGGGTCCCACACACCTTTAACGGCGCGTGGCGCACTTCCAGTCGTTTTTCGCACACTTTCCATGGCGCGTGGCGCACTTCCAGTCGGGTCCCGCACACTTTCCACGGCGCGTGGCGCACTTCCAGTCGTTTCCCGCACACTTTCCATGGCGCGTGGCGCACTTCCAGTCGCTTCCCGCACACTTTCCATGGCGCGTGGCGCAATTCCAGTCATTTCCCGCACACTTTCCATGGCGCGTGGCGCACTTCCAGTCGCTTCCCGCACACTTTCCATGGCGCGTGGCGCAATTCCAGTCATTTCCCGCACACTTTCCATGGCGCGTGGCGCACTTCCAGTTGGGTCCCGCACACCTTCCACGACACGTGCCGCACTTCCAGTCGTTTTCCGCACACCTTCCACGGCACGTGGCGCACTTCCAGTCGTTCCCGCACACTTTTCATGGCGCGTGGCGCACTTCCAGTCGGGTCCCGCACACCTTCCACGGCACGTGGCGCACTTCCAGTCGTTTCCGCACACATTCCATGGCGCGTGACGCACTTCCAGTCGTTTCCCGCACACTTTCCATGGCGCGCGGCGCACTTCCAGTTGGGTCCCGCACACTTTCCACGGCACGTGGCGCACTTCCAGTTGGGTCCCACACAATTTCCATGGCGCGTGACGCACTTCCAGTCGTTTCCCGCACACTTTCCATGGCGCGCGGCGCACTTCCAGTTGGGTCCCACACAATTTCCACGCCGGTGGCGCACTTCCAGTCGGGTCCCGCACACCTTGCACGACGCGTGGCGCACTTCCAGTTGGGTCCCACACACCGTTCACGGCGCGTGGCGCACTTCCAGTCGTTTCCCGCACACCTTCCACGGCACGTGGCGCACTTCCAGTCGTTTCCCGCACACTTTCCGTGGCGCGGGGCGCACTTCCAGTTGGGTCCCACACACACTTTCCACGGCACGTGGCGCACTTCCAGTCGGTTCCACACACTTTCCACGGCGCGTGGCGCACTTCCAGTCGGGTCCCGCACACTTTCGACGGCGCGTGGTGCACTTCCAGTTGGGTCCCGCACACCTTCCACGGCACGTGGCGCACTTCCAGTCGTTTCCCGCACACTTTCCGTGGCGCGTGGCGCACTTCCAGTCGTTTCCCGCACACCTTCCACGGCACGTGGCGCACTTCCAGTCGTTTCCCGCACACTTTTCATGGCGCGTGGCGCACTTCCAGTCGGGTCCCGCACACCTTCCACGGCACGTGGCGCACTTCCAGTCGTTTCCCGCACACATTCCATGGCGCGTGACGCACTTCCAGTTGGGTCCCACACACTTTCCATGGCGCGCGGCGCACTTCCAGTCGGGTCCCGCACACCTTCCACGGCACGTGGCGCACTTCCAGTCGTTTCCCGCACACATTCCATGGCGCGTGACGCACTTCCAGTCGTTTCCCGCACACTTTCCATGGCGCGTGGCGCACTTCCAGTTGGGTCCCGCACACTTTCCACGACGCATGGCGCACTTCCAGTTGGGTCCCACACACTTTCCACGCCGGTGGCACACTCCCAGTCGGGTCCCGCACACCTTCCACGGCACGTGGCGCACTTCCAGTCGTTTCCCGCACACATTCCATGGCGCGTGACGCACTTCCAGTCGTTTCCCGCACACATTCCATGGCGCGTGACGCACTTCCAGTCGTTTCCCGCACACTTTCCATGGCGCGCGGCGCACTTCCAGTTGGGTCCCGCACACTTTCCACGACGCGTGGCGCACTTCCAGTTGGGTCCCACACAATTTCCACGCCGGTGGCGCACTTCCAGTCGGGTCCCGCACACCTTCCACGACGCGTGGCGCACTTCCAGTTGGGTCCCACACACTTTCCACGCCGGTTGCGCACTTCCAGTCGGGTCCCGCACACCTTCAACGGCACGTGGCGCACTTCCAGTTGGGTCCCACACACTTTCCAAGCCGGTGGCGCACTTCCAGTCGGGTCCCGCACACCGTCCACGGCACGTGGCGCACTTCCAGTCGTTTCCCGCACACTTTCCATGGCGCGTGGCACACTTCCAGTCGTTTCCCGCACACTTTCCATGGCGCGTGGCGCACTTTCAGTTGGGTCCCACACACTTTCCACGACGCGTGGCGCACTTCCAGTTGGGTCCCACACACCTTTAACGGCGCGTGGCGCACTTCCAGTTGGGTCCGCACACCTTTCCACGGCGCGTGGCGCACTTCCAGTCGTTTCCGCACACTTTCCATGGCGCGTGGCGCACTTCCAGTCGTTTCCGCACACTTTCCATGGCGCGTGGCGCACTTCCAGTCGGGTCCCGCACACTTTCCACGGCACGTGGCGCACTTCCAGTTGGGTCCCGCACACTTTCCATGGCACGTGGCGCACTTCCAGTCGTTTCCCGCACTCTTTCCTTGGCGCGTGGCGCACTTCCAGTTGGGTCCCGCCCACTTTCCACGACGCATGGCGCACTTCCAGTTGGGTCCCACACACTTTCCACGCCGGTGGCACACTCCCAGTCGGGTCCCGCACACCTTCCACGACGCGTGGCGCACTTCCAGTTGGGTCCCACACACTTTCCACGGCGCGTGGCGCACTTCCAGTCGGGTCCCGCACACCTTCCACGGCACGTGGCGCACTTCCAGTCAGGTCCCGCACACCTTCCACGGCACGTGGCGCACTTCCAGTCGTTTCCCGCACACTTTCCATGGCGCGTGGCGCACTTCCAGTCGTTTCCCGCACACTTTCCATGGCGCGTGGCGCACTTCCAGTTGGGTCCCACACACTTTCCACGACGCGTGGCGCACTTCCAGTTGGGTCCCGCACACCTTCCATGACGCGTGGCGCACTTCCAGTCGTTTCCGCACACTTTCCATGGCGCGTGGCGCACTTCCAGTCGGGTCCCGCACACTTTCCACGGCGCGTGGCGCACTTCCAGTTGGGTCCCGCACACTTTCCACGGCGCGTGGCGCACTTCCAGTCGTTTCCCGCACACTTTCCATGGCGCGCGGCGCACTTCCAGTTGGGTCCCGCACACTTTCCACGACGCGTGGCGCACTTCCAGTCGTTTTCCGCACACCTTTCATGGCGCGTGGCGCAATTCCAGTCGTTTTCCGCACACCTTCCACGGCACGTGGCGCACTTCCAGTCGTTTCCCGCACACTTTCCATGGCGCGTGGCGCACTTCCAGTTGGATCCCGCACACTTTCCACGACGCGTGGCGCACTTCCAGTTGGGTCCCACACACTTTCCACGCCGGTGGCGCACTTCCCGTCGGGTCCCGCACACCTTCCACGGCACGTGGCGCACTTCCAATCGTTCCCGCATACCTTCCATGGCGCGGGGCGCACTTCCAGTCGGATCCCGCACACCTTCCACGGCACGTGGCGCACTTCCAGTCGGGTCCCTCACACTCTCCACGGCCCGTGGCGCACTTCCAGTCGGGTCCCGCACACTTTCCATGGCGCGTGGCGCACTTCCAGTTGGGTCCCTCACACTCTCCATGACCCGTGGCGCACTTCCAGTCGGGTCCCGCACACCTTCAACGGCACGTGGCGCACTTCCAGTTGGGTCCCGCACACCTTTCACGGCGCGTGGCGCACTTCCAGTCGTTTCCCGCACACATTCCATGGCGCGTGACGCACTTCCAGTCATTTCCCGCACACCTTCCATGGCGAGTGGCGCACTTCCAGTTGGGTCCCTCACACTCTCCATGACCCGTGGCGCACTTCCAGCTATGTCCCGCACACTTTACACGGCGCGTGGCGCACTTCCAGTCGTTTCCGCACACTTTCCATGGCGCGTGGCGCACTTCCAGTCGTTTCCGCACACCTTCCATGGCGCGTGGCGCACTTCCAGTTGGGTCCCACACACTTTCCACGCCGCGTGCCGCCCTTCCAGTCGGGTCCCGCACACCTTCCACGACGCGTGGCGCACTTCCAGTTGGGTCCCACACACTTTCCACGCCGGTGGCGCACTTCCAGTCGGGTCCCGCACACCTTCCACGGCACGTGGCGCACTTCCAGTTGGGTCCCACACACTTTCCAAGCCGGTGGCGCACTTCCAGTCAGGTCCCGCACACCTTCCACGGCACGTGGCGCACTTCCAGTCGTTTCCCACACACTTTCCATGGCGCGTGGCGCACTTCCAGTCGTTTCCCGCACACTTTCCATGGCGCGTGGCGCACTTCCAGTTGGGTCCCACACACTTTCCACGACGCGTGGCGCACTTCCAGTTGGGTCCCACACACCTTTCGCGGCGCGTGGCGCACTTCCAGTTGGGTCCCGCACACCTTTCACGGCGCGTGGCGCACTTCCAGTCGTTTCATGCACACTTTCCATGTCGCGTGGCGCACTTCCAGTCGGGTCCCGCACACCTTCCACGGCACGTGGCGCACTTCCAGTCGTTTCCCGCACACTTTCCATAGCGCGTGGCGCACTTCCAGTCGGGTCCCGCACACCTTCCACGGCACGTGGCGCACTTCCAGTCGTTTCCCGCACACCTTCCATGGCGCGGGGCGCACTTCCAGTCGGGTCCCGCACACTTTCCATGGCGCGTGGCGCACTTCCAGTCGTTTCCCGCACACTTTCCATGGCGCGTGGCGCACTTCCAGTCGTTTCCCGCACACCTTCCATGGCGCGGGGCGCACTTCCAGTCGGGTCCCGCACACCTTCCACGGCACGTGGCGCACTTCCAGTCGTTTCCCGCACACTTTCCATGGCGCGTGGCGCACTTCCAGTCGTTTCCCGCACACCTTCCATGGCGCGGGGCGCACTTCCAGTCGGGTCCCGCACACCTTCCACGGCACGTGGCGCACTTCCAGTCGTTTCCCGCACACCTTCCATGGCGCGGGGCGCACTTTCAGTCGGGTCCCGCACACCTTCCACGGCACGTGGCGCACTTCCAGTCGTTTCCCGCACACCTTCCATGGCGCGGGGCGCACTTCCAGTCGGGTCCCGCACACTTTCCATGGCGCGTGGCGCACTTCCAGTCGTTTCCCGCACACTTTCCATGGCGCGTGGCGCACTTCCAGTCGTTTCCCGCACACCTTCCATGGCGCGGGGCGCACTTCCAGTCGGGTCCCACACACTTTCCACGCCGGTGGCGCACTTCCAGTCGGGTCCCGCACACCTTCCACGGCACGTGGCGCACTTCCAGTTGGGTCCCATACACTTTCCAAGCCGGTGGCGCACTTCCAGTCGGGTCCCGCACACCTTCCACGGCACGTGGCGCACTTCCAGTCGTTTCCCGCACACTTTCCATGGCGCGTGACGCACTTCCAGTCGTTTCCCGCACACTTTCCATGGCGCGCGGCGCACTTCCAGTTGGGTCCCGCACACTTTCCACGACGCGTGGCGCACTTCCAATTGGGTCCCACACACCTTTAACGGCGCGTGGCGCACTTCCAGTCGTTTCCCGCACACCTTCCACGGCACGTGGCGCACTTCCAGTCGTTTCCCGCACACTTTTCATGGCGCGTGGCGCACTTCCAGTCGGGTCCCGCACACCTTCCACGGCACGTGGCGCACTTCCAGTCGTTTCCCGCACACTTTCCATGTCGCGTGGCGCACTTCCAGTCGGGTCCCGCACACCTTCCACGGCACGTGGAGCACTTCCAGTCGTTTCCCGCACACCTTCCATGGCGCGGGGCGCACTTCCAGTCGGGTCCCGCACACTTTCCATGGCGCGTGGCGCACTTCCAGTCGTTTCCCGCACACTTTCCATGGCGCGTGGCGCACTTCCAGTCGTTTCCCGCACACCTTCCATGGCGCGGGGCGCACTTCCAGTCGGGTCCCGCACACCTTCCACGGCACGTGGCGCACTTCCAGTCGGGTCCCGCACACATTCCATGGCGCGTGACGCACTTCCAGTCGTTTCCCGCACCCCTTCCACGGCACGTGGCGCACTTCCAGTCGTTTCCCGCACACTTTCCATGGCGCGTGGCGCACTTCCAGTCGTTTCCCGCACACTTTCCATGGCGCGTGGCGCACTTGCAGTCGTTTCCCGCACACTTTCCATGGCGCGTGGCACACTTCCAGTCGGTTACCGCCCACTTTCCACGGCACGTGGCGCACTTTCAGTCGGGTCCCGCACACCTTCCACGGCACGTGGCGCACTTCCAGTCGGTTCCCGCCCACTTTCCACGGCTCCTGCCGCACTTTCAGTCGGGTCCCGCACACCTTCCACGGCACGTGGCGCACTTCCAGTCGTTTCCCGCACACTTTCCATGTCGCGTGGCGCACTTCCAGTCGGGTCCCGCACACCTTCCACGGCACGTGGCGCACTTCCAGTCGTTTCCCGCACACTTTCCATGGCGCGTGGCGCACTTCCAATCGTTTCCCGCACACTTTCCATGGCGCGTGGCGCACTTCCAGTCGGGTCCCGTACACTTTCCACGGCGCGTGGCGCACTTCCAGTCGGAGCCCGCACACTTTCCGTGGTGCGTCGCGCACCTCCAGTCGGGTCCCGAACACTTTCTACAACGCGTGGCGCACTTCCAGTTGGGTCCCGCACACTTTCCACGGCGCGTGGCACATTTCCAGTCGGGTCCAGCACACTTTCCACGGCTCGTGGCGCACTTCCGGTCGGTGTCCGCACACTTTCCACGGCGCGTGACGCACTTCCAGTCGTTTCCCGCACACTTTCCATGGCGCGTGGCGCACTTCCAGTTGGATCCCGCACACTTTCCACGACGCGTGGCGCACTTCCAGTTGGGTCCCACACACTTTCCACGCCGGTGGCGCACTTCCAGTCGGGTCCCGCACACTTTCCACGACGCGTGGCGCACTTCCAGTTGGGTCCCACACACTTTCCACGCCGGTGGCGCACTTCCCGTCGGGTCCCGCACACCTTCCACGGCACGTGGCGCACTTCCAGTCTCTTCCCGCACACTTTCCATGGCGCGCCGCGCACTTCCAGTCGGGTCCCGCACACCCTCCACGGCACGTGGCGCACTTCCAGTCGTTTCCCGCACACTTTCCATGACGCGTGGCGCACTTCCAGTCGGGTCCCGCACACCTTCCACGGCACGTGGCGCACTTCCAGTCGTTTTCCGCACACCTTCCATGGCGCGTGGCGCAATTCCAGTCGTTTCCCGCACACTTTCCATGGCGCGTGGCGCACTTCCAGTTGGGTCCCGCACACCTTCCACGGCACGTGGCGCACTTCCAGTCGTTTTCCGCACACCTCCCACGGCACGTGGCGCACTTCCAGTCGTTTCCCGCACACTTTCCATGGCGCGTGGCGCACTTCCAGTTGGATCCCCCACACTTTCCACGACGCGTGGCGCACTTCCAGTTGGGTCCCACACACCTTCCACGCCGGTGGCGCACTTCCCGTCGGGTCCCGCACACCTTCCACGGCACGTGGCGCACTTCCAGTCGTTTCCCGCACACATTCCATGGCGCGTGACGCACTTCCAGTCATTTCCCGCACACCTTCCACGGCACGTGGCGCACTTCCAGTCGTTTCCCGCACACTTTCCATGGCGCGTGGCGCACTTCCAGTCGTTTCCCGCACACTTTCCATGGCGCGTGGCGCACTTCCAGTTGGGTCCCACACACTTTCCACGACGCGTGGCGCACTTCCAGTCGGGTCCCGCACACCTTCCATGACGCGTGGCGCACTTCCAGTTGGGTCCCATACACTTTCCACGCCGGTGGCGCACTTCCAGTCGGATCCCGCACACCTTCCACGGCACGTGGCGCACTTCCAGTTGGGTCCCACACACTTTCCAAGCCGGTTTCCAGTCGGGTCCCGCACACCTTCCACGGCACGTAACGCACTTCCAGTCGTTTCCCGCACACTTTCCATGGCGCGTGGCGCACTTCCAGTCGTTTCCCGCACACTTTCCATGGCGCGTGGCGCACTTCCAGTTGGGTCCCACACACTTTCCACGACGCGTGGCGCACTTCCAGTTGGGTCCCACACACCTTTCACGGCGCGTGGCGCACTTCCAGTTGGGTCCCGCACACCTTTCACGGCGCGTGGCGCACTTCCAGTCGTTTCATGCACACTTTCCATGGCGCGTGGCGCACTTCCAGTCGTTTCCCGCACACTTTCCATGGCGCGTGGCGCACTTCCAGTTGGGTCCCACACACTTTCCACGACGCGTGGCGCACTTCCAGTTGGGTCCCACACACCGTTCACGGCGCGTGGCGCACTTCCAGTCGTTTCCCGCACACTTTCCATGGCGCGCGGCGCACTTCCAGTTGGGTCCCGCACACTTTCCACGACGCGTGGCGCACTTCCAGTTGGGTCCCACACAATTTCCACGCCGGTGGCGCATTTCCAGTCGGGTCCCGCACACCTTCCACGACGCGTGGCGCACTTCCAGTTGGGTCCCACACACTTTCCACGCCGGTGGCGCACTTCCAGTCGGGTCCCGCACACCTTCCACGGCGCGTGGCGCACTTCCAGTCGGGTCCCGCACACCTTCCACGGCACGTGGCGCACTTCCAGTCAGGTCCCGCACACCTTCCACGGCACGTGGCGCACTTCCAGTCGTTTCCCACACACTTTCCATGGCGCGTGGCACACTTCCAGTCGTTTCCCGCACACTTTCCATGGCGCGTGGCGCACTTTCAGTTGGGTCCCACACACTTTCCACGACGCGTGGCGCACTTCCAGTTGGGTCCCACACACCTTTAACGGCGCGTGGCGCACTTCCAGTCGTTTCCCGCACACTTTCCACGGCGCGTGGCGCACTTCCAGTTGGGTCCCACACACTTTCCACGGCGCGTGGCGCACTTCCAGTCGGGTCCCGCACACTTTCCACGGCGCGTGGCGCACTTCCAGTCGTTTCATGCACACTTTCCAAGTCGCGTGGCGCACTTCCAGTCGGGTCCCGCACACCTTCCACGGCACGTGGCGCACTTCCAGTCGGGTCCCGCACACTTTCCACGGCGCGTGGCGCACTTCCAGTCGGGTTTCGCACACTTTCCATGGCGCGTGGCGCACTTCCAGTCGGTTCCCGCACACTTTCCACGCCGGTGGCGCACTTCCAGTTGGGTCCCACACACTTTCCACGCCGGTGGCGCACTTCCAGTTGGGTCCCGCACACTTTCCATGGCGCTTGACGCACTTCCAGTTGGGTCCCGCACACCTTTCACGGCGCGTGGCGCACTTCCAGTCGTTTCATGCACACTTTCCAAGTCGCGTGGCGCACTTCCAGTCGGGTCCCGCACACCTTCCACGGCACGTGGCGCACTTCCAGTCGGGTCCCGCACACTTTCCACGGCGCGTGGCGCACTTCCAGTCGGGTCCCGCACACTTTCCATGGCGCGTGGCGCACTTCCAGTCGGTTCCCGCACACTTTCCACGCCGGTGGCGCACTTCCAGTCGGGTCCCGCACACCTTCCACGGCGCGAGGCGCACTTCCAGTCGTTTCCCGCACACTTTCCATGGCGCGTGGCGCACTTCCAGTCGTTTCCCGCACACTTTCCATGGCGCGTGGCGCACTTCCAGTCGTTTCCCGCACACTTTCCATGGCGCGCGGCGCACTTCCAGTTGGGTCCCGCACACTTTCCACGACGCGTGGCGCACTTCCAGTTGGGTCCCACACAATTTCCACGCCGGTGGCGCATTTCCAGTCGGGTCCCGCACACCTTCCACGACGCGTGGCGCACTTCCAGTTGGGTCCCACACACTTTCCACGCCGGTGGCGCACTTCCAGTCGGGTCCCGCACACCTTCCACGGCACGTGGCGCACTTCCAGTTGGGTCCCACACACTTTCCAAGCCGGTGGCGCACTTCCAGTCAGGTCCCGCACACCTTCCACGGCACGTGGCGCACTTCCAGTCGTTTCCCACACACTTTCCATGGCGCGTGGCGCACTTCCAGTCGTTTCCCGCACACTTTCCATGGCGCGTGGCGCACTTCCAGTTGGGTCCCACACACTTTCCACGACGCGTGGCGCACTTCCAGTTGGGTCCCACACACCTTTCGCGGCGCGTGGCGCACTTCCAGTTGGGTCCCGCACACCTTTCACGGCGCGTGGCGCACTTCCAGTCGTTTCCCGCACACTTTCCATTGCGCGTGGCGCACTTCCAGTTGGGTCCCGCACACCTTTCACGGCGCGTGGCGCACTTCCAGTCGTTTCATGCACACTTTCCATGTCGCGTGGCGCACTTCCAGTCGGGTCCCGCACACCTTTCGCGGCGCGTGGCGCACTTCCAGTTGGGTCCCGCACACCTTTCACGGCGCGTGGCGCACTTCCAGTCGTTTCATGCACACTTTCCATGTCGCGTGGCGCACTTCCAGTCGGGTCCCGCACACCTTCCACGGCCCGTGGAGCACTTCCAGTCGTTTCCCGCACACCTTCCATGGCGCGGGGCGCACTTCCAGTTGGGTCCCGCACACTTTCCATGGCGCGTGGCGCACTTCCAGTTGGGTCCCGCACACCTTCCACGGCACGTGGCGCACTTCCAGTCGTTTTCCGCACACCTTCCACGGCACGTGGCGCACTTCCAGTCGGGTCCCGCACACCTTCCACGGCACGTGGCGCACTTCCAGTCGTTTCCCGCACACTTTCCATGGCGCGTGGCGCAATTCCAGTCATTTCCCGCACACTTTCCATGGCGCGTGGCGCACTTCCAGTTGGGTTCCACACACTTTCCACGACGCGTGGCGCACTTCCAGTTGGGTCCCACACACTTTCCACGCCGGCTGCGCACTTCCAGTCGGGTCCCGCACACCTTCCACGGTGTCTCGCGCACTTCCAGTTGGGTGGCGGACACTTTACACTTAGCGTGGTGCATTTCCAGTCGGGTCCCGCACACCTTTCACGGCGCGTCGCGCACTGTCAGTCGGGTCCCGCACACTTTACACGGCGCGTGGCGCACTTCCAGACGGGTCCCGCACACCTTTCACGGCACGTGGCGCACTTCCAGACGGGTCCCGCACACTTTCCATGGCGCGTGGCACACTTCCAGTCGTTTCCCGCACACTTTCCATGGCGCGTGGCGCACTTTCAGTTGGGTCCCACACACTTTCCACGACGCGTGGCGCACTTCCAGTTGGGTCCCACACACCTTTAACGGCGCGTGGCGCACTTCCAGTCGTTTCCCGCACACCTTCCACGGCACGTGGCGCACTTCCAGTCGTTTCCCGCACACTTTCCATTGCGCGTGGCGCACTTCCAGTCGGGTCCCGCACACTTTCCACGGCGCGTGGCGCACTTCCAGTCGTTTCATGCACACTTTCCATGTCGCGTGGCGCACTTCCAGTTGGGTCCCGCACACCTTTCACGGCGCGTGGCGCACTTCCAGTCGTTTCCCGCACACATTCCATGGCGCGTGACGCACTTCCAGTCATTTCCCGCACACCTTCCACGGCACGTGGCGCACTTCCAGTCGTTTCCCGCACACTTTCCATGGCGCGTGGCGCACTTCCAGTCGTTTCCCGCACACTTTCCATGGCGCGTGGCGCACTTCCAGTTGGGTCCCACACACTTTCCACGACGCGTGGCGCACTTCCAGTCGGGTCCCGCACACCTTCCATGACGCGTGGCGCACTTCCAGTTGGGTCCCATACACTTTCC
This sequence comes from Aplectana chamaeleonis, assembly GCA_029168955.1. Classification (NCBI taxonomy): domain Eukaryota; kingdom Metazoa; phylum Nematoda; class Chromadorea; order Rhabditida; family Cosmocercidae; genus Aplectana; species Aplectana chamaeleonis. Next base: position 17,367 of record JAPDOI010000428.1, read on the forward strand.
ACGCCGGTGGCGCACTTCCAGTCGGGTCCCGCACACCTTCCACGGCACGTGGCGCACTTCCAGTCGTTTCCCGCACACTTTCCATGGCGCGTGGCGCACTTTCAGTCAGGTCCCGCACACCTTCCACGGCACGTGGCGCACTTCCAGTCGTTTCCCGCACACATTCCATGGCGCGTGACGCACTTCCAGTCGTTTCCCGCACACTTTCCATGGCGCGTGGCGCACTTCCAGTCGTTTCCGCACACTTTCCACGACGCGTGGCGCACTTCCAGTTGGGTCCCGCACACTGTCCACTGCGCGTGGCGCACTTCCAGTCGGGTCCCGCACACTTTCCATGGCGCGTGGCGCACGTCCAGTTGGGTCCCGCACACTTCCGACGACGCTTGGCGCACTTCCAGTTGGGTCCCACACACTTTCCACGCCGGTGGCGCACTTCCAGTCGGGTCCCGCAAACCTTCCACGGCGCGTGGCGCACTTCCAGTCGGGTCCCGCAAACTTCTACGGCGCGTGGCGCACTTCCAATCGGGTCCCACACACTTTCCGCGGCGCATGGCGCACTTCCATTCGGGTCTCGCACACTTTCCACGGCGCGTGGCGCACTTCCAGTCGGGTCCCGCACACTTTCCACGGCGCGTGGCGCACTTCCAGTCGGGTCCCGCACACCTTCCACGGCGCGTGGCGCACTTCCAGTCGTTTCCGCACACTTTCCATGGCGCGTGGCGCACTTCCAGTCGGGTCCCGCACACCTTCCACGGCGCGTGGCGCACTTCCAGTCGTTTCACGCACACTTTCCATGTCGCGTGGCGCACTTCCAGTCGGGTCCCGCACACCCTCCACGGCCCGTGGCGCCCTTCCAGTCGTTTTCCGCACACCTTCCATGGCGCGTGGCGCAATTCCAGTCGTTTCCCGCACACTTTCCATGGCGCGTGGCGCACTTCCAGTTGGGTCCCGCACACCTTCCACGGCACGTGGCGCACTTCCAGTCGGTCCCGCACACTTTCCATGGCGCGTGGCGCACTTCCAGTCGGGTCCCGCACACTTTCCACGGCGCGTGGCGCACTTCCAGTTGGGTCCCACACACTTTCCACGCCGGTGGCGCACTTCCAGTCGGGTCCCGCACACCTTCCACGCCGGTGGCGCACTTCCAGTCGGGTCCCGCACACCTTCCACGGCACGTGGCGCACTTCCAGCCGTTTTCCGCACACTTTCCATGGCGCGTGGCGCACTTCCAGTCGTTTCCCGCACACTTTCCGTGGCGCGTGGCGCACTTCCAGTCGTTTCCCGCACACCTTCCACGGCACGTGGCGCACTTCCAGTCGTTTCCCGCACACTTTTCATGGCGCGTGGCGCACTTCCAGTCGTTTCCGCACACTTTCCATGGCGCGTGGCGCACTTCCAGTCGGGTCCCGCACACTTTCCACGGCGCGTGGCGCACTTCCAGTCGGGTCCCGCACACTTTCCACGGCGCGTGGCGCACTTCCAGTCGGGTCCCGCACACCTTCCACGCCGCGTGGCGCACTTCCAGTTGGGTCCCGCACACCTTCCACGGCGCGTGGCGCACTTCCAGTCGTTCCCGCACACTTTCCATGGCGCGTGGCGCACTTCCAGTCGGGTCCCGCACACTTTCCACGGCGCGTGCCGCACTTCCAGTCGTTTCCCGCACACTTTCCGTGGCGCGTGGCGCACTTCCAGTCGTTTCCCGCACACCTTCCACGGCACGTGGCGCACTTCCAGTCGTTTCCCGCACACTTTTCATGGCGCGTGGCGCACTTCCAGTCGGGTCCCGCACACTTTCCACGGCGCGTGGCGCACTTCCAGTCGGGTCCCGCACACTTTCCATGGCGCGTGGCGCACTTCCAGTCGGGTCTCGCACACTTTTCATGGCGCGTGGCGCACTTCCAGTTGGGTCCCTCACACTCTTCACGACTTGTGGCGCACTTCCAGTTGTGTCCCGCACACTTTCCATGGCGCGTAGCGCACTTCCAGTCGGGTCCCTCCCACTTTTCACGGCCCGTAGCGCACTTACAGTCGGGTCCCGCACACTTTCCACGGCGCGTGGCGCACTTCCAGTCGGGTCCCGCACACTTTCCACGGCGCGTGGCGCTCTTCCAGTTGGTTCCCGCACACTTTCCACGGCGCGAGGTGCACTTCCAGTCGTTTCCCGCACACTTTCCATGGCGCGTGGCGCACTTCCAGTCGTTTCCCGCACACTTTCCATGGCGCGTGGCACACTTCCAGTCGGTTACCGCACACTTTCCACGGCACGTGGCGCACTTCCAGTCGTTTCCCGCACACTTTCCATGTCGCGTGGCGCACTTCCAGTCGGGTCCCGCACACCTTCCACGGCACGTGGCGCACTTCCAGTCGTTTTCCGCACACTTTCCATTGCGCGTGGCGCAATTCCAGTCGGGTCCCGCACACCTTCCACGGCACGTGGCGCACTTCCAGTCGTTTCCCGCACACTTTCCATGACGCGTGGCGCACTTCCAGTCATTTACCTCACACTTTCTGTGGCGCGTGGCGCACTTCCAGTCGGTTCCCGCACACTTTCCACGACGCGTTGCGCACTTCCAGTTGGGTCCCACACACTTTCCACGCCGGTGGCGCACTTCCAGTTGGGTCCCACACACTTTCCATGGCGCGTGGCGCACTTCCAGTCGGTTCCCGCACACTTTCCACGGCGCGAGGCGCACTTCCAGTCGTTTCTTGCACACTTTCCATGGCGCGTGGCGCACTTCCAGTCGTTTCCCGCACACTTTCCATGGCGCGTGGCACACTTCCAGTCGGTTACCGCACACCTTCCACGGCACGTGGCGCACTTCCAGTCGTTTTCCGCACACCTTCCATGGCGCGTGGCGCACTTCCAGTCGTTTCCCGCACACTTTCCATGGCGCGTGGCGCACTTCCAGTCGCTTCCCGCACACTTTCCATGGCGCGTGGCGCACTTCCAGTCGGGTCCCGCACACCTTCCACGGCGCGTGGCGCACTTCCAGTCGTTTCCCGCACACTTTCCACGCCGCGTGGCGCACTTCCAGTTGCGTCTCACCCACTTTCCACGCCGCGTGGCGCACTTCCAGTTGGGCCCCTTACACTTTCCACAGTGCTTCGCGCACTGTCATATGGGTCCTGCACACTTTCCACGGCGCGTGGCGCACTTCCAGTCAGATTCAGCACACTTTACCTGCGCGTGGTGTACTTCCAGTCGGGTCCCGCACACTTTCCACGCCGGTGGCGCACTTCCAGTTGGGTCCCACACACTTTCCACGCCGGTGGCGCACTTCCAGTTGGGTCCCGCACACCTTCCACGGCGCGAGGCGCACTTCCAGTCGGGTCCCGCACACCTTCCACGGCACGTAACGCACTTCCAGTCGTTTCCCGCACACTTTCCATGGCGCGTGGCGCACTTCCAGTCGTTTCCCGCACACTTTCCATGGCGCGTGGCGCACTTCCAGTTGGGTCCCACACACTTTCCACGACGCGTGGCGCACTTCCAGTTGGGTCCCACACACCGTTCACGGCGCGTGGCGCACTTCCAGTCGTTTCCCGCACACTTTCCATAGCGCGCGGCGCACTTCCAGTTGGGTCCCGCACACCTTCCACGGCGCGTGGCGCACTTCCAGTCGGGTCCCGCACCTTCCACGGCGCGTGGCGCACTTCCAGTCGTTTCATGCACACTTTCCATGTCGCGTGGCGCACTTCCAGTCGGGTCCCGCACACCTTCCACGGCACGTGGCGCACTTCCAGTCGGGTCCCGCACACTTTCCACGGCGCGTGGCGCACTTCCAGTCGGGTCCCGCACACTTTCCATGGCGCGTGGCGCACTTCCAGTCGGGTCCCGCACACTTTCCACGGCGCGTGGCGCACTTTCATTCGGGTCCCGCACACTTTACATGGCGCGTGGTGCTCTTCCAGTTGGGTCCCGCACACTTTCCATGGCGCGTGGCGCACTTCCAGTTGGGTCCCGCACACCTTTCACGGCGCGTGGCGCACTTCCAGTCGTTTCATGCACACTTTCCAAGTCGCGTGGCGCACTTCCAGTCGGGTCCCGCACACCTTCCACGGCACGTGGCGCACTTCCAGTCGGGTCCCGCACACTTTCCACGGCGCGTGGCGCACTTCCAGTCGGGTCCCGCACACTTTCCATGGCGCGTGGCGCACTTCCAGTCGGTTCCCGCACACTTTTCACGCTGGTGGCGCACTTCCAGTCGGGTCCCGCACACCTTCCACGGCGCGAGGCGCACTTCCAGTCGTTTCCTGCACACTTTCCATGGCGCGTGGCGCACTTCCAGTCGTTTCCCGCACACTTTCCATGGCGCGTGGCGCACTTCCAGTCGTTTCCCGCACACTTTCCATGGCGCGCGGCGCACTTCCAGTTGGGTCCCGCACACTTTCCACGACGCGTGGCGCACTTCCAGTTGGGTCCCACACAATTTCCACGCCGGTGGCGCATTTCCAGTCGGGTCCCGCACACCTTCCACGACGCGTGGCGCACTTCCAGTTGGGTCCCACACACTTTCCACGCCGGTGGCGCACTTCCAGTCGGGTCCCGCACACCTTCCACGGCACGTGGCGCACTTCCAGTTGGGTCCCACACACTTTCCAAGCCGGTGGCGCACTTCCAGTCAGGTCCCGCACACCTTCCACGGCACGTGGCGCACTTCCAGTCGTTTCCCACACACTTTCCATGGCGCGTGGCGCACTTCCAGTCGTTTCCCGCACACTTTCCATGGCGCGTGGCGCACTTCCAGTTGGGTCCCACACACTTTCCACGACGCGTGGCGCACTTCCAGTTGGGTCCCACACACCTTTCACGGCGCGTGGCGCACTTCCAGTTGGGTCCCGCACACCTTTCACGGCGCGTGGCGCACTTCCAGTTGGGTCCCACACACCTTTCACGGCGCGTGGCGCACTTCCAGTTGGGTCCCGCACACCTTTCACGGCGCGTGGCGCACTTCCAGTCGTTTCATGCACACTTTCCAAGTCGCGTGGCGCACTTCCAGTCGGGTCCCGCACACCTTCCACGGCACGTGGCGCACTTCCAGTCGGGTCCCGCACACTTTCCACGGCGCGTGGCGCACTTCCAGTCGGGTCCCGCACACTTTCCATGGCGCGTGGCGCACTTCCAGTCGGTTCCCGCACACTTTCCACGCCGGTGGCGCACTTCCAGTTGGGTCCCACACACTTTCCACGCCGGTGGCGCACTTCCAGTTGGGTCCCGCACACTTTCCATGGCGCTTGACGCACTTCCAGTTGGGTCCCGCACACCTTTCACGGCGCGTGGCGCACTTCCAGTCGTTTCATGCACACTTTCCAAGTCGCGTGGCGCACTTCCAGTCGGGTCCCGCACACCTTCCACGGCACGTGGCGCACTTCCAGTCGGGTCCCGCACACTTTCCACGGCGCGTGGCGCACTTCCAGTCGGGTCCCGCACACTTTCCATGGCGCGTGGCGCACTTCCAGTCGGTTCCCGCACACTTTCCACGCCGGTGGCGCACTTCCAGTTGGGTCCCACACACTTTCCACGCCGGTGGCGCACTTCCAGTTGGGTCCCGCACACTTTCCATGGCGCTTGACGCACTTCCAGTCGGGTCCCGCACACTTTCCACGGCGCGTGGCGCACTTCCAGTCGGGTCCCGCACACTTTCCACGGCGCGTGGCGCTCTTCCAGTCGGGTCCCGCACACTTTCCACGGCGCGTGGCGCACTTCCAGTCGGGTCCCGCACACCTTCCACGGCACGTGGCGCACTTCCAGTCGTTTCCCGCACACCTTCCATGGCGCGGGGCGCACTTCCAGTCGGGTCCTGCACACTTTCCACGGCGCGTGGCGCTCTTCCAGTCGGGTCCCGCACACCTTCCATGGCGCGGGGCGCACTTCCAGTCGGGTCCCGCACACCTTCCACGGCACGTGGCGCACTTCCAGTCGTTTCCCGCACACCTTCCATGGCGCGGGGCGCACTTTCAGTCGGGTCCCGCACACCTTCCACGGCACGTGGCGCACTTCCAGTCGTTTCCCGCACACTTTCCATGTCGCGTGGCGCACTTCCAGTCGGGTCCCGCACACCTTCCACGGCACGTGGCGCACTTCCAGTCGTTTCCCGCACACTTTCCATGGCGCGTGGCGCACTTCCAGTCATTTACCTCACACTTTCTGTGGCGCGTGGCGCACTTCCAGTTGGGTCCCGCACACCTTCCACGGCGCGTGGCGCACTCCCAGTCGGGTCCCGCACACTTTCCATGGCGCGTGGCGCACTTCCAGTCGGTTCCCGCACACTTTCCACGACGCGTTGCGCACTTCCAGTTGGGTCCCACACACTTTCCACGCCGGTGGCGCACTTCCAGTTGGGTCCCACACACTTTCCACGCCGGTGGCGCACTTCCAGTTGGGTCCCGCACACCTTCCACGGCGCGAGGCGCACTTCCAGTCGTTTCCCGCACACTTTCCATGGCGCGTGGCGCACTTCCAGTCGTTTCCCGCACACTTTCCATGGCGCGTGGCGCACTTCCAGTCGGTTACCGCACACTCTCCGCGACACGTTTCGCACTTCCAGTCGTTTCCAGCACACTTTCCACGGCACGTGGCGCACTTCCAGTCGTTTCCCGCACACTTTCCATGGCGCTTGGCGCACTTCCAGTCGGGTCCCGCACACTTTCCACGGCGCGTGGCGCACTTCCAGTCGGGTCCCGCACACTTTCCATGGCGCGTGGCGCACTTCCAGTCGGTTCCCGCACAATTTCCACGCCGGTGGCGCACTTCCAGTTGGGTCCCACACACTTTCCACGCCGGTGGCGCACTTCCAGTTGGGTCCCGCACACTTTCCATGGCGCGTGGCGCACTTCCAGGGGGGTCCCACACCCTTTCCACGGCGTATGGCGCACTTTCAGTCGGGTCCAGCACACTCTCCACGGCGCGTACCGCGGTTTTAGTCAGATACCGCACCCTTTACTTTCCACGGCGCGCGGCGCACTTCCAGTCGAGTCCCGCACACTTTCCACAGCGCGTGGCGCACTTCCAGTTGGGTCCCGCACACCTTCCACGGCACGTGGCGCACTTCCAGTCGTTTTCCGCACACCTTCCACGGCACGTGGCGCACTTCCAGTCGGGTCCCGCACACCTTCCACGGCACGTGGCGCACTTCCAGTCGTTTGCCGCACACTTTCCATGACGCGTGGCGCACTTCCAGTCGGGTCCCGCACACCTTCCACGGCACGTGGCGCACTTCCAGTCGTTTTCCGCACACCTTCCATGGCGCGTGGCGCAATTCCAGTCGTTTTCCGCACACTTTCTGTGGCGCGTGGCGCACTTCCAGTTGGGTCCCGCACACCTTCCACGGCGCGTGGCGCACTTCAGTCGTTCCCCGCACACTTTCCGTGGCGCGTGGCGCACTTCCAGTTGGATCCCGCACACTTTCCACGACGCGTGGCGCACTTCCAGTTGGGTCCCACACACTTTCCACGCCGCTTGGCGCACTTCCAGTTGGGTCCCACACACTTTCCACGCCGGTGGCGCACTTCCAGTCGGTTCCCGCACACCTTCCACGGCGCGAGGCGCACTTCCAGTCGTTTCTTGCACACTTTCCATGGCGCGTGGCGCACTTCCAGTCGTTTCCCGCACACTTTCCATGGCGCGTGGCACACTTCCAGTCGGTTACCGCACACTTTCCACGGCACGTGGCGCACTTTCAGTCGGGTCCCGCACACCTTCCACGGCACGTGGCGCACTTCCAGTCGTTTCCCGCACACTTTCCATGTCGCGTGGCGCACTTCCAGTCGGGTCCCGCACACCTTCCACGGCACGTGGCGCACTTCCAGTCGGGTCCCGCACACTTTCCATGGCGCGTGGCGCACTTCCATTTGGTTCCCGCACACTTTCCACGGCGCGAGGCGCACTTCAGTTGGGTCCCACACACTTTCCACGCCGCGTGGCGCACTTCCAGTTGGGTCCCGCACACTTTCCATGGCGCGTGGCGCACTTCCAGTCGGGTCCCGCACACTTTCCACGGCGCGTGGCGCACTTCCAGTCGGGTCCCGCACACTTTCCACGGCGCGTGGCGCACTTCCAGTCGGGTCCCGCACACTTTCCACGGCGCGTGGCGCACTTCCAGTCGTTTCCGCACACTTTCCATCGGCGCGTGGCGCACTTCCAGTCGGGTCCCGCACACTTTCCACGGCGCGTGGCGCACTTCCAGTCGGGTCCCGCACACTTTCCACGGCGCGTGGCGCACTTCCAGTCGGTTACCGCACACTTTCCACGGCACGTGGCGCACTTCCAGTCGTTTCCCGCACACTTTCCATGGCGCGTGGCGCACTTCCAGTTGGGTCCCGCACACTTTCCACGGCGCGTGGCGCACTTCCAGTTAGAGCCCGCACACTTTCCATGATGCGTCGCGCACTTCCAGTCGGGTCCCGTACACTTTCCACGGCGCGTGGCGCAATTCCAGTCGGAGCCCGCACACTTTCCGTGGTGCGTCGCGCACTTCCAGTCGGGTCCCGAACACTTTCTACAACGCGTGGCGCACTTCCAGTTGGGTCCCGCACACTTTCCACGGCGCGTGGCGCACTTCCAGTCGGAGCCCGCACACCTTCCATGGCGCGTCGCGCACTTCCAGTCGGGTCCGCACACTTTCCACGGCGCGTGGCGCACTTTCAGTCGTCTCCGCACACTTTCCACGGCGCGTGGCGCACTTCCAGTCGGGTCCCGCACACTTTCCACGGCGCGTGGCGCACTTCCAGTCGGGTTCCCGCACACTTTCCACAGCGCGTGGCGCACTTCCAGTCGGGTCCCGCACACCTTCCACGGCGCGTGGCGCACTTCCAGTCGGGTCCCGCACACTTTCCATGGCGCGTGGCGCACTTCCAGTCGGGTGCCGCACCCTTTCCGTGGTGCGTCGCGCACCTCCAGTCGGGTCCCGAACACTTTCTACAACGCGTGGCGCACTTCCAGTTGGGTCCCGCACACTTTCCACGGCGCGTGGCACATTTCCAGTCGGGTCCAGCACACTTTCCACGGCGATTGGCGCACTTCCAGTCGGGTCCCGCACACTTTCCATGGCGCGTGGCACACTTCCAGTCGGTTACCGCACACTTTCCACGGCACGTGGCGCACTTTCAGTCGGGTCCCGCACACCTTCCACGGCACGTGGCGCACTTCCAGTCGTTTCCCGCACACTTTCCACGGCGCATGACGCACTTCCAGTTGGGTCGCGCACACTTTCCGCGGCGCTTGGCGCACTTTCAGTTGTTTCCCGCACACTTTCCACGGCGCGTGGCGCGCCTCCAATCGATTCCCGCACACTTTCTACGGCGCGTGGCGCGTTTCCAATCGTATCCCGCACACCTCCCACGGCGCGTGGCGCGCTTCCAATCGGGTCCGCACACCTCCCACGGCGCGTAGCGCACATCCAGTCGAATCTCGCACACTTCCCGCGGCGCGTGGCGCACATCCAGTCGGGTCCCGTACACTTTCCATGGCGCGTGGCGCACTTCCAGTCATTTACCTCACACTTTCTGTGGCGCGTGGCGCACTTCCAGTTGGGTCTCGCACACCTTCCACGGCGCGTGGCGCACTCCCAGTCGGGTCCCGCACACTTTCCATGGCGCGTGGCGCACTTCCAGTCGGTTCCCGCACACTTTCCACGACGCGTTGCGCACTTCCAGTTGGGTCCCACACACTTTCCACGCCGGTGGCGCACTTCCAGTTGGGTCCCACACACTTTCCACGCCGGTGGCGCACTTCCAGTTGGGTCCCGCACACCTTCCACGGCGCGAGGCGCACTTCCAGTCGTTTCCCGCACACTTTCCATGGCGCGTGGCGCACTTCCAGTCGTTTCCCGCACACTTTCCATGGAGCGTGGCGCACTTCCAGTCGGTTACCGCACACTTTCCGCGGCACGTTTCGCACTTCCAGTCGTTTCCAGCACACTTTCCACGGCACGTGGCGCACTTCCAGTCGTTTCCCGCACACTTTCCATGGCGCTTGGCGCACTTCCAGTCGGGTCCCGCACACTTTCCACGGCGCGTGGCGCACTTCCAGTCGGGTCCCGCACACTTTCCATGGCGCGTGGCGCACTTCCAGTCGGTTCCCGCACACTTTCCACGCCGGTGGCGCACTTCCAGTTGGGTCCCACACACTTTCCACGCCGGTGGCGCACTTCCAGTTGGGTCCCGCACACTTTCCATGGCGCTTGACGCACTTCCAGTCGGGTCCCGCACACTTTCCACGGCGCGTGGCGCACTTCCAGTCGGGTCCCGCATACTTTCCACGGCGCGTGGCGCACTTCCAGTCGGGTCCCGCACACTTTCCACGGCGCGTGGCGCTCTTCCAGTCGGGTCCCGCACACTTTCATCGGCGCGTGGCGCACTTCCAGTCGGGTCCCGCACACTTTCCACGGCGCGTGGCGCACTTCCAGTCGGGTCCCGCACACTTTCCACGGCGCGTGGCGCACTTCCAGTCGGTTACCGCACACTTTCCGCGGCACGTGGCGCACTTCCAGTCGTTTCCCGCACACTTTCCATGGCGCTTGGCGCACTTCCAGTCGAGTCCCGCACACTTTCCACGGCGCGTGGCGCACTTCCAGTCGGGTCCCGCACACTTTCCACGGCGCGTGGCGCACTTCCAGTCGGGTCCCGCACACTTTCCACGGCGCGTGGAGCACTTCCAGTCGGATCCCGCACACTTTCCATGGAGCGTGGCGCACTTCCAGTCGGGTCCCGCACATTTTCCACGGCGCGTGGCGCACTTCCAGTCGGATCCCGCACACTTTCCACGGCGCGTGGCGCTCTTCCAGTCGTTTCCCGCACACTTTCCACGGCGCGTGGAGCACTTCCAGTCGGGTCCCGCACACTTTCCACGGCGCGTGGCGCTCTTTCAGTCGTCTCCCGCACACTTTCCACGGCGCGTGGCACACTCCCAGTCGGGTCCCGCACACTTTCCACAGCGCGTGGCGCACCTCCATTCGGGTCCCGCACACTTTCCACAGCGCGTGGCGCACTTCCAGTCGGGTCCCGCACACTTTCCACGGCGCGTGGAGCACTTCCAGTCGGGTCCCGCACACTTTCCATGGCGCGTGGCGCACTTCTAGTCGGGTGCCGCACACTTTCCATGGCGCGTGGCGCACTTCCAGTCGGGTCCCGCACACTTTTCACGGCGAGTGGCGCTCTTCCAGTCGGGTCCAGCACACTTTCCACGGCGCGTGGCGCACTTCCAGTCGGGTCCCGCACACTTTTCACGGCGATTGGCGCTCTTCCAGTCGGGTCCAGCACACTTTCCATGGCGCGTAGCGCTCTTCCAGTCGTTTCCCGCACACTTTCCACGGCGCGTGGCGCACTTCCAGTCGGGTCCCGCACACTTTCCATGGTGCGTGGCGCACTTCCAGTCGTTTCCCGTACACTTTCCATGGCGCGTGGCGCACTTCCAGTCGGGTTCCGCACACCTTCCACGGCTCGTGGCGCACTTCCAGTCGTTTCCCGCACACTTTCCACGGCGCGTGGCGCATTTCCAGTCGGTTCCCGCACACTTTCCACGACGCGTGGCGCACTTCCAGTCGTGTCCCGCACACTTTCCACGGCGAGTGGCGCACTTTCAGTCGGGTCCCGCACACTACCCACGACACGTGGCGCACTTCCAGTCGGGTCCCGCACACTTTCCACGGCGCGTGGCGCACTTCCAGTCGGGTCCCGTACACTTTCCATGGCGCGTGGCGCACTTCCAGTCGGGTCCTGCACAGCTTCCACGGCACGTGGCGCACTTCCATTCGGGCCCCGCACACTTTGCACAGCGCGTGGCGCACTTCCAGTCGGGTCGTGCACACTTTCCACGGCACGTGGCGCACTTCCAGTCGGGTCCCGCACGTTTTCCACGGCGCGTGGCGCACTTCCATTCGGGTCCCGCACACTTTCCACGGCGCGTGGCGCACTTCCAGTCGGGTCCCGCACAATCTCCGGTCAACGGTCAACTCTTAGCCGTTTATTAATATACAATGCGTTCGGAAATGATAGGGACACCTCTAAAAAATGAGATTTTCAAACAATTTCTGGGAATGGTGATGAATACTGTTCATCGATGAATTCAGCGTGATAAAAAACCTCTATTCGCAACTTCCTTCAAACCGTGCCTGATTTCATAAGATTTTTTCTTTACATTCAGAAAATTTCAACGTTCGGAAATGATAGAGACACCTTGCAAAAAATGGAATTTTTCACTTCGAACAAAATTTCCCGTTACAAGTTCACTATATGAACGCAACACGAGGGCACCCAACATCTTTATTCCAATCATGGGCCGTGGTACATCGCTTACTGTTTCCGAACAAGCCCAAATACGTGCCCTCAACACTGCCGGGCTGAGCCAACGTCTAATTGCCTCCCAGCTCGGACGTTCCCCCAACTGCATCATTCAGTTCCTACGAGATCCAGACTCCTACGGCTTGGCGAAGAGTCCTGGACGCCCAAGAAAGGTCAGCGGCAGGGATGCACGGAGGATAAGCCGGCTCTGCTCAAACAGTAGTCTGCCTCTCAACCAAGTGAGGGCTCAGTTGCCGCTCAATGTGTCGAAGACTACTGTTTGGAGCGTTGTAAACGCAGACGAAAACATCGTCCGCCAAGTGATGAAGAAGGCTCCATCACTCTCAGAAGCCCACAAAGTAGCTCGACTCCGTTTGCTAGGAACAACATGGCAACAGACTGGTCAGAGGTATGGGATTCTCTAAAAACCCGATAAAATTAAAAAGATAAAGGCGACATGTTCCAGGTAATTTTCTCCGACGAAAAGAAGTTTAACCGTGATGGACATGAAGGTGCTCGATGCTACTGTAGAGATCTTCGCAAGGATCCGATGGTATTTAGTCAAAGAAATTTCGGAGGCGTTTCGCTGATGTGTTGGGGAGCATTCTGCAGCGAAGGTGTTTTGGAAATCGCCTTCACTTCGTGTCGGATGGATTCGGAGGAGTATCAAGAAATATTGCGAGCGCATCTTCTGCCGTTCTTCACTGGAAGCAGGCGTCAGCGCTACATTTTCCAGTAAGATAACGCTGCGGTCCATGTCTCCAGATCCACAAAGGCGTGGCTTCAACAAAACCGAGTTCGCGTGATGGAATGGCCCGCGTGTAGTCCTGACTGCAACCCGATAGAGAATATCTGGGGCATAATTGTGCGCCAGATTTACGCGAATAACAAGAAGTATGGGACCGTATACGAGCTAAAGGCCGCTGTACTCGAAGCCTGGAGAAATTTGGACAAAAATGTGATATCCAATTTGATCACTTCTATGCCGAATAGAATTTTTGAATTGATTTCCAACTCTGGAGATGCGATATCCTATTAGATTTCATGTATGTGTATATTTGTTCATTCCTTGTTTGATAATTTTTGTTTTTTAATAGTGTCCCTATCATATCCTAACGACGAATAATGTGATAATTTAAAATAAAATATTACATTATTATGCTATTGTTATAGAAACAAGTGAACATAGGTTATTTACCTTGCTGAATTCATTTATGAGCATTACCGAACGCCGCACGCAATTTAAACATAAAGACTGTAGTTTTCAGGGGTGTCCCTATCATTTCCGAACGCACTGTATATGATAGCCTCTTGAAAATCGCTCCGTGGTCTAAAAAAGCGTTTTCTCGGTCGATCAGCTAGCACGACGAGCAGAAGCGCCACAACAGGCTCCGACAGACCTGGGAAATCCGAAATTTCATACTGTTTTTTCGAGAAACCCTGTGTCTTCAACGGTGTGTCTTAGAAGCGTCTTATTTTTTGGGAATTCTTGACACTGAGAAGGCCAAAAGAGGTGACCAACCTGGGAAGTAACAAAGGCTAAACCCTTCCAGACGTCCAGCATTTCCGACATGTGTCTACTGCACAAGACGCACCGGACAAACGTGAAAAAAAAGAAGACTAATGCTCCAGAACTTTCAAAGGAGCTTTTCTCCGAAACTTGAGTGTTCTGGGTGTTCTTTTTGCTACATATATATCACAACCTGATGGGCCTACCTGTGCAAAGCAGTGAAAAAAAAAACTTGAACACAGATTTTTTGCGCGTACGCCGCTTTTGAAAGCGCAGGACACCCAGAATAATATTTTTCAGGTTTCAAGCTAACCTTGGAGAAAATCACACGCTGATCACAGTGTTGTCTTTGGAATCTGAGAGCGAAAATTTAGTAGGCGAGTTGTCTTAGACCTATTATTTTCTTCATACGCAATCGATGCTCAAGAGGCATCCAGAATTAGGAGACAGACCGGCAAGGGAGCGGAGAACGTCGACGTAGTTGAAATCCATGATTTCATCCAGCCACTATTGAGTTCGAAAATCAGGAAGGGGTGTGGCCCGTGGTGGCGAATGAAGGGGGTCGGGCCGGTGGTGGTCGCCTATTTCTCGCTTATTTGGAGGAACTGAGATCTCGCATTTGCACGTGTTATACAAGAGGGGTCCACTACACAGTTGAATGAAAATCACAAAATTCATAACTGAGGGTGCACTGGGCGTTCAAGTCGGATGTAAACCAAGACGGTTAGAGGTAAAATAAGATCGTTTCCTCTTTGGAAAGATCTAGTTTGTCAGTTTTCGATTACAATACCCGAGGTATATTTTGTGAAAACACGAGATTTTGGAAATTTAGTAAAAAAAGTTCGATTCCTGCAATCTTGCTGCACAAACGCTTTTCTCTTAAATGTTCAAAACGTAGACGTATTCACGGCCCAAATTGCTGTTCAAAGATGTGGCTTGCGACCGATTTTTTCTCGAAATAGCTTTTGAGAAGGATTTACGATTGCAATCAATTCATTGGAATGTCGCACGCACCAGACCTGCCATGAAACGTTTCATAGTAATTGCACAAGCGATTAAGAAGCATTTTCTATACTCAGGTAAAACTAAATAATTGTCGAGAATGGGACGAAAAGTTGTCCTGCAGGCGTACGAAATCAGGACAGCTTTCGCAGACTCTAGAGAATTCTGGACAACTTTTCGCCCAATTCTCGACTATCCCCGATAACTTCTTGCTTGATTCTAGACAGTTAACATACATATATATATATATATATATATATATATATATATATATATATATATATATATATATATATATATATATATATATATATATATATATATATATATATATATATATATATATATATATATATATATATATATATATATATATATATATATATATATATATATATATATATATATATATATATATATATATATATATATATATATATATATATATATATATATATATATATATATATATATATATATATATATATATATATATATATATATATATATATATATATATATATATATATATATATATATATATATATATATATATATATATATATATATATATATATATATATATATATATATATATATATATATATATATATATATATATATATATATATATATATATATATATATATATATATATATATATATGTACAACTGTATGTACTCTACCGAAAATTGGGGTCTTGCTCAATGAAGCCCACGGAGTAGGTTTCACACTTTTTCGTTAAAGCCACAGTCCAAGCTCAGAATCAATTTTCCGTTTTTCTGCCTATCTTGGAGAACATTCCATGCTGATCACAATGGTGTCTCCAAAATCGCTCAGAACCCGCTACGAACGGAGTTACGGCTCTTCAAAAATTTCAAATTTGAACGGCTAGAAGTTCGCGGACGAGTTGTCTCGAGCCTGTATTTTCTCGTTATTGGCAGCCATCATTCTGAAGCAGGCCACAATATAAAGCCAGACCGAACACAAAAGGAAGAACATAGATTTTGAATAAAATCATTCGCGCGTCTCTTCCTTATTGAGGTCGGAAACCTGGCAGTGGGCGTTACCCATTTTTTCTTCAAAGGGGCGTGGCCGACTTTTTCCTAGCTTTTTCTCGGTTATTTGAGCGAATTGAGATTTCGCGCTTGGCAGGGTTGCTATAGGCGGCGACCGGACCATAATATCAAAAATTACCTCTGAGGTTGGACTGTGCCTTTAAAGGCATCGAACACGCAGAAAACCGTATATTATTTTCTCATGTTTTTGTGTAACTTGGCCTCTCTAGTGAACGAAAATGTTGAAAGTGCCCATGAAAAACCTTCATTTGTGAAGAAAAGTCAATAGGAACACATAGTAAATACGAATCTGAAATTCGCGCTAAAATCCTTTTCGAAGTTTTTCTGCTTTTAGAGGCCTCGTCACTGTCATTTTCGGAGTTTTTCTGCATGTGGAGTTCGTGCAGTGACTATTTTTATGTTGTCTTACGGTCACACCAACATTCTAGGGAAAAGTGCTGGATGACTGACGAGATTTGGTGGCGGATCTTCATCTTTGACGCCTTCAAACCTCATTGCCCAACGTGACGCGCCAAAGTTTACCAGTGTCAGAATCATGAAATTGAGCCTGAAAAATGAAAATTCATTTGAAGCGCGAACGATGCCTTTAAGGAAATTTCCAACTTGACTTGTTTCATCGACGTATGGCAGAGGAGAACAGGGCATCGTATAAGCTGTGGGTCTCCAAAATCATTCAACGGGGGCCGCTATTGGCTTTGCCTAGCAAAAGTGCGCTACCAGTGTAGGCGTCTTCGGATTTACTCTGCGACGGTGAAAGTTTGTGTACAGGGTAAAACGACCAAGCTGGACTCAAATATACTACTCTCGCGGCTCCTAGTTTTTAAAATTTTCGACTTCCGGTGGGAAAAC
This sequence comes from Aplectana chamaeleonis, assembly GCA_029168955.1. NCBI lineage: Eukaryota > Metazoa > Nematoda > Chromadorea > Rhabditida > Cosmocercidae > Aplectana > Aplectana chamaeleonis. The sequence goes on from JAPDOI010000428.1 coordinate 34,087, forward strand.
TACACATTTTCGTCTTCAAATTTTTTTCGAATATTCGACTTTTCGAATAATTTGGAAATTCGGAGTTTTCGAAAAATTAACTTTTCGAGCAATTCGGGATTTTGAAGTTTTTGAATATTCGACTTTTCGAATAATTCGGGATTTTGAACTTTTCGAAAATTCGACTTTTCGAAGTCGGGATTCCGAGCTTTTCGAATATTCGACCTCTCGAATAGTTCGGGATTTTGAACTTTTCGAATGAAAAGTCGTCTCTTTCAATCGAATGATTTTTCGAATTTTTCTCAATCGACTTTTCGAGTAAGTCAGAAAAAAAATTTCATTCCCACTACTTTCCAAAAAAAAGCTGAATTACTTCAGCTAGCATATTCTATCTTTCTTTTGGGACTGAAATAAACTGTCGAATAGGGAAGCAAACAAACTATATTCTACAAGGTGGTTGGCTATATCAGAAAAATATACGAATTATTAAGTATACGCGGCAAATAATGCAAACAACTGCTCCTCAATATTCAATAACCGATAGGAAGTGAGTACAAAACAATAACTCGGGCACCTGCTTCACAAATAGACTATTGAAACCCGCCGGCGCCACCGTCTTAGGCATCCTTCATAGTCCTCGCCGCAAGCGCGTGACGCGCTGGAAGCGCGGTGGACTATGAAAGTTCTTACCGCGAGGGACGCGCGTGCCGCCCATCCAGTGCTGCCCGAACAGCCATAGCGGTTTCCCCATTTCAATCAATACTTCCTTTTCAGTTTAGGTCCGCTCCAACATTGAAGGCAGTGTTCACGATGAATGTCGCACTCGAGTTCAACTCAAAAACGGGCTTCTTTGATCGTGAGGTAACTACTAGTGAAGAAACAGCTCAGCAAAACGTTAAGAATAAGCTAAACTAACGGTTTCTAACGTTTAGGTGGTGGACGAGAATCACGGAGACTGCTGATATCCGCAAGCGCGCGCTACTCGCGAAATCTTCGCGAGACCATCAGGCTGGACGCAGCAGAGTTGCTTGGCGATTTTCCATCGAAACGTGTGCGACGACACAAGCTTGTCCGAACGGGGGTGGGGGGCGAATCGGGTTAAGTAGGCGCACTGGGATAACTGTCAATGCTGTTTTCATTGATTTCTGGCTGGTTTTCGCTCCTTTCTTCGACCATATTCCCTCCAGCATCTGTTAACTTAACGGCAGTGTTCACGATAATCTTCAATTCTGAGATTATTCGCTATATTGATAAATTGGCCCCCGGGTAGAACTAAAATGACGTAGAATTTGAGAAAAACGCACCAGAAGTACACGAAATACTTAAAGGCAGCATACACTCTTAAAAATGATATCAATTTTATGGAATGAATCGAAGGTCTGCAGCCGTTAGTATTCAGAGATGACGAAAAAACCGGAACAAATCAACTGAAATGAAGATATAACGGTTCGTTTTAGATTGGGCCATAAGTGGACGAGTTTTACCGCAGTGGCCGAAATAGCGGAGCTAGCGACAAATTTGTTGGGATAACGACGCTAATGTATTCGTACGACCCTTTCTGGAACGCTTACGACGTTAGAAGCGTAAAAAATGAGATAAAATGACCGTAATAGAGCATTGAACATTGGTATTGAGGGGCGGAGCCCGTATCGGTGGGCGGAGAAGGGATGCTTTTGTGACTCAATACGGCTCAAATACGGGCATTTTAACTCGTTTTCAACTCTTCTAACTTCGTGAGGGCTCTTCTAGGGCCCGTACAACCCCACCAATGTAGTTATCTCAGCAACTTTTGCGAGCGTGTATGCTGCCTTTAAGTATCACCCCTCTTCTTAAGTATCACAGGAAGTGTTTGTTGTGACAAGGAAATCTTTTCTGGACCCATCCTTTGCAATTATCTACTCTCTATTGGTCCGTTCTTACCTTAGGGCCTAACTAATCCTGTTTTGCGTAAAAGATTCTTCCATTTTGGATTGACCCAATTTTCCACCGTTGACAACCACCATGAACATGTTCATCCAACCGGACAACTAGTCCATGTTATAGGATAATCTCACTGAAATAAGACGTAGTAATGCATGTCTCGCCGTTTCTTCGTAATTTTGGTAACACTTAGAAGCCAAGGCATTGGTTTATGTGAAAAACTGGGGGAACCAAACTCATCGTGAACACTGCCTTTAGGCTCATTCATAGCTGGTCGCTTCGACTTGAAGTCGAAGCGACCAACAATACTGTCGCGAACTGAAATCGCTCCGTGCCGTGACTTGAAATCGTTTCGTCCAGCGATTCCAAAACGCTGGTGCGGACGTAAATTTGCGTGAAATAGACGAAGAATTGCGGACCAAGCCACGGGAATAAAATAGGCTTTTTTATCGGCATTCCTACTTATTTTTTTGACATTTTAGCCCTTACCTTCCAGATAAAAGAGTTTTACACAGTTTTCAAACAAAAAAATGGCTCTAAAAAAATAGGTGGTGGAATTTGCTCGGACAGAAACATAAAACTGATGCTAAAGTTCCTAGTTGCTCGAAGCCGGCATGAAATGTTATTTTTCGGTAGCTTCATTACATTTTATCATCTGTCTCATCGTGAATGTATGATAAAGACTCGTTTTTTTCTTTCATATGCCGTATTTTATGCGAGTGAACTGTGAAGTCTGCAATTTAGCGCCACATACGCAAGATTGTGGCAAAAGATTGCGGACTGTTCGCTTCGACTAGACGAATCGCTTCCATCGTGGAAGCGACGCGATTAGTCGAAGCGACCTAACAAAATCAAGCAGGTCGCTTCGACCAGCTATAAAATACCCCAGTCGCTCGGCGATCGCGACTGAAACAGCTAACTGTTCCAAACCGTCGCGAGCCAATGCAAGATCTGTTGCCGCGATGGGTTTTGTAACTGTTGGCAGTGCCGCGACTAGTCGGAGTGACCTGCTATAAATGAGCCTTTAGTGTTTCGCACTGAAACCTCGAGAACGAGATTTATCGTGAACACTGCCTTTAAGAATTACGAGACTATCCTGCGGTACCGTATACGCAAGTGTAAGCCGAAGCCAGGAATTTCTGTGCATGTCACAGTTAAAGCCCAACTTTAACCCGCACCGCACTGGCGGTGGCGCCGGAAATTTCATATCCTCTGTTTTCGAGTGTGATTTAGTTCCGTTCGTCGCGTGCGTCTGCATGCGTACGCTGGGTCTCCTTCTCCCCACGATTTCTCGCTGTCTCTATCCTCGCCCTGCACAAGCGCGCGAGGGAACAGGGTAACTCTGGCTCGGGACCAGAGGATAGTTTTTTCTCGTGCGTCACGCGCAGTGAGAAGTTTAATAGTCCACCGCTCCTCCCGCGCTTAGGCTTAGTGCATACTTTGTCGCGGGTGTGACTGCCGTCGCAAGTGCAACGGGGTCACCGTGGGTGTAACGGGGTCGCCGCGACAGAGAGTCCTCAGGCCCTGTGCATACTTCGTCGCATGTGCGGCTGCGTCGCCGCGACATGTCTATTCTGTAATCTAAAACGGGTTCATTTGTGCCCATGGTACGGCGCGAGGTGAGAATATTCACTCCGAGGGTCTGAGCTGCGCAAGGGAGGAGGGAAGGGGGTCTAAGCAGTAGAGAAGAGTGGAGGCGTTGAAGTAATTGGCAAAGGCGACGACGACCAGAAGTATCAAAGAAATAAATATGTTTTTAATAGAATATCAGTTCGTGATTTTTTTTTTGCAAGTCAAAAAAGAAGTGGAACACTCTACTAACTACTCCTGCCTCTTTTTAACTGATTACGCTGTGTGTGAGGTGATTTCGTTCGATTTTAGATTGGACTAGAATTCTATCTATGCAGGCTTTCAAGACTCTGATCACTGATTGTGGCTGAGTGACGTTTGATACACAGAAGAAATTCGCGATCCACGAAAAATCTTGAGCCGATGGTGAATTACATCATGATCAGCAGCAAAAAGACCCATTCTAGGCAAGATTGCGCCTACATAAATCCAGGATATTTAACTACCGATGAAGATATACGTTTCGACGTGACCTTCCACACCCTTTTGAAAATCGCCCAACAAATCTCATATCTGGGTTGACCGCCCAAATTAAGCCTCTCAGACAGTAGCAAGCCCGGAGCGCAACCGGCTCCGCCTCTCCCCGCCCAAACGCAGAGCAGTTCATATTCAAACTTGCGGTGCGTTTCGGTTGTGATTGCAACGTGCAGTGCGTTCAGGTTGCTCCCCGGGCCACATGCGTTCACTGACGCGCGCATTTCGAAATCAGATCGCATTTTTGCATTTAGTCATCCACACCGAAAAATCAAAAAGTCCTAAATCGGAAAAAAACTAATTCGGGAGGGTTATTGGTATTTAATACGCATTTTGAGTGTTCTGAAATACGATATTCAGCTTATCCTCTGTTTCTGAGTGAAATTCATTTCCATTCGTCGCGTGCGTCTGCGCGCGTGCGCTGCGTATCATTCTCCCCTCACTTTCTCGCTGTCTCTACACTCGCTCCGCACAAGCGCGCGAGGGAACAGAATAAATTTGGCTCGGAACCATAGGATACTTATCCGGTCGCTCCAATTTATGCATCTATTTCCAGTGCTTAGCGGGTTGATTCCAGTATGAAATCGCATGCAATGGAAATAAGAAGATAATGGGTGAAGTTGTGAGGGAAGTTGTGACGGAATCAAAATTCTAAGCAGGACAAGTGTCTTAAGCTTAGGTATTTCATAATCAGCACTAGCTTAGAAAAAGGACAATTAGGGGTCACATTAATCCAAGCAAGTTCAGTAGGGTGGGGTAATTCGGTGAATGTGTGGAAATCGCTCGATTCTTCTTTGAAAAATCGATTAGCCAAAATGGGTGCGATAGTCGATCAGCGAAGCGTGTGAAATACGTCGAGATATCGATTTTCGCAGCTGCGTTGCTAAAATCGGTTTATAGAAAGCGCCCGGGGCGCAACCTTCTACGCTGGATGATGTACTATGACGTCATCAGCCGACAGTTGCGCTCTGGGCGCTGCGTGAATCAATTTCGTCGGAAGGACACGGAGCGCAACGTACGTGGCCCGGAAATAGCCAAATTTGTCACCCTGAGCGCAACATGGACGCGGCTCCGGGTGCATTCTGGGTGGGCTCAGGGCCTGCTATCGTCTGAGCTGGCAGCAGTTCCGATAAAAAAGTTCCAACTGAACTTCAAAAAGTGGAATAGCGCCAGTTTTTGTTCAAAAAAGTGGAATAGCGCCTTCTTGAGGTCCAGGGCCACTCCAACAGTGCGTTGAGGTTTTTTGGCGTTGAAGCCATCCAAAACATAGCTTACAATCTCCAGCAGCGCCGTGGTGATAGAGTGTAATTTGCCGAATCCAAGCTGGTGCTGCTGTTTGTTATTATGCTCGGCCAGCTCCTTGACGACCAGTTTCTGAGCGGCTTTGGCGATTGGTGATAAAAAGACTTATTGGCCGTTATCCCTTAGCCGTGGAGGGCGATTAACCTGGCTTGGGCAACGGGATAACGCTTGCCTCTTTCCAGTCTTGGGGTAGGATGCGCGTGCGAAAGGATGTGATGATGACGTCAGCCAGTAATCTCACTCGGCAGTTTTTTTTTTCTTCTCAATCTGCGCGGTAGTGTGTAACAACTTACAGAGCTCTCTTACTGTCACTGGGTTCTGTTTCCCTCTCTCAGCCTTAGTTATGAAGAAGTTCTTTCCGAGAGCAGTCGCAGCCTCTTTTCCCGATTTGAAAACACCATTTTCGGACTTGATCGTAGAATAGTTGGTGGAGGTGCTCTTGCCCGAGATCTTCTTCAGAACTTTTCAAGTTCACGCTCCATCACTCTTGAAGTTCATCTTCTCGGTAAATTTCTCCCAACACTCCTTCCTGTGCGTGTCTAGAACTCGCTTGAACTTTCTATCCAGCTCAGCAATGGTCGGATCCAGGTGATCTGCGACTCTCTTTGCATCCCTTGACCTTATCTTCTCCAAGATTTCCCTTTCGGCATTGGGAAAAAAGGTCTTAACTGGGCCCTGCGGGATGGCTGCTTTTGCTTCATGGCCTTGGGAATCGCATCGGTCAAGTGACGTTCTTTCTGGTGCACGTTTCCGTTCCATGGGTAGTCAGCCACATGGCAAAGTGCCACCTCCCTGAACAAGCGTCAGTCTATAAAGCACAGATTAAGATAAGACCTTTGATGGATACCTGAATAAGGAGCGAGAGAATCAGAGAGTTCGACAAGGACAAAGACGAGGATATGATCACTGGACAGAGTTTTAGCTGTTGATCAAGAGCAGGGGCTAGAGAGATTAGGGGATACAAGAGGGATGTCTAGACTAGAGGATCGGCCATTGACCGGGAAACGAGTGGGCTGACCATCGTCGAGAATGATCACATCGCACTACTCCGCCCATTCTTCGACGTCTTTTCCTCTAGCGTCAGTGTCAAGCGACGAGCAGAATCTATGAGCATTAAAATCGCCTGCGAAGACAACAGAGAGTTAAAGGTAGCAGTCGTACAGCTGCTTGAGTGAAGGAGTGGGGTCATAAGATTGGGGACGGGTTGTGGTAGGAGGGAAATAGATATTAAAAAGAGATATAGGTGTATTGAGAGGGAGATGGATAGGTAGGTAGTCAAGAGTACCGTCTGAGGGGTGTTTGGTATGATATGAGGGGGTAGATTTGATAATACGAAAGTAGAAACTCCTCGGCCGAGAGATGACCTTGGAGCATGATAAGCAGTGTAGCCAGGATTGCTAGGGTGTAGAGCGGTAGCGGAAGGAGGAGACAGCTTGGTTTCCTGAGCCATAATAACATCAGTATGATGAGTGCGGGCGAAAAAAGAGAGTCATAAAGCTTGGCTCGAAGGCCTTTGAGGTTATTATGTACAATAGAGGGGGGCGGTTGGAGAATGAGGAATCAGAGTTGCTGGGGGCAGAGCACTGAACACAACGGAAGGAAGAGTCGTGATGCCTCACACAACTGAGGCTCAAACAGGAGATATGCACGCACCTCTAACATCCAAAGAATTGAACACTTTTTTCATTTCAGGTAACATCCTTGCTGCATGTGGCGCATGGGTACTTCTGAGCGAGTCGTGGTTTCCTCTCGAAGCCGACCCTTTGTTGCAGTATCATTAGGAGAGCTGCGACCAGCCAGCACCTCTCACACTGCCACGGCACGAGCGTAAGACATCTCGGCAGCACCAAAATGATGGAATGAAAGTCTCTTGATTGCATCCGCGCTCTAATCGAAATCACACTCTGCGGGTTTGCCGGCTACTCCGCCGCGCAATTTTCAAGGCCACGCCCCCAATCCCTCGCTCGCACCTTTGTCACTGTGCAGGAGCCTTGATTATAGCGTCGCGTCGCGCCGCGAATGAACTCTGAACGCCGCCTTACGGTGAGGACTCCTTTCGAGTCGCGTGCCACTGTCCGAATATTTCGGGATTTTGAACTTTTCGAATAATTCGGGATTTTGAACTTTTCGAATGATCGATTTTTTGAATAATTCGGAATTTTGACGTTTTCGAATGTTCGACTTTCCGAATAATTCGGGATTTTGAACTTTTCAAATCATTCGGGAATTTACCTTTTTCGAATAATTCGAAGTCGACTTTTTCAATCGAATGATTCTTCGAATCATTCGATTCGGTCAAAGTATAGGGACCACACCCGAGAAGGCGTGAGCCATTATACTGTAGCGTTGTTCAGTCTCCATCTTAGGCGGTGAAAGTTTATATATAAGGTAAATCGACCACGGTGGACTCGAATATCCCACTATTGTAATCCGTACTTTGCAAGAGTGTGAACTTTCGGGCCACGCCTGCAGCCAGGTGTGGGCCCATACAGTGTAGCGCCCTTCAGTGTCTATCTTTTACGTTGAATGTTTGTATACAGGGTAAATCGACCACACTCGACTCACGTATCCTACTACCGTGAATCGTGCAATACCCGTGCTAAGTTTTGTAAAAACGGGGAGCTTCTGGCAAATTTGGCAGAAAAGCGTCCGATGCATGTAACTTTTTTTGCACGAAGACTTTTTTGAATTCTGAAAACGCTATCATATTCACAGGTCAAATTGCTACCTAATTATGTGACTTATACGCAGAAGTTCCCTAAAATCGTTTTGTTTTTGAAGGAAATAGCTTTTGCAATCGTTTTTCAAAAACGTCGCGCGCGGCGAAGTGCGGCGAAACTTTGAGCAGTATTTGCACAAGTAATGGAATAGCAATCTGTATATTTTCTTCATAAATTGGGTGCAGTGGAGAGAATTTCAAGGTTTATGTTAGTTGAATTTTCGAAATCCTTCATTTAAGGGTTCAGGGGTTTTGCAACAAAACTCCGACTTTTCAGGTAGTTCTCCAGCGTGTTTAATGAAGGATTTCGAAAATTTAACCAACACAAGCCTTGATATTATCCAACGTGCACCTAATTTATGAAGAAAAAATTCCATTACTCTTACAAATACTGCGAAAAGTTTCGTCGCACTTCGCCGAGCGCGACGTTTTTGCTAAACGACCGTAAAAATAGTTTCATTCAAAAGCAAAGCGATTTTAAGGAATTTTGGCCCACAAGGCACATAGTTAGGTAGCGATTAGGTATGTGAACATGGTAGCGTTTTCAGAATTCTAAGAAGTCTTCATTAAAAAAAGCTACATTCTTCGGACGCTTTTTTGCTAAGTTTGCGAAATGCTCCCCGTTTTTACAAAACTTAGCGAGGGTATTGTACTCCGCAAAAACCCTTAAAATTTAGTAGCTAAACTGATTTGGACACTTTAGTGAGGATCCATATGTCATGACTATCATTATGGAAACTTCTTTACTATGACTTCACCCTAAACATCCTAATTAAACTTCGTCACATGTCCTTCAGTTAAAACAGCCTTTTTTGGCCAAATCGCTATGTATATTTGAATGACACGTGAAAAACTGCTCGCGACACACAGGATGGTCCAATCGGTCTTCCTCCAAGGACCAGGGGTGCGCCCGAAGAGGCACTCTGATATGGGAGGGGACTGAGAGCGCATGGCGCGCACCTTCTCGCGGATGAGTCCCTTTTATATCGAGATGCGTTTTTCTTGGATATTCCCTGAATTATTAGCTCTCCTCAAGGGATTTTGTGTCTACTGCCGCCCAGATGATTACTATGTATTTCTCCTATTCTCTTCTCTTATCCGCGAGAAGGTGTCCACGAGAAGGTGCGCGCGCCATACAATCCCGCCCACATCGGAGTGCCTCTTTTCCCTCCCCCAAGGACCAGACCCCCCGCCTCCACTCCTCTGGAGCTCACACCCGCGCCGAACCCTTATCGTGTCATACCTATACAGGCAATGACGGAGCAATCGCCTTGGTATAGAATATTGAACATCAATATAATGCTAAACAACTATTAAAAAATCTAGTTACATATTCCGGTCAGAACTGAATCACTCGAGATTTATTCGAATACACAACCTTAGTTCCAAACGTTATTTTGATACTTCTGGGGTTCTGAATATTATTTTGAATCCGACTGGTCCGAATACCGATAATCGGGAAGAAGACCAGTACTCGGAAGCTCGAAAACTTTCACAATTCACTAACTTGACAATCCCATGTTTGGTACATATGTGCGCTATTTTCAGAAGATTAGAATTCGAAAAAAAAATGAGTTTGATATTCAACAATTCGGTGAAAAAATGAAATCGATAACATTCAGAAAAATGGATTAAAACAGAAAAAAACTGCAGAGGACCAACACGAAATGATAAGAACAAAAACAACAGTCGCAACGTCCGAAGAATGTGGTGTAAAGAGGGTTCTGGAATAATCGTCCGGAATGCTTGGGCAATTCTCGACATATTTGAAACAATTTCTCAATTTCGAGTGGATTTGTCGAGAAATCTGTCTGAATTCTCGTCAAACACTCGTTCCCCCGAATCCTCGGCAACTTCCTCCTGAATTCTGAACAAATCGGCCTGAGTTCTCGACAAATACTGCGAATCCCGAAAATCTCGTCAACTTCTATCCACTTTTTGAACAACTGCTCGATTCTCGACCGATTCTCAACAACTAGTTTTAGCTGAGCACTTTATCTCTAAAATTAGTGGAGCAAACACCAGCAGATGTAAAGCTTCGGGCAACATGTGAATCCTCTAGTTGATAAGCTAGAAAACCACTGTGACAAGAAAACATTTGATTTTAAGTGTGTACTTATTTCATCGACAGAGCATATGTATTGCTTCCGTAATACACCAAGAATTACAACTTGAAGTTTGGCCTCTGTTGGCCGGGGTCGTCGTCTCAGGAAATCTATTACAGAGAAAGAAATTTTTGCTTCAAAAACAAAAGTTGCCTAAGCAACGTTGTCCTACAATTTGCGTAACAATAGGCACTATACTTTGAGAATTTTAGAAATAATCTTAGTTTAGCAAACAGGAGAACCGGACTTTTCGGACGAGAATTTTTTTCTCACCAAGTTGGGCTACCCTTTTTTTTACAAAAGGTGACAACAATCTAATGCTAAGCAAGCGAAGAAAAAAATTTAATTAGACCTCTGCATTATACAAGAAGTATTCGAAAATCGGGCTTTGATATTTGGATAGGATTTTGAGTAATCCTTGTAATCAAACATTCTTTTCGAATTTAATTAACTATAAAAAAGTCCAGCAAACTCGTTCAAAGCCATCATTCACTTGAAACATTTGGGAAGGGTTAATCTTAAGAAGCAGTTCATCCAAAAATTCTTCAAGGTCGTTCAACTCGTTAATTCAACAACTGTCGTCAAATGCTCTTGTCTAGTGAGCAGCTTTTCATTTCGCCATTAACAGGCAGCGGGTCGAACCCCGACCGTAGAGTTCTCCTGCTTTGCATTCATTAGCCAGTAACCTCATCTTTTTTATCAGCGGGCGACTGCTGGACGCAATGGCCCAGTGCAATGTCGCGCTGCCCTCCTAAAGGCAGCATGCACGCCCGTAAACGTAAATGAAATAACTACGGAGTCAGAATGATATAGCTCAGAACACAACGCCTACACATTTTGAAGCGTCAAAAACGACCCCGAATGACGCAACACAAGTGAAAAGTTGGCCCCGCCCCTGTATCTGCCCGCCCCTGTATTTGCGTCCTCCTCCAAAACAGCGGTGCTGGGCCATTTATACCGTCGGCGACGTTTGTGGGTGGTGCAATAAGTGCAATAAGTTAACCACATACATCAACGATGGTGGGAATAGCACAGCGCCCCTGTTTTGGAGGAGACGGTAAATACAAGGTGCGGGCAGATACAGGGGCGGGGCCAAGCTCTTACTCATTGTGGGCCCTTTTTCACGCCTCAAAATGAGCAGGTGTTGTGTTCCGAGCTATACCATTCTAATTCCGTGGTTATCTCAATTACGTTTACGAGCGTGTATGCTGCCTTTAACTTCATATATATATATATATATATATATATATATATATATATATATATATATATATATATATATATATATATATATATATATATATATATATATATATATATATATATATATATATATATATATATATATATATATATATATATATATATATATATATATATATATATATATATATATATATATATATATATATATATATATATATATATATATATATATATATATATATATATATATATATATATATATATATATATATATATATATATATATATATATATATATATATATATATATATATATATATATATATATGTGTATGTATGGTTCGCAGCCTGTCGACACGGGTACAACTTGAAATGTGCACATTTACGATGCGATAGTTCCTCATTTGAACAGCCATTGCCTCCACATTTATTGAACACGCTCATTGCTGTTAATTCTGACTTAAAGGCAGTGGTCACGATGAAAAACGTTTACGAAAAAACTACAAAAATCAGCTTAGATTAAAAACAGCTCAAAAACTCTGAAGGTACGGCGGTGAAAAACGGGTTAGAATTAGAGTTATTAAAGGCAGTGTTCACGGTGATTCTCGTGTCCAAGTTTTCCACTCAAAACAATGCGTTGGTAACCAAGTATTACCAAAATCACGAAGAAGCGGCGACAAACGCACTAATTCGTCTTATTTCAGTGACAATATTCTACGGCCTGGACTAGTTGTCTGGTTGGATGAACATGTTCACGGTGGTTGTCACCGGTAAAAAATGAGACTAATCGAAAATGGAAGAATATTTCGGTCAAAACAGTATTAGTTAGGGCCCGAAGGAAAGAACGGAGCAATACAGAATAGAGAATTGCAAAAGACGGGTCCACCAGAGATTTCATTGTCACAACGAACAGTTCCAGTGTTACTTAAGAGGCGGGCTGATACTTGAGGATTTCGTGCTCTTCTGGTGCGTTTTTCTCGGTTTCTTCGTCATTTCAGTTCTACTCGGGGGCCAAACAATCGATTTAGCGATTAATCTCAAAATCGAAGATTATCGTGAACACTGCCTTTAAGACCCTAAACTTCTAGTTCGCGCACAACTGAACAGAAAGATCACAGTCTCATGCCAAGCAGTCGGAAATCATCGTCACTCAGAGGAAGAAATAAATGCACATTTAGCTAATAAAACAGTTGAACAATGAAAGCGAGCACTTTAGTCAATGTTTTTGACTAGATGTATACATAAATCCGAGGGTTCATTGATTGAAATTTAATTTCAAGCCAGCTGATGTTCTTGATATTAGAGATCATCGATGCCGATGATGTGCGTTATGCTCGTCCACTATCAGAAGACAAGAAAGTTCAGGTTTCGAATTTGGCCCAAAACAGCGGTTTTTTTGCGATTTTTTCTTATAGGTCCTATTACTCGAGACCCAGAAAAGGGTTTAGAGAGAAAATGACGACAAGCATATTTGATCGCGACCACTGCCTTCAAGGCCAAATTATTATCGCCCCTGATTATCACAGGTCACTCATTGTGGAAAGTGTGGCTTTTGAAAAGTCACATTACGGACATTGGTATCAATATCGCGAAAAAGCATTTTGAAACAAGGTACTGTGTTTGCTCAGGGCCTCAAGAAAATTCAAAATGGTGAAGTATGTATTATGCAGTCGAATGGACTCCACTTCCGACATTAGGCAGGGTTCATATGTTACGCGACGCGCCACTGCGACAGCGAATATTAGGCACATCGACTGTTGGTCGATATGGATGACTGACATTTCTTGGCCTTACCCGTCGCGGAAAGTATGATCCCAGTCCTAGAAGCACTCAATCGCACCGCCTCATGCAGTGCGTTGCATAAATATACGAACACCTTCAAATTCGCTTGATCGGATATTCATCCGAGATTTTTAGTAAGGTGGACGGTTCCTGAACAATCTGCTCAGGCAAACTCAAATGTCGACAGCAGGTTTCTGACAAGCAGGTTTGTGAGGTGTCGTCACAGAGCACATCAGCCGAAGACACGAAAAAAGTGGAGATTTCGGCGCGAGAGAACCTGGTATCAGCCCGAAAAGTCCAGCTGTAGATCTCCTACTCAGGCAAACTCAAATGTCGGCAGCAGGTTGACCCGCCCTCTTCTCTAGCAGCTGGGTGATAACAAGTTCTTCCGGGAGAAAAACATGGACCTGTTGTCGACCCGCTATCGACCTGGCGGTAGCAGATTCACGGTAGATTGATAAGGCAGCACATCCTGTCGCCGGTGAACATCGATCGTGCGGATCGCCAAATGCTTGACGAAATATTCACTTGGTTGAGCAACTGAAGAACCTTATTCTGCCTTCTTCCCTAGTCATTCGGGAAGCGCACGTGCCTTTGCGCTATTGCTCACATATGAGACTGGTTTTAATGAAATCATTTCTCGAATAGTGTTTTAGGTGTTTTTGAAGTTTTCGAAGTGAAGTCATTTATTTATTATTATTTTGATGTGCGTGTTTTCGAACACTAGATTTATTTGGAGATCTGAAAGATTGTTTTTTTTTTTGAAATCGCGATTCTGTCCCGATTTCAGACTGTTCTATTCCTCGACTTATTCGAGGCTTCCTATTTTTTCGGCTGTCAGGTATTCATTTTATCCGGAAGATCGGAAAAAATGATTGCGCTCGGACAGTAGAAATGCCCTATTAATTGAATATTCGTCTCAATCTAGCTTACAACATTCGTACATGAAGGCGCACCGAGAAAAGTTGCTTAGCTGTATTATTTGGGAATCATTTGAAGTTCGGAACTGTGAAGTAGACCCACCCATATAATAGCTGCCAAGTGCGAGCTCTCGATTTCTCCGAATAATCGAGTTATAGGAGGAAGCCACCCTGGGGCGCCCATATCAGGAAGAGACTTTGGCACGCCCCTTTTACGATCTTTCGAGCTCAACAGTTTCGAGATGAGCGATGATTTTTGATCAATAGCCCATTCTTCCCTTCACTCCCAGTCTCTCTCTTTAATCAGATATGCTCGCATACATCGGTTGCAAATGACGAAACTTACAAGTCTCGGACAACTCATCCACCATGCTCCCTCAGCTCGATTTTTGAGGTTGCCATAACTCTGTCCGCAAGGGGTGTTGTACGATTCAAAAGGTGTCATTGGAATCAGCGTGCGAAGGTTCTCGAGATAGGCAGAAAAACGATTGTGAGGTTGGACTGTGCCTTTAAAGGCAGTTGTCGCGATCAAATATGCTTGTCGTCTTTTTCTCTCCAAATCCTTTCCTGGGTCTCGAGTAGTAGGACCTATAAGAAAAAATCGCGAAAAAACCACTGTTTTGGGTCGAATTTGAAACCTGAACTTTCTTGTCTTTTGATGGTGGACGAGCCCTCTCCACATCATCAGCATCGATGACCTCTTATATCAAGAACATCAGCTAGCTTGAAATTGAATGTCAATCAATGAACCTTCGAATTTATGTACACATCTAGTCAAAAACATTGACTGAAGTGATGCTTTCATTATTTAACTGTTTTTATTCGTTAAATTTGCATTTATTTCGTCCTCTGAATGTCGATGATTTTTGACTGCTCGGCATGAGACTGCGATCTGTTTCGTCATCGCTGTGCACGTGTGCACGAACTAGCTTCTTTGGGCCATAGAAACTCTATTTGTAGACCGTTTTTCACCGCGCTACCTTCATAGTTTTTCAGCTGTTTTTGATCTAAGCTGATTTTTGTAGTTTTTTCGATAACGTTTTTCATCATGACCACTGCCTTTAACGCAGGCCAGCTCGCGTTGTCGCCCCAATGCTAATGTAGAAGCGGACCAAACTGTTCCTCGGAAAACTCGACCGCGAGCGGAAGGGCTAGCGCGAGCGGACTTCGGAGCCGTATGGAGCCCTTTCGGGCTCGTTTTCGTTCGTTCCTTCAACCCCAGTGCTCCAATTAGACACTGAACATTCGATTTCCGGCTAAAAACCGAGGACGAAATTTATCGTGGACACTGCCTTTAAAGGCATCGTTCGCGATGAAATTCGTTTCTCAGTTTTCACTATATTTAGGAAGCTTTAGTACCTTACACAACAGCCACATTCAAAAAACCGCTAAAAAGTTACTGAAAACTGGTTTTCCGGACCTCTGTTTCTTCGTCTTCAGCCCCATTCAACTAATCGACGCACGAGAGTGGAAGAGTTGATCGCTACGAATCGCTGTGTTGACCCGTGATCTCCCGATCAAATCCCTTTCATCTTTCTTTCAGCTGATTTTCAAGGGAGAAAAGGTTTTCCGATATGTGCAGAAAAGACATTCATGACGTAATCATACGATATATTTCGTCAGCTTCCACGCATTTTTACTATACCACTTTTTAATCAATCCCTTTCGTTTCCCATTAGGAACAGATGATCGACCCAAAGGCCCACCCCCAGACCCAGAAAGACGTTTTCAACTGGAGATAACTTCATTTCGGTTCGATTTTAACACTACAGACTTCGTGAATGGCCCTATCAAGGCCCACTTGAACGATTTAACACAAAAACAGGAATTCGGTTTTCAGCGCGCACGGTGCCTTTAAAGCCACAGTCCAAGCTCAGAATCAATTTTTTGTTTTTCTGCCTACCTTGGAGAAAATTTCACGCTGATCACAATGGTGTCTCCAGAATGGCTCATAACTCACTACGAACTGAGTTACGGCTCCTAAAAAATTTTAAATTTGAACTAGTAGAAGTTCGCAGACGAGTTGTCTCGAGCCTGTATTTTCTCGTTATTCGCAGCAATCATTCTGAAGCAGATCACAATTGAAAGTCAGACCGAAAACAAAAGGAAGAACATAGATTTTGAATGAAATCATTCGCGCGTCTCTTCCCTATTGAGGTCGGAAACCTGCCAGTAGGCGTAACCCACTTTTTCTTTCAAGGGGGCGTGGTCGATTTTTTCCCAGCTTTTTCTCGCTTATTTGAGCGAATTGAGATTTTGCGCTTGGCAGGGTTGTTATATACGGCGACCGGACCAAAATATCAAAAATTACCTCTGAGGTTGGACTGTGCCTTTAAGGGCTAAACCTGAATCGTAGGTTTGTTTTGGTGTTTGATGTTTAGAAAAGAGCAGGGAATGAGATTCACATATCGACAGAAACTACAGTGTGTCGCATAAGTATACGAACACCCTGAAATTTCATGGTTGGACCATTCGAACGACGTTTCAAGCATCGGCACCGGTTTCTACGTTTTCCGCTATGCCGAAAACGGTAGGTCACATTGTAGGAAGGCGAATCGTACACTTTTTCCTTTTTTACATCCAGAAATTCATTTTTTAGCCGTCGCATAAGTATACGAACACTTCAGAGAAACGAATTTTTTGACATAATTTTTGACAACGAAAGACATACGAAAAAATCCTGTTTCAAGCGGGATAGTAAAGAATGTAGTTGTATGCGTAAATTATCATCATGCCACGCGGTTCACATCTCTCTTCCGTTGGACAGGCCCAGGTCCGGGCTCTCTACGCCGCCGGTCATGGAATCCGACAAATCTCTCGGCAAATTGGACGTTCACCGAGCTGCATCTCTTCGTTTCAACGGAATCCGGACCCCTACGGAATGCGTGTTCGCTCTGAGATGCCTCGGAAGCTCACTGGACACGACGAACGACGCATCGCCAGAAGAGTCTCCAACACAATGGTGTCTAGCGCGACCGTCCGCTCCGAACTTATCGCTGAATGTGTCAAAGGATACCATCCTCCGTTTGATCCATCGCAACGAAAACATCAAAAGAGCCGTAATGAAAAAGGCTCCGCGCTTGGAAGAACGCCACAGGTCGGCCAGGCTCCAGTTCGCCCGTTCAAACTTGGGTACAATGTGGAGGAAGGTGAGCTGAATCGCGGGCTATTCAATTTCATGGGGAATTTTTGAACCCGTTGCTTCAGGTTGTCTTCTCGGACGAGAAAGTTTAATTTGGATGGTCCGGATGGTTCGAGGCACTACTGGCGGGATCTTCGGAAGGAGCCGGCTTTCTTCAGCCGCAGGAACTTTGGCGGAGGAAACGTGATGGTTTATGCAGCCTTCACAGCAACTGGGAAGGTCGGATACGCATTCGTATCGAATCGTAGGGATTCACTTGGGTACCAGGAAGTGTTGGCTTCGCATCTTCTTTCGTATTTTCGTCGTCGTAGACGTCAGCGCTTCTGTTATGTTCAAGATAATGCCACTATACACGTCAGCCGATCTACTCGAAGGCGGAAAGGGGCGGGACTTTCCCACAGCGGCGGGGTTAGCCCACTTTTCTAAGCCGTTTCGCGGCTCCTGGGTAGCTTTTCGTTCCGTTTTTTCGACGCTGTTCTGCTTCTGAGAGCCACGAGAAGCGTTTGTCATGAAAAATTCGAGGATGAAGTTCATCGCGAACAGTGCCTTTAAGTGTTTTTAGTATTGATAATTCAAAAAAATCTAAATGCAAAAGAAGTATAATATTCGGAACACTGTCTAACTAGGGCTTGCCTTACATTTCCGGTGGGCTTTTATAAAACTATGTGTTGATTGTTGTAGGGACACAGCATTGATAATCCGTTTTCCAAATCCCCTAAATGCCTCAGAGATTCACAGTAGATTTCCAAAAGTGGGCATTTTCATAGCTTTGCGTAGATAAGAGGGGTACACGAATGGCAACTTTCAGGATTGTGCTGGAAACTAGTTTCTAGGGGTTTTTTTAGACGCTGATCATGAATCTGAGGCCCATCTGCCAATATTTCAGTAAAATCCGCCTGATTTGGTCCAAAGCTTCAAAACGGGGGAAAGTTTGCTAGAAAAACGCCACTTTTGACGATTTCGAGAATGCTACGATCAAGTCGCCTCAAAACTTGTACATAGGGAACACGATATTGGGGTCCATTTTTCGATTTTCGATATCTCAAGGTAAGTAACGCCAATTAAAAGCCATTTTGCCTACAGTAGCCTACCGTAACCCTAAGTCAGGCGAGGAATAGACCCAAGATTCGGATTCAGCGCCCTAAATAACGCCCAGATGCAAGTTTTGAGCCGAATCCGGAAATTTTTTTTTCTCAACACCCCAAAAATTCCCTTACCTTTTTTTGAAGCAATGAAAATGCCATTTTTTGGAATCCCCACATCCATGTAGAGAATTTCAAGCACGGATTATTTATGTACTGTCACAGACCTACAGCAAGGACAACATGGTTTTCCGAATCTCTACGGGAAGTTTAAAGCAGTCCCTAGAAAATGCTCATCTCTCAAAAAATTGAGTCTAAAGGTATCGGGACGCGAATTTTTTTTTACAACGGCATTACCCTCCTTGACTTAACTAGATTCAGCTTTGTTTGGTAGAGCGACGATTCCTCATGCTTTCGTATTCAAAAGTTAGGCAAAACCTTGCACAAATCTGGTAGTCGAATAAAGGCAGCATACACGCTCGTAAACTTTGTTGAGATAGCAATGCAAACCGAACCGTACTTCTTGCACCATAACGCTCACACATTTCGAAGCTTCAAAAACGAGTTTTAACTACTTTAAATCAGTGGTAACCGAGTCCTACCCCTGTAATTGCCCGCCCCAACTGTATTTCGCCTCCTCTGACCGGGAACACATTGAATAACCGATCTTGAGGGAGCAAACGATCAACGAGAGAAATAGCACGGCAAAGTTTGAGACAAAGCGACAGATCGCCTGCTTTGATTGAGAGATCATATTGTCACGCAGTGGCCAATTCCTCCACTCTCATGATTCAGTTGCAATAGCACTGGATTTTTTGAGCCTAGAAATTATATTTCCGGTCACTTTCCTCCATTTTCATCAGCGTAGATGTTTTTAGCGCTCCGGACCTCTCATAATCTATGAAAAACACGGGAGCAAATTTTAACGTGTACGCCGCCTTTAGGTTAAGGATAACTGTGCTCAACGCAAGATAATCATGGCCAGAATAACCGATATTTACAGGGCGGATTTCAAGAATGCATTGACGACGATTGAAAGATGTGCGATAAGCATACCTTTGTGACTCGGTGGTTCCCTCAAATGGCTCGAATAGTTCAAAGAAAACCGTGTTTTTCCGTAGTTCCGCACGTTCCGTGGGACTCTCAGTAACATGCGCTCCAATTCAGCGGAAAATTTCGAAATCCAAATTCTGTCCGGACCCTGCCTTAAAATTTAGGGTTTCAATTTTTGTCTTTTCAAGTCGTTGAATGAATGCAATTTGTCAGAGTACCTCTCCGAACGGTGTTTTTTTCAACCCAACCTCGAACCTCTCCAGGTATGAAAACACCCCATCACTGGAAAGTTGAAGTGTTCCAGCATCGAATGTGGTTGGGGCCATGTAAGGACTTATTTTTTGTTATCAGTTACGAATTACGAGGAATTTTGAAAATTACGATTTACGATTTACGAAATTCCAAAATTCATTTACGCACAGCCCTGAGCAACACCTTTGTAGGAACGATTATGGGCTATTAGCAAGCGGTCTCCTTCCGCTCCTCAATCGGCTGTCTCGGGAACTTTGGATTTCAACGTTGAAATTGGCCATAAGGGCGGGTCCTCTGGATCCGAGAAAGTGGCAGCCTGCGTGGCTCACCTAACCATATGTCTTATGAATACGCTCAGATAATAACACCGGCTGAGCGGGCGGAGAAGTAGGCTCGCCGGCTGAGCGGGCAGGCTTATTTTGGGGGCGGAGCGTCTTACCGGCTGAGCGGGCGAGCATGCATTTTACCGGCTGAGGGGCATGGCTTTACCGGCTGAGCGGGCAGACATAAATCCACGGCTGAGCATGTCACCGGCTGATCGGGCAGACATAGCATTACCGGCTGAGGGGCATGGCTTTACCGGCTGAGCGGGCAGACATAAATCCACGGCTGAGCATGTCACCGGCTGATCGGGCAGACATAGCATTACCGGCTGAGGGGCATGGCTTTACCGGCTGAGCGGGCAGACACTAAAGCAAACCAGGCTCATGTACGGAGCGGGCGAAATGGACTTCGAGCTGATTCGGGTGTTGGCATTCGAACGGATGGTCATCCACATGATTTGGATCATTGACCCCTCACCCCTTACGGTTCGTTGTGACCGTGGGGACGTGACAGCGGGTCAATTCATGATTTTTGAAGCAAGGTAAGGCTTGCCGCTTCAGAAATGAAACGCAAGCCTCGAACTTGCTGGGGAATAGGGAGAGCCTACTAGGGGCTTAATCTAGTCTTGCAGATCGATATCATTCACGTGGTAAGCAACTAATACCGGCAGAGCGGACCTCCAATTACCGGCTGAGGGGGCAGTGAATGCGGGCTGAGGGGGCAGCCATTTACCGGCTGGGGGGACAGTGAATGCGGGCTGAGGGGGCAGCCATTTACCGGCTGAAAGGACAGTGAATGCGGGCTGAGGGGGCAGCCATTTACCGGCTGAGGGGACAGTGGATGCGGGCTGAGGGGGCCACCACTTGCCGGCTGAGCGCTCCACCATTTGCCGGCTGAGGGGGCAGTGAATACCGGGGCATGCCCGGGTACAATCTTTAGTCAGCCGGTATTGCCTGCCCCCTCAGCCGGAGTTACTGCCTGAGCGGCCCAATTCGAAAACCCATCTTGACTTGCCCAACTGCAGTGCTTACTAGCGTAGCGTTGCGAGTTTCGATTGTCTTTTGGAAACACTAGGATAAAATCGTGGTGATGGGGGGCCCCTTCAACGTTTCCTCATTTTTACCCAAACTGCGCACATGATGTAGAACTGGATCTACATTCCGTGATGCACTGTGCTAGGATTCGCCGGTCGTAATATGAAAAACACCCTTATGCGTCTCATGATGGTGATTTTCTCGTGATCCGTACATTTCTTACTGTGCCCTTCGTATGGGGGACGGCAAATTTACGAGTGTTAATCGTTGAAAAACAGAAGCCGGAAAGAAACTCCGGCAGAAAAAAACGACAATTTCTTCTGGTCCAGGCCCAGCTATGAAAATCTCTGATTGATATTCCGCGTTTATATGATAAACCTGCTTGGCCAACTTCGTTACCTAGCAAAACGTTACATTATGTACCACTGCTAAATATCACTTCTTCCATAATATTTGTTTCTTCAACCGATGCCAACCGATGCGTTTGATGAATTGGTCAGCCTCAAATGTTTCCTTCCCTACCTCATCGCAGTATGCTGAGGTGGGACCAACGTGAGAACTGGAAACCACAACCATGGTTCTCTTGAGTAGAAATGACAAGAGCATTTGTGGCCATCGAGGTTTAATGATCAACGGTTGGTTTTGTCGAATGTTGTTTGAAGCGGTCCCGCATGGAAGGTAGAAACACCAAAACTTAGAGAAGCCATGCGTTGGTGATGGATATTTGGTGCTCTTAGAGAGTGCTTAGCGCTTAATTTATAGCCTGACAGCGTCTCATTGCTATGAATCGACTCTGAAAGAGGGTGCAGGTGAATATGTGATTACTGCTAACCCCGAAGGGCGTCGAACATTGGCTGCGTGAACCTGAACACATTTGTTGCAATTGATGGCAAAACTAATTTATGCTTTGCCTTCACTCAAAGGCAGTGTTCACGATAAAAAATGTGTTTCAGTTTCCACTAGGAGTGGGTAGTGGAGGGGCACACTGTAACGCTGACGTCGAAAGAACGTATGAAAACGAGCCAGGAAAAGCTTCAAAAGAGTCCGAAGTTACCACTTCGAGTGCAAGGCAAACCCCAAAAGCGCAACAATTGTTCACGCCCACCGACGTCAACAAATGAATGCTCGAGATCGTGAGATGAGCGATGGTTTCCAATCATTAGCCCCATTCTTCCCTTCACTCTCAACTTCTCTGTTTACTCAGGTCAGCTCGCATACATCGGCTGCAAAAGACGGAAGTTACAAGCCTCGGACAACTCGTCCACCATGTCTCAATAGCTCAATTTTTGAGGGACCATAACTCCGTTCCCAGAAGGTCTTGTACGGTTCCAGAGACATCATTGGAATCAGCATGGGGTCGTTTTCAAGATAGGTGGGTAAACAGAAAAGATTTTAATCGTGAACACTGTCTTTAAAGGCACAGTCCAACCTCAGGGGTAATTTTTGATATTTTGGTCCGGTCGCCGTCTATAGCAACCCTGCCAAGCGCGAAATCTCAATTCGCTCGAATAAGCGAGAAAAAGCCAGGAAAAAGTCGGCCACGCCCCCTTGAAAAAATGGGTAACGCCCACTGCCAGGTTTCCGACCTCTATAGGGAGGAGACGCGCGAATGATCTTGCTCAAAACCTATGTTCTTCGATTCATTTTCGGTCTGGCTTTATATTGTGGCCTGCTTCAGAACGATGGCTGCAAATAACGAGAAAATACAGGCCCGAGACAACTCGTCCGCGAACTTCTGGCCGTTCAAAATCGAGATTTTGGGAGCCGCAACTCCGTTCGTAGTGAGTTCTGAGCGATTTTGGAGTCACTATTGTGATCAGCGTGAAATTTTCTCCAAGATAAGCAGGAAAACGAAAAATCGATCCTGAGCTTGCGTTGTGTCTTTAAAGGCACAGTCCAACCTCAGAGGTAATTTTTGATATTATGGTCCTATCGCCGCCTATAGCAAGCCTGCCAAGCGCGAAATCTCAATTCGCTCAAATAAGCGAGAAAAAGCGAGGAAAAAGTCGGCCACGCCCCCTTGAAAGAAAAAATGGGTAACGCCCACTGACAGGTTTCCGACCTCAATAAGGAAGAGACGCGCGAATGATTTTAATCAAAACCTAAGTTCTTCGATTTGTTTTTGGTCTGGCTATAAACTGTGGCCTGCTTCAGAACCATGGCTGCGAATAACGAGAAAATACAGGCTCGAGACAACTCGTCCGCGAACTTCTAGCCGTTCAAAATTGAAATTTTTGAGGAGCCGTAACTCCGTTCGTAGTGAGTTCTGAGCGATTCTGGAGACACCATGGTGATCAGCGTGAAATTTTCTCTAAGATAGGCAGAAAAACGAAAAATCGATTCCGAGCTTGGACTGTGGCTTTAAAGGCAGCATACACGGTGGTAAACGTGATTGGGATAACAATGTGGATCGAGCCGTACTCAGAACTTTTTGAACAATTTGAGAACTAAATAAAACACCGCGAACAATTGTAAAACAACATATTTTCGCGTGAACAATGTTCCGTTCAATAACTTAATTCAAACGTTAGTTGTTGGTGGTTGCAACGGCGCACGGACAATTAACGGGCGACGAACTCCGAAAAAGTGCCGCGGGTAAGGGCACGGACAAGTAATCGGCAATAAATTTTGGGAACGGACATATTCCGAACTACATTGGAATTCGCGAAAAAACAACGAACAAATAACGCAGGGCATTAAATTGGGCTAATGTACGGACCACTTACAAGCGGCATATTGAACAACTATTCCACAAACTTTGAAACGCACTTGTTACGAACAACAAGACGGATTAATTGAGCCCTAGCTTCTATTAATCGATAGCGCGATGGTGATAATGCCTCCACTGCCCAACTTTTTTTGCCATTTATCGTTTTGCCTTCTATCTTGACTGTCTCCTGTGCTATGCCCAAATATCTCTCAATTTTAAGGCGTTGAGGAAGATTCGTCATTCTCACAGTGTCTTTATCACGCTACTTGGTTGGAATAACTCATTGCAATATTATGCCTAGACAATACCAGCGCTTCGTTCATCGTCGACTTCCAATCGTTCGTCCTCAACTTCCACGTGAGTGGGGGATCAGCCTTGAAAAAAAAAGAGTGGGAGGGGTTCAAGGCTTATGACCAAGCGCTACAATTTTTTACTGAAGTAGTTAGCAGAAGTTTTTAGCTGTTCCCGCCCACGCCGAATATAACGGGCTTGCTGAAGAGCATAACGATGGAAGGGAGTGGCCACTATTATACGAGCGTGATGCGGAAGAAAGTGCAGGGGGACAACCTGCCCTCACTTTCGCGCATGGATGATGTGAAAATACAGAAGCTGGCTTCTATTTATGCGAATGGATGGAAGGGGAACGAACTTTGAAAGATTCTAGAATTCGCTAATTTCGGGGCTTCACTGAGAAACAGGCTGACAGAATATGACGTGCTCAACATGGAAGAAGAACTTATGTCAGAAATCGGTCTTAAAGAGAGTATTTTGTGCGCAGCTTGTGACGACGAGCTGGAGAATCATAACACAAGTTCAAGGAAAGATTCAAGCAGATGGTATAGGTGCGTATGAAGTGATATTTCCCGCTTTCGAAATTTTGTTTTTGAGATCAAATTTTCAGAGGATTGCCTCGAGTTAATAGGTTGGACAAAACAGTGACGATTATGACAACCACCTGTTCCACCGTAATGAGCCCGATAGTATCTGTCAATTGGGACGAAATCTTGAAAAGCCATAAAACCTGGTACCTACAACGGAATACAAGGAAAGAGACGACCTGAGAGATTTTCCATCATTTCGAGAAAAACTTGAGACGACGCAACAGTATCGCGATAAGCGCATTACGATACAGTTGCTGCTTTCATCTGACGGAGTGAATTTTCGAGGGCATGAGCGGTGAGGAAATTTCTGAATATGTAAAAATCAAAAATTAAAATCAATTATACCGTGTTATAGGGGATCATCCTGGATAATAAGCTGCAAAATTCTCGACTTGAACCAGCACAATAGAAGGAAGAAAAACAATACTCTTGTCGTCGCAATCATTTCTTGTGGGGGCAGCCCGAAAGAAATCCATTTCGGGAAGGCATTAGAAGGTGTTTTAGTGATATATGGCACCGGAAAACCGTGTTAGCAGAACCTATCCGTCTTATTACACACCATATTGCAGATTTCCGAAAGTTTCTTCTTGAGACGGACCTTCATGGGTTTGAGGTAGAGCACGAAGGCGTGCGGTGGAATTTGAATTTCAATGTATCGATGTCTACAATGGATAACCAAGTAGGATAGTGAGCTAAGCACATCATTTTTAGCTACATTTGCAGACTAAGAGGATTTTTCCAGGCTATCGCTAAGTGCTTCCGGAATCAAAGGACCAAGTGGAAATTTCGGATGCTATCGGTGCTACCACCCAGGTGTCTACGATCGCAGAGCGAGGAGCATGCGATGGCCAACAGGGCTATATCGCAGAAGGACAAGGACAGACTGCATCATGGACAGTACTAACGGCACGAACGGAGTTCATGGTAGGAAAGATTCTTCCGATCACATATGCAGGTGTTCTCGAATTTCTAAATAATCGTAACCAAGTAAAGCCGACTTTTTACT
Source organism: Aplectana chamaeleonis (assembly GCA_029168955.1). Classification (NCBI taxonomy): domain Eukaryota; kingdom Metazoa; phylum Nematoda; class Chromadorea; order Rhabditida; family Cosmocercidae; genus Aplectana; species Aplectana chamaeleonis. The sequence continues at coordinate 59,607 of JAPDOI010000428.1, forward strand.
GACAGGTCCTTTCGTCATTCGGGGATATTTTTACCCATGTGTGAGAACGTGGTTGATTATCTCCACGGCTGCCAGGAGGGAATGCTTAAAAACTTTCTTCAAGGTGCTAAGTGGTTGTATAACGGTTGAACTGATTGCACGTAGTAATTAAGTGCTTAGAAATGTTCAAATCAAGGACGCCGTCTACGCTAGCTCTGAACACGGATGACAGAAGGCATGTGGAGGAGATGCTCGTCCACTCTGTACTTCCCACATACGTGACAAATGTGATAAGGTCTGGAAAAGATTTAGCGAGAATGAGCGGATCGGAGGTGGAAATGGTGAGTGCGAGATTATCGCAGTTTGCCCTGATTTTGAGTTTCGCTATAAATATTCATCCGTGTTCCAGTTAGCGTCGGTTAGCGTACCTATTGCTGTGGCTGAAGAGCTTATTCCGTGTAAGCGACGCGCTGCAGTCGCCGTAGCGCTTGTATTAATATCTAAAATAATTCAGAGCATGAAGGTGGGTTTTGGAAGGTCTTTTTTTAGATGGCGGGGGGCATTCAACACACTACGCAGATTTGCAGCTGACAAAACGCCTAACAATGGAATTAGGGTTCACCATGAAGTTGTGCAGCAAGTTGTACGACGAAGCGTTCACATCTTCTGGGGCGACATACAAGAAACATGTAAGCGAAAATACCCCTTTTGAGCTAACGTATATTCGTGGCAACCCAGATCTCTCAGGTGTGGCTGGATCATGGAGCAGACGATATTGTGGAGAAAGGTAACCCGCGGAATTGTCTTCCTCATCTTTTGAGAGTGAGTACCGCTTAATGAGGCGCGGGCTCAGGTTGGGCAAACACTCGGGCGCCATCGAAAACCGCATATGGCTTGTAAGTATACAAAGCTCCGCATATGACTTGTAAATGTCCACGTTGCTTTCTGATCATACCTGCTCAGGCACTGTGCAAAGCAAATGGTAACCCAAGAGGTCATGAAAAGAATAAACAATGGTGAAGCGGGACTTCAATCGGCATGGGATACCCTATCCGGTAAGGGTACAGTAAGTTCAAGTAAACGTCAGGTTTCATGAGATCTTGTATATCCTCTTTCGGAGTTGGGGTTATCTACTACGATCGCGTACGTGTGTGCGCGTACGTTCTCGCCCTCACTACACACACGCACGGGAAGGAACGAAGTTGATTCGGCTCCGAAATAGAGGATAAAACTATCTGATCATCATCCAACCGATCACCAAGCCTGGTCAAGATCGACTTTGTCCTTAGATTCACTCTCTCTCTTGCTTCTAGTGCTGGTTGGAACCCTGCCAGCAACGATTTCGGCGCGATCACCATGATTCGTTTCGTAACTGCAATCCTGCGTCTCCAGAAACGCCCTTGTCTCTTGCTTGTAGTGTTGGCTGGACCCTGGCCAGCATCGATTTTGGCGCGATCAACATGGTTGGTTTCGAAAGTGCAATCCTGCGTCTCCAGAAACGCCCCAATATTTCGCGCACAGCTCTGGCCGGCGTTACCGTACACCCCTCCTCACGTGACAATCAGTCAATCTCATGAAACCTTTCGAGACTCCGCTTCTATTTTACTCCAACTTTGTGCTCGTTCGCAGTGATCTCCTTTCAAGGTTCTCCAAAGCCTGGCCACGCTGCTCCACAAAATCGAATCGCCGACATGGGTCTTGAAGAGTTCGAGATTCTTAGAGCTGCTGGATGCACTAGATTTTAGTGGGTAAAAATTAGGCGCTTTTTGAGAGTTCATGAATTTGAAAACAAACACGGTTTCGCTGAGTTTTGTTATTTGTGCAAAAAAAATTTTCTTATCTAGTCCATCATTGTCGTAAAAGAAAATGAATTTGCGTAGATGTTTGCCAACGAAGCTAACGCCCATGTTTTCAGTAGTCGATTGCTGCACCGTGGCCACTCATATTCCTCAGCGATTCGTTCGCGTCCATATAATTCACAACAATCAGAAATACTCGTGTTTCACGAGGGCACCTTGCGTCCCGCTAATTGTCTTCTAGTTGGTGAAAAGAACGGTCAGGTCATGATTCTTGTCGAACCCTATATTTCATCAGACCCCTTCTCGAACCTCTTGAGTCATCTTCGTCATCTCAAGCACTATGATTTCGCCAGACTGATTTCCTGGGTTTGCAAATCGAATCCATTCTATTTTAGAGTTGTCACAAATAGAAGACTTGACCCAATTATATGTCATGTATCTCAAATCATAGCTCCGGGCTCTATTTTCGCACACATCTGATAACGAAGAAAAATCATTTTCATGGATGAATCTTTTCATTTTTATGGGTAAATCTTGAGTGCCCCCGAACTAGTTTTGCCCCCATTATACACCTTACACAACATGTAACGCACCAATCGAGATAGTCCGAAAAATTTGGGCGTAGTGTGTGTGACTACACCATGCAATTTCTGTGCATTATCCAATGCTACGGCTCGAGGTGTGATACAAGTCTACTTTGATCCGACCCTACCCCCAGATCCCTTGATTTATTCAGCCCCCCCCCCCTTATGCAAACCAATAACGGAAAAAACCAATGCAAACCGTTGCTCGCTTGTACTTTAGATGGGGGGCAGGCCCGCAGATTCCCCCCCCCCCCACGGTCAAGCGGGGGGGGGGGGAAATCTGAAAAAAAATTGTGTTATTTTCCGCAATATGGGCGACCCCTCCCCATCCCGCCATCAAACTTTATTCCTAAAATTCTAAATTTTGATGAAGAGAGCAATAGGGCGGAAGCCCTTCCCTCCGGCCATCGTTATTTTCAAATGACAATCTATTCTAGGAATTTTCATTTTTAGTTCGAGAGGCTTGGTGATGCCCCTTAATCTTTAGTTTCGACCAATTTTTCATGCGACCCACTCCAACCCTCTTCCAGTTGAGTAAATTTGCATCCCCGCTTGACCCTGCCCCTCCCCCTCCAACATTCACATCCTCTCGTCGTCCTTCCGCCCTCTCCGCCTATTCATGCCTCTAATCACGAGAATTTCGCTATGACATGCTGTACACATGCATGTGATTCAAAGAACCACCTCTATGCGTTTTGAACTGTTTTCACTCAAGGTACGGCGCGGTGTGTGGATATCCACAGAGGGGGGGGTTGAGCTGTGTAGGGATAGAGGGGGTCTGAGCTCGGGACACCAAGTCGACCATTCTGAATGGGGGTACGCACTGTCAAGAAAACTTCTGCTCGTGATCTATTTCACAGCTGAAGTCTTTTTTTCCATGGTTTCTCTCATTTAAATTTTACATCATTTGAAATAAATTGTTCCTGTTCTTGAAATTATACAACCAGAAAAACAGTCCAAATAATGCTTCTCCCGGTCCTGGGGGGGGACCTGAGACATCCTCTATAAATTTACCAAATAACGCTTTTGGGGGTATGAGAAAATCACCAGAAATTCGCTCTTGGGTGGGTGGGGTCTGAGTAAATTTGGATCGGTCCACACCTCGCGCTATACTCTGCTTTCACTTTCCTTTTGCGAAACGAAACTATGCTTTTTTACTGTGCTTATCTGGGCCAAATTCCGGTCCACAATTGCGTCGCGACACGCTTTGCGGCCGCACGCGCTCGAGTCAGTCCGGTTTCCAACGCCAAAGCCGGCTCGATGTGGCATTTTCATACAATTTTCTCCAATTTCTTTCAGTTTCCAGTATTCAAAACCCATCTGTAGTCAGCAGATCGGCGGCTGCGGCGCTGGAAGCTCTTCCGACTCAGGAGCGTGCGGCCGCAAAGCGTGTCGAGACGCAATTGCGGACTGGAATTTGGCCCAGATAAGCGCAGTAACTTACTCTGACGAAACTTTGATCCAAATACGGCTAACTATAAACACCGTGTTTTAGAGGAGGACCAGTAAGAATCGGGGAGCTTCTGGTTGAGAAGCATGAGGAGAAACGCATGACAACGGAGGAAGTCTTGGTAAGTTTGTTAGGTCCTAATGAAGTCAATGCTTCTTGAGCATAATTTTTGAAAACTCTTATCAAGGCATACACAAAAAGCTGAAGATGAATTACGACGTCTCGCGTCTCTTGGACATCGCCGTGTCGGTCAAGCGTACTCAGCCCGAGCTGTTCAAATCTCTGTGCGAATTGGATTCCCATCGCTGTACAGGTTGGCATTCCATTTTAAATAGACTTCCAATGTTCTTTATCTTTTGGCTTCGCATTCTTCACAACTAATACTGTTTAGGTAACGCGTGACCAGGAGAAGACCTCGACTCACGCAGATGGACTGAAAAACCTGCGAGTGCGGGTGTATCGGAACAACAAGGAGGACATGCTAAAAGGGTTCGTTGGTTTCGGATCCTGCAAGCCGCCTGCTGGCAAATTCGAGCTCCCGAAGTCAGCGACATGCAAAGGTATTTTTTAGAACCATGCGTTTTGTGAGATTATGTAAGTTATATCATCTCAGTTTTCAGGCGGAGACATAAATGAGGTGTACAAACTGCGCAAACGATTGCGCCCGAAAGTAAGGTCTCTCCATGAAGAGACGCTGTTCTTCAACGAATTTATCGCGGATCTGGTGAAAAAGGTGTGGATCCTGAAGAGACTTTGCGTTCCTCATTGGAGGTTGGCGCAAGCTCGGTGCACCTATGTTATAGCACAGGGCGCCGAGTTTGCGCCAACCTGTAACAGTGAACGCAAAGTCTCTTCCGGATCCATGCCGATGTTAGCCATACGTCAATCTGCCCTCCACAGCAATGAAACGTTAGCGAGGCTCAATGAAAAGGAAACTCGTTAGTTAGCCCAAGGAAAAGATACAACAAGGAACGAATCAAAAGAAAGTAGGGGCAGATGTGTCGACATCGATAAAAGTCCAAAACGCTGGGGTTCGAGGGCTGGGCGTCGTCTCTGAGTTTCGAAATGCGCGCGGCAGTCAACGTATGTGGCCCGGAGAGCAACCTGAAAGCACTGCACGTTGCAATCACAACCGAAACGCACGGCAAGTTCGAATATCAACTGCTCTGCGTTTTGGTTGCAGTGGGCGGGGAGGGGCGGAATTGGTTGCGCTCCGGGCCTACTGCTGTCTGAGTAGTAGGGCAGCTGCTACACGCCTTCCTTCCTTTCCCTACGCTGTTCGGAAATAGGAAGCTTTTAATACGCACATTTGGATGTTAGGGCCGTTTGCGCTAAAGTGGAGTCAGTACTCGTTCGCATGCGTCTATCCAGGTGCTCATCTACCTTATCTGAAAACAGATTTGAATTTCCTGTGGAAAACGCTATTCAACAGTACAATGACTGCTAGAGTTTATGTTAGATCGGAAAAGATTTCACTTCACCTTTACAGATCATTGTACGGTACACATAACGCTGTGCAACTGCATGCTGTATTAGCCTACTGTATGGCACAAAAAAAAGTTCGCTAACAATTTGTTCGGGCTTTAACCCTGGGAATCGATAGAGTTTTGAATAGCTCGTCTTATCAGGATCCTGATTCATTTATCAGATTTGAAGAACATTGAATTTCAAGGAAGTTATTTTAAAAGGGCGCTGAAAACGCGACCGACAAAAACCTACGTACGATTTCTTTTTTTTTTTCAGAAAATGCTAGCTTCCGTTCAAAAATTCTGGTGGCATATAATAGTGTTAGGATTAGCGGTGGTGAGTTTGTTTTATAATGTATCAAATGTCACTTTAGGTATTATAGATACATACAGTGCTCGTCAAAGCTATACGATATACACCGATTTCGTTGTCATTAATTGTACGTTGGCTCCAGAAGGAAACCTATAAATCCAATCGACGCAGTACCCTCTGAACCCACTAGGCGTAAATTTTCATTACGGTTGATCGAATTCTACAGTTCTCGCTCCAGAAGGGGTATAAATTTAAACGGTTAAAATATACGACACAACTAAAGTCCCAGCAAAATATCAATTCTACGTCCTGTCCCAAGAGCCATGAAATTCGCGATCAACAACCATGAAAAGTTAGCTATCTTAGCTCGATTATCGTCTTCTTCTAAGCCAGTAACTTGTTTTACAATCAAAATTTTTATTCCTCATCATATGTTGAAATTTACTACTAACTGAAGATGTACTTTAAAGGCAGCGTTCACGATGATCATCCTCGATGACTTTCCACAGTGAAATGATAGGCGAGAAGGATCCTAGGCTCCCAGTGGCGAAAGAACAGTAGAAAACGAGCCAGGAACGGCAAAATAACGGCTGCAAACAAGCGTTTTGGTGCCCCAGACACGCCTCGTGCTCCAGATCGGCCCCCTCGATATGAACAAATAGAGACTCAGATTACAGGAATGATCAAGTGAAGGAAGTGCTAATAAGTGAGCTGAGCGCTTCATTGCACTTATAGGTATCATCCTTCTAGCGGTCAATTCCTCCACGCTCAAAAATCAACGTAAACAAGAGAGGGCCTATTTTTGCCAAAAACGCGTCTTTCGTGTCCTTTTTATGCATGCCTTGCTATATAGGGCACCAGACCTTCCGTAAGCCGTAGAGATATCGGAAGAAAAAATTTATCGTGAACACTGCCTTTAAAAAAAGGGTGTAACTCTATTATTCAGCCTTCTCTTTTTTTATCCCAAGCCTGGAGTCTGGGGACTGAAGAAGTTTATCGCAGGCCAGGCTATGGAAAGAAAAATAACACGATTGTGGAAGATTCTCAAAAGCACCCCTGTTCTCCCTTAAAGACAGCATACACGCTCGTAAACGTGATTTAGATAACTACGGAAATAGAATGATATGGCCCAGATTATTACGCCTACTCATTTTGAAGTGTCCAAAACGACCCACAATGCCACTACACTAGTGAAAATTGGCCCCGCCCCTGTATTTTCACGCCCCCTGTATTCGCCCTTTTCCTGCAACGCAAGGTTGCTGGGTCATATTCACCGTCGGTACTGTTGGTAGGTTGCCTAACAAGTGAACCACACACTGACGGCGAAGATGGCCCAGCCAAACTGCGTTAGAGGAAAATGGCAAATACAGGGGCATGAAAATACAGGGCGGGGCCAACTTCTAACTCATGTAGTGGCGTTGTGGGTCATTTTTGACACTTCAAAATGTGTAGGGATTATGTTGTAAGCCATACTCAGAACTTTTTGAACAATTTGTTCCCCAATTATTGAACAAGTAACGAATTGTCTAAGTTAAATGTTTGTAGCTGGTGCTAAGGCAGGTCTAATGTCGCGCTGAGCTAGGTGGCAAATTGTCCGTACCGGTAGGAACGAACAACTAATCAGATGATTGTCTTGTAATTGTCCATAACCATGTCGGAAACATATCCATGACTTCCGCGGACAATTTTCCCACTACCTCACCAACAATTAACGCCATGGTTTCCACATCTAGTTTTACACTTGTTCATACCTTGTTTGATAGTTGATCATAGCATCGCAGACAAGTTGCCCCCCACATTCAAAATATCGGCGCTATTGTTTTCATATCCCATTTTGACAACAAATTCGAGTCTTGCCCATATTACTCGTGAGAAGCCATTAACAACATTCTTCCCTCTTATACAAATGTTATAAACATCAAGCCTTCAACAAATTTATTATTTTAGAATACGAGACATAACCCGATAGTGGTGTATCCATGGATAAAGCAGAGCAGGTAGATAGTATCCGTAAGTTCACGAGAGATCGGCTTGCAATGCGGAATCTCCATATCACAGCTGCGCGAATGTGAGTTCAACACCGTCCGCATCCGCCGCTGTACGATGTCGAGTCGCCGTGGTCTCGAAATCATCGACGTCCACCTCACGAAGTCTGAAAGAATTCATCACTACACATTTAAATGAATGGCAAAAAATTAAACATGTGACACACATCTTTTTCAATGAAAAAATCTTGAAGGGTTGAAAATTTCTTGAGTTCCTCACCTCATGTCCTCGTTGCCGTGCAGCGATAGTGCGTCGTCACTGTCCACTTCCATTTCCGCTCCGTGGATATCAACTTTTTGCATAGAAGCTTCAGAGTGGCGGCTATCATCAGCAGGCTGTTCAGTCTCGTCCTCAGGCTCGTCACCGCCCTCGTCACCGCCCTCACGAACACGACGTCTGAAGTTTATCCTGAAAAGCAACACTCAATAATGCATGTAAGACATACCAATGTAGTTCATTCAAGTGACCTTGTTTGCAGGAATCTCTCTTCACAAATTGGCCGAAAAACCGCATGAGAGGCTATTTAGAAACATTCGAAAGATCCCAGTAGGGTACAGCCATCATGTCCTAGGTCATACTTGAGGTTTTGCTGCGATTTCATGGGTTTATTTCTCATTGTAAATTGAGTATTTTATTCGAAATTATTTGTTCACTTTTGACGATTTTTGACTACTTTTAATTCTTGTTTCATAGTCATTCAAGTTTTCCTGACAATAACTTTGCAGAGTTCTTGCAATGTAAAGATAGCTAACTATCGGAAGCAAGGTGATGCTAAAAAAATCGAGCTCAAAAGTGTAGTGCTAACAGTGAATTTGAGATAAAACTTACAGCGCTATTTTCAGCATTTCGGATACCGTCGCGTCGAGATCCTCCGTTGGGAGCCCGTTTTCTTCGAATACTGCCGTGATGAAGTCTGAAAAAAAAGAATTATAACAATGGAAACATGAAGATGTGGAAAGCAAAAAAAGCTCTTACCCTGAATCGGAAGTTTGTCCATCAAAACATGGTCGTTTTTGCGCTGTTTGTCGCGTACAGTGACGAAGGCCCAATGCGCTCTGTCGTAGCACTGAAACATCTGTTTTACGGAGCAAGAGAATTATATAAATGATGCTCTAGAAAACATAGTAGTACTTCATACGCACAGTGCGTCGCATAAGTATACGAACACCCTGAAATTTCATGGTTGGACCATTCGAACGACGTTTCAAGCTTCGGCACCGGTTTCTATGTTTTCCGCTATGCCGAAAACGATAGGTCACATTGTAGGAGGGCAAATCGTACACTTTTTCATTTTTTACATACAGAAATACATTTTTTAGCCGTCGCATAAGTATACGAACACTTCAGAGAAACTAAATCTTTGTACAAGAGACATACGAAAAAATCCTGTTCAAGCGGGATAGTAAAGAATGTAAATGTATGCGTAAATTACCATCATGCCACGCGGTTCACATCTCTCTTCCGAAGAACAGGCCCGGGCTCTCTACTCCGCCGGTCATGGAGTCCGACAAATCTCTTGGCAAATTGGGCGTTCACCAAGCTGCATCTCTTCGTTTCTACGGAATCCGGACTCCTACGGCATGCGTGTTCGCTCTGGGAGGCCTCGGAAGCTCACTGGACACGACGAACGACGCATCGCCAGAAGAGTCTCCAACACAATGGTGCCCAGCGCGACCGTCTGCTCCGAACTCTCGCTGAATGTGTCAAAGGATACCATCCTCCTTTCGATCCATCGCAACGAAAACATCGAAAGAGCCGTAATGAAAAAGGCTCCGCGCTTGGAAGAACGCCACAAGTCGGCCAGGCTCCAGTTAGCCCGTTCAAACTTGGGTACAAATTGGAGGAAAGTGAGCTGAATAGCGTCCTATCCAATTTCATGGGAAATTTTTGAACCCGTCGCTTCAGGTTGTCCTCTCGGACGAGAAAAGTTTAATTTGGATGGTCCGGATGGTTCGAGGCACTACTGGCGGGATCTTCGGAAGGAGCCGGCTTTCTTCAGCAGCAGGAACTTTGGCGGAGGACACGTGATGGTTTATGCAGCCTTCATAGCAACTGGGAAGGTCGGAATCGCATTCGTATCGAAACGTAGGGATTCACTTGAGTACCAGGAAGTGTTGGCTTCGCATCATCTTCCATATTTTCGTCGTCGGAGACGTCAGGGCTTCCGTTATGTCCAAGATAATGCCACTATACACGTCAGCCAATCTACTCTGGAGTGGCTCCGGTGCAACAACGTCGACACTCTGCCTTGGCAAGCGATCAGCCCGGATCTGAATCCTACCGAGAACCTTTGGGGAATCATTGTTTGCAAGATCTACAAGGATGGGAGGCAATACGGAACTGTGGAGTCACTCAAGGAGACCATCGTGGACGCAGGGAACGAAATTGACCAAGGGACCCTCCAGAACCTCAGTGATAGCATAACAGATAGACTGTTTGAACTTATTTCGCGTAATGGTGGTGTAACATCATACTGAAGACATTCTCCATATGTATTGTTTGAAATTATTCGATAAACTTATGAATTTCCCAAGTGTTCGTATACTTATGCGACGGCTAAAAAATGAATTTCTGTATGTAAAAAAGGAAAAAGTGAACGATTTGCCTTCCTACAACGTGACCTACCGTTTTCGGCATAGCGGAAAACATAGAAACCGGTGCCGATGCTTGAAACGTCGTTCGAATGGTCCAACCATGACATTTCTGAAAGTGTTCGTATACTTATGCGGCGCACTGTATATTTTTCAAAATTTTTTCGAGTTATTTCTCGAATTTCGAATCATTCATTACTCGAAAATTTTGATTTTGGAATAATATTCAAAATTCGAAAACTTCGAAAACAGCGGTTTCAAATAGTATTCGAAATTCGCATCAGTTAAAAATAGGCCTCTAAATATTATTCAAAATTCGAATAAATCAGAAACACGCCTTTGAATGTTATGAGAAATTGGAATATTTCAAAAACAGGCTGTCGATGAATATTCAAAAATTTAATACTTCAGCGTTAGCATATTCGAATTATTTTGAATTTGCATGATCAATCATCATTTCATCAGAATTCTTTTCTTTTTTTTTTCGTTTTCCCCAAAACTCTCAAGATCTACACCCAATTTATTTACTATAGATACAACATTACACGAAAAAAAAATGAAGGAAACAGAAAAACATCATGAAGAAAAATTATCAGCTGCTCATCATCGATTCTTGGAACCGAGCCGGCCATGCCTACAGGGTGATGTAATTGGGTGAATGTGTGGAAATCGCAAGATTTTTCCTTGAAAAATTGTCAGTTAGCTAAAATGGGTGCGAAAATCGATTAGCGAAGCGTTTGAAATACGTCAATGTATCGATTTTTGCAACTGTGTTGCTAAAATCGGTTTATAGAAAGCGCCCCGGGCGCAACCGTCTACGCTGGATGGCGTACTATGACGTCATCAGCCGACAGTTGCGCCCAGGGCGCTGCATGAATCAATTTCGTCGGTAGCACCTGGAGCGCAACGTATGTGGCTTCCATCACGACATATGTGGCCCGAAAATTGCCAAATTTGACACCCTGAGCGCAACATGGACGCGGCTCCGGGTGCATTCGGGGTGGGCTCAGGGCCTGCTATCGTCTGAGTACACAGGAATTTCTGAGAGAATTACATGCGAATGAAGGACCATACCCTTAAGTTACATGACACCTTCAACAAAGTATGTTGCGCGGCGCGAGTTGTCTTACACGTGACCTAAAGTGCTGACGTGTCACTTGAATTAGTTATTTTATCGCACATGTAACTTAAAGGCAGTGTTCACGAAAAATCTCGTTCTCGAGGTCTCGGTGTAAAACACTAAGTTGGCAGGTGCTGTAGAGGATAGGGTCGAAAAAAGCAACGAAAACTGGCCAGAAATAAATACAAACGGCTTTGAAAGCTCTCGCGGTGCGCCTACCTATCCCGGTCCGCCCCCAATCGGACGAGCTTGTGGCGCCGCACACGTCTCGATGGCAAATCGCCAAGACACTCTGCCGCAATTAGCATTATCGATTCGCGCAGATTTCGCGATTAGCGCGTGCTTGCTGAAATCAGCAGGGCCCATGATTCTCGTCCACGCCCTGAACGTTAGAAGCCGTTATTTTAGTTTATTTTGGAGGTTTTCCTTCGCTGTTTCTTCACTATTAGTTACCTCACGACCAAACAATACCATTTTTGGGTCGAACTCTAGTGCGATATTTATCGTGAACACTGCCTTTAAAGGCATCGTACACGATGAGAACCATAAGGGGTCTGCAGAGTTGAAGTTGCGGCGTTGCTCGCAGCGACGAATAGCGCTGGGTGATGCAAAATCAATTACATTCAGCGACGAGGGCGACCGACGCGGCGTGAGGGGCATCGAGGGGGCACCACAGAGTGTATTGACGCCGCGACGGCCCTACATCACTGCCAGCGAGCGGCAACCGACGCCGCGACGATAATGTTTCGGAACATTTTCGTCGCCGCATCAAGGCTGACGCTCGGCGCCCACTCGCCGGTCTCTGCAACTCTGCAGACCCCTATATATTGATTTTTAATGTCATTCCACAGTTTGGCCTCTTTAGTGAACGAAACTGTTGAAGGGGCCCAAAAAGTGTTTACTATACATAGATTTCACTTCCAATTTCTCCACGGTTTACGAAAGGCCTGGTGCCCTATAAAGATAGCAATGCAAGCTCAAAAGGGCGCGAAAGCCGCGTTTTTGAGCCAAAATGAACCCTCCCTTGTCTAAGCTGATTTTTGAGCGTGGAGGAATTGACCGCTAGTAGGATGATACCAATCAAAGCAATGAAGCGATGAGCTCACATATCAGCACTTCCTTGACCTGGTCATTCCTGTAATCTGAGTCTTCATTTGTTCCTTTCGAGGGGCGGAAATGGGGCACGGGGCTGTTCTGTGACTCCGAAACGCTCGCTTGCAGCCGTTATTTTGCCACTCCTGGCTCGTTTCTAGCGTTCTTTCGACACTGGGAGCCTAGCATCCTTTTCGTCTATCATTTCACTGGGGAAAATCACCAAGGACGATCATCGTGAACACTGCCTTTAGGCCCCCGTCATAGTCGGCCAAAAGCGGGCCGTCCTAGTCCCACCCGGTCGATAGGTATGAGAAGCACGCAAAACGGGAAGAAAGGAAGTGATAAAAATTATCCTCGAATGATAGAAATCGCCTTAAGATGAGATAAAATTTAGCCTCAACTGATAAAAACCGTCTCGAATGATAAGATTCCATCTGATACGTACTAGGACGGCATGAAAAGGTTAAATTTTATCAGCTGAGAATAATTTTTCTCAATTCATTTCTTCCGTTCTGCTTGTGTCTCATACATATCGACAGGGCGGGACTAGGACGGCCGGTTTTCGGCCGACTATGACGGGGGCCTTACAGGCCATCGGTGAGACTAGGAAGGTTCACTTGTGATCTTCTTCGATCGCGCGTTGCAGTCGCCAACCCGTCTTAATTTTTGGAAGTTAGGCTGTACGTATTCGGTCGGTATGGATGGTAAACATAACATCGCTGATGCTTTCGATACTGATCGACGTGCGATGCGATCGTGATCGATACTCATTTTTATGTTGTCGCCGAATCGCACGACGACGGTAATCCGGGATCATACTTCCAGCGACGAGCGACGCGACGCAATGTTTACCATCCATACAGACCGAAAATCGATATACATGATATGCACTTTCGCTGAAGCTGGTCGCGGAAAGTATGCCGTAGTGTTGAAGACGCCTAACTGCTATCGAGAACACGAGCAAGGTCTGACGGACATCCGCAATACGCCTAAGATCAACGATGAATTGATGATAATCCATGCACGTAAAAATCAAACAGAGTATGGCTGTTGTTCTCATATGCAGCGTATATAAAAAGACCTAGAATCGCGGAAACAGGGAACATGTGCGTACGAGGCCTGGTATACCCTAGAAAGGTACAGTGAATACACAGCACACGACAAAAATCTTTGTGCTTAGCAAATGAAGGCGGTTGTAAATAAGCGATCATAATCATGTTGCAACAGACCATTCTAGTGCACAATCATGCCGCGGCAGTTACAGCTGTTTACACAAACCTGTGCATATTATGAGCATTTTCAGCCTAACGCTCAAGCTCTAAATTCATATCGCTATTCATGTGAATGAGATTGGCGGAAAAATCCACAGAAACACTGAACAGTAATCACAACCTCCACATTACTCACCGAATACTTTCTATATTTGTAGGAGCCCGATGCTGCTAAACTTTACAGGAAGACCCCATTAGCTTCCTTGAACACGAAATAATTTCTTAGCTAAGTGAGGTTGCCTGAATTCGTCAAATAATGTCATGGAGCAAAGACGAGTCAGGAACTCAATGTTGAGCGAAATCTCGAATGATTCATTTTCACTTCAACCAGAGGGACAATTACTAGAACGCTGATGATGAAGCACGCTCTATAACATTTCGGACGATTATCATAGTATTATTGTCGTGCGCTTAGTATACCCTGTTCATTGATTTATTCTGGATCGTCACGCAGTTGTGTTAACAGAACTGCGACGCACGGATATGCAACCATTCCAATCCACTGTACAAACATTTGGAAATCATGGTAAGGTATATGCTTGAGCCACGATTGGAACACCCACCAAAGGATAGGAGCAAACCCGGAACGACGTTATCAAGAAAGACATGGTCTTTCTGGCCTACGTAGGACTTTCGAAAATGGTTTTTGTGCGACTTTCTCTACTGACCTGTAGTGCTTAGTGTGACTAAGGCCCCCGTCAGACTTGGTCGAAAATTCTACTGTCTTTTGGGCGAAAAACCCTAGCTCGGGTGCATTGGACCTGTCCGTATGCGCGCGTAGAACACCAGTATCGACTAGGTGGATTACGGACGCAAGCAGACGGTCGCAGACGGACTCAGTGGGTGAATTTTCTGTACCCGTCTACCACTAGTGACCGGGTGGGACTGAGTCCATCAACCTACTGTGAGGTTCCGTCCATAGTAGACGATAAGCGGCAGGCGTCAACGACCAGAGGCAGGCGTCGAGTCGCGCCTCAAACGCTGGCGCATGACACTCGTCGGCTGGTGCATGCAACGTGAACGACGACAGCACAGGGTTAGCGATGGTATTGATAATATTAACGATAGCCGCTACTGCCGCTAAGCCTTCAGCGACAGGCCGGCTGCCGTGGTCGCTGGGGAGTCAGATCAATAGCAAATGTTAAAGATGCAAAACTCTCCGCGTCTTTTGACGCTAGGACGTCTGCTATGGACAGGGCCTGACGGAAGCCTAAGTATAATTTCAATCATGCTGATTCGCGCGCTCTCGCAACGTATGGACGCTGCCTGAATCAAAGGCTACAGCTGGTGATCGCAGGCCAGAGGGTGGCAGTGATAGAGCCGTGTCGGTGTTGATGACGGCAACTAGACCCAAGGAGGCGGGCCCTTCCAAAGTCGAAAAAGTATAAAAACCGTTTTTCCCGAAGGTTTTTGATGCCACTTTTCCACTACTCTTCTGCTTTTAACGGCTACCAGAAACGTTTCTCATTGCCAAATTTAAGAACGAAGCTGATAGTTAGCAGTGATCTTAATTTTGCGAAAAAAATTTTATTATTCCAGCCATATGTAACGCGCTTGTAAAAAGCAGGTTGACGACGTAGCTATTTTGAGCAGCCCTGGGTGGAATGGGAAAGAGCACACAATCCGCCAGACGAGGTTCTCTAAGACAGGCTTCCAATTAAGTCTGCTGAGTGATCACGATAAAAATCTTTCTTCTATTTTTCCGCCTATTTTGAAAACGGTCCCATGCTGATTCCAATGATGTCCCTGGAATCGGACAAGACCCTCTAGAAACGGAGTTATGGCCCCTCAAAATTCAGCTAGAGAAGCATTGTGGACGAGTTGTCCGAGGCTTGTAACTCGCGTTTTTTGCAGCCGATGCGTGCGAGCTGACCTGAGTTGAAAGAGAAGTTGAGAATGAAGGGAAGAACAGGGCTTTTGATCGGAAACCATTGCTCATTTAACCACGAATTCAGGGGTACTGTTATAGGACGTGGGCGGAGTGGCCCAATGGGTTGGCTGGCCCACGAGATTTTCACCCACTTACTGGCCGTTTTTCGTCGCACTTTCGTTCTTAATTTTCTCAGAGGGACCCAAAGCTTACGTTTTAGCAAGAAAAACGTGCAACTTTTTCTTCGTGAATACTGCCTTTAAAATTTTTATCCTGCTTCTCTGAACCAAAAAACGATAACTCCATGTACATAGTTCTTTGACTTTTTAGGGAAGGTTTTTATATGTTTGAAAACGCAAAATTTTATCGAGCACCCATACCTCGCCACGTACTGCCTACTTGCGTTTTAAAAGCACAGTACACCCTCAGACATGAATTTTGGGAATTTCATTTGATTGTGTTGTGGACCCCTCCTGTATAACACTTGCCAAGTGCGAGATCTCAATTCCTACAAATAGGCGAGATATAATCGACCACCACAGGCCCGACCCCCTTCACTCACCACCACAGGCCCGACCCCCTTACTGATTTTCGACCTCGATATCGGCTTGATGGATGGATGAATTTCAACCTAGTCTACGCTCTTGAGTCCTTTACCGGCTCTTCTCATAATCCTGGATCGCTGTCCTGCAACGACTTTGAATGAAAGGAAGTACAGGCCTAGGACAACTCGTCCACCAATTTTTCGTTCTCCAATTACAGGCTTTTTGAGGATCCATAACTCCTTTCGTAAGAAGTCTTGAACGATTTGAAAGATAGCACTGTGATCAGTGTGTGACCGTCTCCAATTTGAGCATGGAAACTGAAAAAACAATTTCCTGGGTGTACTGTGCCTTTAAAGGCACAGTACACCCTCAGATAGGAACTTTGAGATTTTCGCGTAATTGTGTAGAAGACCCTTCCTGTATAACACGTGCCAAATGCGAGATCTCAATTGCTCCAAATAAGCGAGAAGTAAGCGACCACCACGGGCCCGACCTCCTTCGCTCACCACCACGGGCCACACCCCCTACCAGATTTCCGAACTCGATGGCAGCTAAATGGATGGATGGATTCTTAATATATAGTCGTTCTTCAGACCATTGCCGGTCTATGTCCTCATCCTGTTTTGCAGCGATTGCGAATGAAAAGAAATATAGGCCTGAGACAACTCGTCCAACAAATTTTTGCCCTCAAAATGCAGGCATTTTCAAGAAGCCATATCTCCGTTCGTAGAAGGTCTTGGACGATTCCAGAGATACCGTTGTGATCAAAGAGTGGCTCTCTTCAAAATAAGCATGAAATCTGAGAAATAAGCTTTTGGGTGTTGTGTTCTGTAAAGGCACAGTCCAGCGTTAGAATTGTTTTTCTGTTTTTCTGCCTATCTTGAAAACGGTCCCACGCTGATTCCAACGATGGTTCTGGAATCGTACAAGGCCCGTAGAAAAGAAGTTGTGGTCCCTCAAAAAGTGAGCTACGGAAGCATGGTGGACGAGTTGCCCGAGTCCTGTAACTTCCGTCATTGGTAGTCTAACATCCGTCATTGGTTATGTATGCGAGCGCACCTGAACAAAGAGAGAAGTTGAAAATGGAGGGAGGAACGGGGCTATTGATCGGAAACCATAGCTCATTTCGTCAATGTTGAGCTCGAAAGATCGTAAAAGGGGCGTGTCAAAGTGGCTTCCTGATGTAGGCTCCCCAGGGTGGCTCCCTCCTATATCTCGTTTATTCGGAGGAATTGGGAGCTCGCACTTGGCAGTTGCTATAGTATATGGTGGGTCTACTTCACAATCATGTGGGAATCTCAGATTTCGTCCCTGAGCTTGAACTGTGCCTTCAAGGGAATTCAGATGAGGATTTGTGGATCGAAATATACCGTTTCCGAAGGGTTCAGCCGTTGTGGAATCTTCGCAGCTGTGGAAATCTTACAGAGCCGAATGACCTCCTACACGAAGCGTAGGGACTGGTTTAAAAAGTTTCAAAGAACTACGCACGACACGACGGCCCTCAAAAATGGAGCGTTGCTTACACTTTTCCTGCTGAGGTGAGCGGCGAAGTGCAGCTCAACCGCACAAGCTGTCCAGAATTGCACGGCCGCCGCTCAAGCTATGACACGCCTAGAAATGGTTGTCGTCGTGGAGGCAATTGAGCCACAATAGCAACGGAAACAAAGGCTTCATCAAAATGTGGCGCCGCTGGACAGAAAAACGCATAGCGCGATCAAGATGGCAACACTTCATGTCTCATTAAGGTTCGCTCTTCAAGCGTGTTGCCTGAGGGAGTTAGGGCCAGAGTTTCTTCGCGGTACATACCTATGCACCATTCTGCAGGCTAATGGTAGTGAGCAAGAGCAGACAACACGAAGATGCAGCATATGTTTTTGATTTGAAAAGAAAACCGAAAGAATTGGTAAATATGCCGCGCATCCGTGGCGTGAGTAATCGAATCACCGCGGAGGTGCAGTACTCAAGACCTAACGTTTCTCATTTTCTGGCACGAGTTTCTTCCCCCCCCCCATTCTTCAATTGGACTTGTGCACCATGTGTCAACTGGTCCTCAAATGTACAGTCGCTTCATAGCGTCTAGTCTAGTCTAGTCGATGGTTTGTGCACGTATGTATGATCTGCGCCGCCTCTGCGGTGGTGCGCTGCAGCTGCCATCAACTATGGTGGATGATTGCCACGACGCGAGTGCAGCAAAGACCACTCGCATAGAGATCATAGACTAGAAGTTATGGGGCCACAATACACTCACCGCAACACGTAGCTCTTGCAAATTTTGAATCTACCAACAATTTCTAATGTTGGGGTAACCACGAGAGGGATAGCTGCGAACACCTCAGCAGCCTGCGCGTGTGCGCCCATAAGAAATGTGGTGATCGATCCGCGCGCGCGACGGGCGCGCGGACTGCTGAGTAATCCGCAGCTATCCCTTTCGCGGCTACACCCACCATACACACTTTTGTACGGTTGGCCAGCAAACTGAAAGCGCCGCCGCGTATTACATGAAACAAGCAAGTACACAAGATTGTTCATCTTTACATAGCCTTAGAACAAACACGATTTTCCCTATGTGAATTAATGACGCATCATGCGCGCTTAACGTACTCGCTTTCGAGACATTTCGAACCCCACAGCTATCTTCAGGGGCCATTGGGCCGTCACTTTGGGATCTGAAACTTTGTAATCCCAGCACGGCTAAGTTACTCGACCTGACACAGAAGGAACGAAGGTGATCCCAGATTGTATGGTTTCCTTATTTTATTATGTTTCACGCATAGACCAGGCGGCTGGCCGTGCGATGTTCGCGACATCACCGGAAAACGCGCAGCGATCTACCGTCGCAGTCCCGTCCACCAGCCAGACTAAATTGATTACGTGGACTCTACAATACGTTCGAAGTTTTAAAATCAAATTCAAGATGCATTCTCGAAGGATTTCGTTAACTTACAGAGCTACCTCGCAAAATTTGTAGTTCAGTTGGAGCTGCGTCAGTGATTTTGTGGATTGAACGTTATATCAGTGATTGAAAAAATCGCTAGATGAGTCACTTGCAAGACTTGAGTTATCGAATTCAACTGAGAGGAACACATGACATATACTTGTTGAGAGAACCTAAATGACACTACAACGTTGCAACCGTCGGCCGTTAGGCTGGTGGTAGTGATGAAATCCCACGAATGCTCTAGAAAACAGTAGTACTTCATACGCACAGTGCGTCGCATAAGTATACGAACACCCTGAAATTTCATGGTTGGACCATTCGAACGACGTTTCAAGCATCGGCATCGGTTTTTATGTTTTCCGCTATGCCGAAAACGGTAGGTCACATTGTAGAAAGGCAAATCGTACACTTTTTCCTTTTTTACATCCAGAAATTCATTTTTTAGCCATCGCATAAGTATACGAACACTTCAGAGAAACGAAATTTTTGTACAAGAGACATACGAAAAAATTCTGTTTCAAGCTGGATAGTAAAGAATGTAGCTGTATGCGTAAATTATCATCATGCCACGCGGTTCACATCTCTCTTCCGAAGAACGGGCCCAGGCCCGGTCTCTCTACGGCCGCCGGTCATGGAGGCCGACGAATCTCTCGGCAAATTGGACGTTCACCAAGCTGCATCTCTTCGTTTCTACGGAATCCGGACCCCTACAGAATGCGTGTTCGCTCTGGGAGGCCTCGGAAGCTCACTGGACACGACAAACGACGCATCGCCAGAAGAGTCTCCAACACAATGGTGTCTAGCGCGACCGTCCGCTCCGAACTCTCGCTGAATGTGTCAAAGGATACCATCCTCCGTTCGATCCATCGCAACGAAAACATCGAAAGAGCCGTAATGAAAAAGGCTCCGCGCTTGGAAGAACGCCACAAGTCGGCCAGGCTCCAGTTCGCCCGTTCAAACTTGGGTACAATATGGAGGAAGGTGAGCTGAATCGCTGGCTATCCAATTTCATGGAAAATTTTTGAACCCGTTGCTTCAGATTGTCTTCTCGGACGAGAAAAGTTTAATTTGGATGGTCTGGATGGTTCGAGGCACTACTGGCGGGATCTTCGGAAGGAGCCGGCTTTCTTCAGCAGCAGGAACTTTGGCGGAGGAAACGTGATGGTTATGCAGCCTTCACAGCAACTGGGAAGGTCGGATACGCATTCGTATCGAATCGTAGGGATTCACTTGGGTACCAGGAAGTGTTGGCTTCCCATCTTCTTCCGTATTTTCGTTGTCGGAGACGTCAAGGCTTCCGTTATGTTCAAGATAATGCCACTATACACGTCAGCCGATCTATTCTGGAGTGGCTCCGGTGCAACAACGTCGATACTCTGCCTTGGCCAGCGATCAGCCCGGATCTGAATCCTACCGAGAACCTTTGGGAAATCATTGTTCGCAAGATCTACAAGGATGGGAGGCAATACGGAACTGTGGAGTCACTCAAGGAGACCATCGTGGACGCAGGGAACGAAATTGACCAAGGGACCCTCCAGAACCTCAGTGATAGCATGACAGATAGACTGTTTGAAATTATTTCGCGTAACGGTGGTGTAACTCCGCCATTGCCGGTCCCAAGCCCGGATGAGAAAGGAGGAGGGTTGGCCCCCCGTACTACCGACGGGCTGGAAAACTTAGGTGGTAACCATGGAAAGTCTCTTAGGAAACAACGAAGAAGCTACCGCATCCGGGGCAGCCGATGCGCCAACACTAGGGATCCAGGGTGTTGGTGAGAAGAATACTACTGGCCAAAATGGAGGACGACTGGTGACACCTAAGAAGGAGCTGAGGATTGGAGCATGGAATGTGCGAACGGGACACTGCGTCGGTCAGAAAGAGATAATAGCAAGAGAGTTGTCAAGGTCCAACATATCGATTGCTGCACTTTCCGAGCTGAGGATGAGCGGATGTGGAACGGTGCCCATTCAGGTGCCGGAGAGTAGCGAAAAGATGGTGCTGTACTATTCCGGTGAGGACGGACATCGCAATGGTGTTGGATTTATGCTAGGCAGTCGCGCAGCTGGAAGCGTTGTTTCATTCGAGCCGATTTCTGGCAGGATCGCTGTTCTTGTTTTGAGCGGAACAATCAAGACCCATGTCGTGTCCATCTATGCACCAACGGAGCCAAGTTCTGACGTTGACAAGGACGAGTTCTACACCCAACTCCAGGACGTGCTGAATACTATCCCGAAAACCGATGTCACCATTGTAGCGGGTGACTTCAACGCAAGAGTCGGTAGTGACAGAACAGGCTGGGAAGGAGTGTTGGGCAGGTTCAGCGTGGGCGAAATAAACGATAATGGACTACGCCTACTTTCGTTCGCTGCGTTCAACGAGCTTGCCATCGGTAACGGTCAATTCCGGCACCCCAAGAAGCATCACTTAACATGGAGGAATCCAACTGGACGAGATGTGGCCACCTTGGACTACGTGCTGATAAACTCACGTTTTAGATCATCGCTGAAAGATGTTCGAGCCATGAGAGGGCCTGATTGTGGATCCGACCATTATCTCTTGCGTGCTGTAATGCAGCTTCGCTTACGACGACCTAGGCGTGAGGAGCCCCCTAGAAAGAAACTTGACTGGTCACACTTGATGGCGCCAGGAACAAAAGAAGCATTTCAACTCGCGCTGTCGAATCGGTTCGCGGTTCTGGAAGACGCCTTGTCTGTGGACGAGCACGAGAAGCAGACAGTTGAAGTCGCTCTTGAATGCGCAGAGCCTCTCTGCCTTGTTATTCGCTGGCGAACGCAGCCTTGGATATCGGACGATTCTCTCCGTCTCGTGGACGAACGGAAGCGAGTGGAATTAACGGACTTCGGACGGTATCGGCAATTGTGTCAGGAGCTTCGTCGAAAGTTGAAGGAAGAGCGGGAGTCGTACTGGAATAAGGTAGCAGACGAAGTGGAGGAGGCAGTTGGAAGGAACGACTATCGCACATTGTACAACACACTCAACCGTCTCAGAAAGAAGACCAAACCCATGAGCGATTCCATCAGGAATACGGATGGGTCTTTTGTGCGATCAGCAGATGAGCGTCTGTTGCGATGGAGGCAGTTCTTCAGTGAACTCTATACTCACGATGCGCCACAAGGTCCACTGGCCCAACCGATACTAGTCGAGGTACCAGAGGAGACAGCGCTTGACTCGGAACCCACTGCGGAAGAAGTGAAGGCGGCAATCAAGTCGCTAAAGAATGGAAAGGCGTCCGGTGTTGACAATGTCACCGCTGAGGTCATCAAGGCAGGAGGAGATGTTCTACTGCGTCAGTTGCATCAGTTAATCACGCGCATATGGCGGACATAGAGCGTGCCGTCTACCTGGAAAAAAGGCTATTGTCGTGCCTATCCATAAGAAGGGCGATGCCAGAGACTGTAAAACTATCGCGGATCAGCCTGTTGTCGATTGTTGGTAAAGTCTTCACGAGAACTATCCAGTCCAGACTTCAACGCCATCGGGAGAGTACCTGTCGCGAAGAACAAGCAGGTTTTCGTCCGGGTCGAGGATGCAGCGATCAAATTTTCACACTTCGTCAAGTTATGGAGGAAAGGATTCGCTGTGGAAAGCGCGTCGTTATCACCTTCATAGACTTCAAGTCGGCATTCGATTGCGTGCACTGGCCCGCCCTATGGAAATCGTTGGAATGCGAACACATGCCAGGAAAAAGGGTGAAGCTTCTGCAGGAAATTTATAGAGGCTCGACTAGCTATGTCCGCGTCGGAAACAAGCTATCCGAAGAATTCAGAGTCGATGCAGGCGTCCGGCAGGGAGATGTGATTTCACCGCTCCTCTTTAATACCGTGGTCGATGCTATTATGAGAAAGACCTTTGAAAATAGAAGAGGAGTCCAATTTGGCGATAACGATTTTGTCACGGATTTGATGTTTGCGGACGACAGTGCAGTGTTCACCGATACTGACATGGAAGCCACGCTTTTGTTGAATGATATGGCACAAATCGCGGAATCGTATGGGCTGCGGATTAATAAGGAGAAGACTAAAGTCATGACGTCGGACGGTTCACGTGCTTCTGTGTTCTTCGAGGGAGCTGAGCTTCAGCAAGTCAAGGAGTTCAAGTACCTCGGATCGGTGGTGCAAGAGCGAAAGGTAGTGGCTACATCGGAGATACTGTGCAGGATCGGGCAGGCGTCGGCTGCTTTCGCTTCGCTGGGCTGGTGTTTATGGAAGAAGCGTAATGTGTCAATCAAGACAAAGATCCGGATGTCTCGCGCGCTCATAGTGCCAATCCTACTGTACGGGTCAGAGTCGTGGACGTTGCTGAAGTCGGATTACAGCAGGCTGGAGGTCTTCCAAACGCGGTGTTTGCGGCAAATCCTCGGGATAACTTTAAGAGATCGAATGCGGAACGAAGATATCCGAGATACTTGCGACCATCAGCCCACGATCGAAGAACAAATTCGAACGAGAAGGCTACGATGGTTCGGACACGTATGCAGAATGGAAACAAACCGACTTCCGCGCAGATTGTTATGGAGAGAGCGCCCTGCACTGTGGAAGGTTGAAAGAGCAGCCCCGAAAAAGACGTGGTTGAAGCAAGTCGAGGCGGATCTGAAGTCCCAACGGTGCAGTGTCCTTAATGCTAGATTAATTGCTGCGAACAGTACTGAATGGAAGCGTATCGTTCAGGCCACAAGAGCTCCTATGGCACCTACAGCAGTGTACTGGTTGAGAGGTCATCCTGCTCCGCCAGCCGCCAGCTAACGGGATGAGTGAGTGAGTGAGTGAGTGAACGGTGGTGTAACATCATACTGAAGACTTTTTCCATATGTATTGTTTGAAATTAATCGACAAATTTATGAATTTCCCAAGTGTTCGTATACTTATGCAACGGTTAAAAAAAATTTCTGTATGTAAAAAAAGGAAAAAGTGTACGATTTGCCTTCCTACAATGTGACCTACCCTTTTCGGCATAGCGGAAAACATAGAAACCGGTGCCGATGCTTGAAACGTCGTTCGAATGATCCAACCATGAAATTTCAGGGTGTTCGTATACTTATGCGACGCATTGCGACGTATTTCGGGCACTTGAGCATAAGCGTAAGCTGAGGCCAGATTCGCCAATCACCATACCCCGGCTATAGAGGCGAATCAGGGTACAATCTTCCCTAGGAAAGTGCGGTTGATTATACCGTGCTACGCCCTTATACCCGGAGTATAATCGTTGGAGAATCCGGCCTCTGATATTTAGTGAGTAGCACCTTCACACCTCCCAGCTGCACTACTAAAGCGTATCCCTTTCAATCGATTGCAAACTACCATTCTGCATTAATCCACGAAATACCAATTCATGGATGTGGCTATCCGACTAGCTGGTAACGACCTTTTCTTCAGATGAAATGAAAAAACTTCGATAATATCCCCATCGCACTTTAGGCTTCATTGATATCGGAAAAGCCTGTGTATACCGCGCAACATGTATGTGTATTCATGGAATAATGAGGAGACACCTATGGAAATGTATTGCACTCCGTATTCGATTCACACCTCGAAATCCTGGTTTTCATACATATAGCCTACCTCGCTCATTCTGAGCCGGTCGAAGTGAGGCTTATCGGGTTTATCACGTCAAAATCTCTTTATCAGCGTTGTATTTTGTAAATAGCCAACCGCTCCGCTGCTCACTTCGCCCGTACTCATCTAAGCAAGCTAGGCGTTATGTACTACATCGCCGTTGATATTGTCCATAATTTCCTTTTCATTCATTGCCTCCTTTTCGAGAGATTACGAACCGTCCCAGAACTCTCTCCTAATGTTAATGATTAGCATCTCTACTTTGAACAAAAATCTGAATTTCTGCAATATGTAGTACACTGCTTTAAAACTTAGCATAGCGTCTAGTGTCCCTATTCTACTCGATTTGCAAACGTTATAGACATGCGTTACGACCGCTTCATTTCGTCCGAATTGATGAATACCAAGAGTCGACGAAGAGCCTTAACCTTTGCCTGCCGATATTGTAACACTGCGCGGAATTGGACAACCAGCTTTTAGGGCTTTTAGGTTTTCACAACAATTATTCTGTCCGCCGCTCTGAAATATTACATAAGAATTCCGCATGACTAAAGGATTTGATTTCCATCAAGGAATAGGATGGTTTTACTGCTCGTTTTTCCCGCTCGTCGAATCCATTCGACGCCGTAGCAGAAGAGTTGCGTTCTCGTTCTCACCTGCAGAAACTGCGGAAACATGTTTACAGTCCACTGCCTCGTAAGAAGTGGGATTGCGGTCAACACACTTATGAGCATAGGGTGGATTCGTTGGCGCATGGTGGAAATTCGTCAGCAAACGATTGGACCCGCTGTTATTTACTGTCGTATTCTCAATGCTTTGTTATTTACCTAGAATTTCCAACGAAAAAGCCTAGGTTTTCCTCATCTCAACAAAAATGATTGGGTGAAGCGGCTTTTGTTATATTCTTCCTAAAAAAAAACATCCGATAAACTTCAGGTTGGAAAGGCTTCCAAATAGAGCAAAAGTAATATTAGTCGCTCATGCACACCATTTACCCTCTTTAGAATCCACAGCAATAGCAAACGAACGAGAGTGAGTGTCGAGCTCGGAGACTCATGCGTGGAGAGAAGTGTCAGAGTGAACGTCTAGCGAGGAGAGTCCCACACACTGAGTTTCCAAATCCCGAATAAGCGTATTCATGCATACCTCCCCACTCAGGCAAACCCAACGTCGACAGCAGGTTGACCTACCTCTTTCTCGAGCAACCGGCGATAGCAGGTTCTTTCGGAAGAAAAACATGGATCTGTTATCGACCTGCTATCGAACTGTCGATAGCTGGTTCACAGCAGGTTGACAAGGCAGCTCATCCCATCGCTGGTGAGCATCGATCGTCCGATTCTCCGGATGCTTGGCGAATTATTCAGCCGGTTGCGCAATTGAAGAACCTGCTTTTGTTTTTTTGTCTCTCGTAAAGCACACCTGTTTTTTGCAATTAAGCGCAATTCAGTCCTGGTATTGAATGGAATTATTACTCAAATAGTGTTCTAGGAATTTTTGAGGTATTCTTATATTTTATTGGCTCTTGAGATTTTACTACGCGTATTTTCTCAAACACTAGGTTTATTTGAAATCCTGAAACAAACTTTTTTGAATATTCGATTCCGTCGTGATTTTTTACTGCTTTACTTCTCGACTTGCGGAGGTTTCATATTTTTCGCCTCCCGAGTGTTCCATTCCTTCGGGAATTCGAAAATATCTTTGCTTTCGGCTAGGTTAAAATTCCGTTTGTTCGAATATTTGTCTGAATTCAGCTTACATTGCCCTTCGGGTAAAGTTGTCCATTTGTACAAGTATTTTACTTGAAAACCATTTCAAATTCGAAATCGATTAATTGCTCGAATATTTGTGCAAATGTTCACCCGTAAAACAATTAGATCGAGTAAAGGATATATTTTTGAAGCTATTCATTTGTTAGAAAATTTCTGAAGGACTCGCCCATGTTTTAGATCCATTGAGAGACTTTATGAAGATCATAGTGAAGAAACTCTCCACATTTCCTCATTAGATATTGATGCTGTCGTTAAAGGCAGGGTTCGCGATAAATACGGTTTTGAGCTCTCTTCATGAGAGTGTAGATTTGGTCATCACCAAAGTAAAAATAAGTGGAAAAAAACACGGAAATTTGCGTGTGTGAGTGTGTGAGACGGCTAATTCCCGGTGTCGGCCGGCCCCTCTAATTCACGTTTCAGATGCCGTCCCAGCACCCCGTGGCGGCGGCGCCCGAATTGCCATTGCGGTGTTGCTATTTGCATCATTACTTGATGCTCAGTTCAAGTCTGCTGCATCATAAACAATTCTACTATTCACCGCTCGTTCCGAAAGGCACGCGCATTCCGCGCTTGCGGTGACTATGAAGGATACCTTACGCGCAGATCAGCCGGTTTTCCTTCCTGCGTATCCTCTATAAAAATTTTAAATTCTGATCACACAGGGCGCACGCAATGCACGCGATGCGGCTGCCTCCGTCGGCTCTCTGCTCGCTCGCTGTCTCTAACCTCCGCTCCGCACCTGTCCCCACCAAAACCACGAGAATTTAACTGTTTTACAGTCTACATGAATCTTTTCAGCTAATATGGTATGCCTTTTGTATTCGCAAAACTTTCTCTATCTAATAGCGCTACCCGAAATCCCTACTTCCGTATTTCACATCGAAGTGTTAGGGGAGGTTCAAGGGACCGAAAATGTTTGAATACACATCGTTCTCTTCTTTCAACCCATTGACTCTCTTCAAGAACCTTGAACATTTGAATTCTGTGAGGACTGAATCCTAGAACCAAATCGAGTTAGAGGAACTTTGTCTCAATTCAGCTATTTTCACGTTTCTTGAAATGTTTGGAAAGAACGATTCCCATTATCATACAACGTCTTAAACCCAATCAACTTCTAATTTGGTGATTCTGTACAATAATTAATCCTTCTGCCTAAATTCATTCTGCCATTTATTAACCATTTTTCGGAGATTCGATTTTAACAGCTTTCGAGGGTTTCTGAAAAGAAATAACCACAATCTGGAAACTATACCTACACCCGTAAATGAGAGGTTTGGTGAGGGAAACCGTCGGATAATGAAGCTATGCTAGGAGTTCCTGTTTCGAAAAAGTCCAGGAAACTGAGAATTTCGCCCCCTTGGAAAAATTCGATTAACCCGTTTCACTACCATAATCGAGTCCTCATATAGTCAGAAGACAGATAGTAGGTCAGCGAGTGTACTCTTGTCCGTATGTAACTTTGGAGCTATTTCGCTCTGCCATGTGTCTTCTTAACTCTTCCTCTATCTAATAGCGCTATCAGAGAAACTCGACTTAGAGACCTCGTTATCCTCTGTCTATTTATAAGAGCCGTTTGGGATCAGAGAACATTCAAACTGTGTGAGTGCTGAGTAATGGCAGCGAAACGGGCTCTCGGATTTTTTTCTCATGTCAGCGAAACTAGCATTTTTTTTTATTTCTAAAAATTCAATTTCCATCTTATCCTCATCAGCCTACGACTTCAGACCAACCAACCCCAACTTTGATCATTATGCAGTCATTCTGTAGTTCGTTTGTCAATTATCTTTTTTTTTTCAAAAACTCGATTTTCAAAGATTCCAGGAGTTGTTGAAGAGAATGGACCGCAATTGAGAATGACTCACCAAAAAAGCAAATTTTGCCACATCGAGTATATAAATTAACCCGTTTCAGTGCCGTGATGCAGTCCTCACGCGGTTAAAATTTGATGAGTATTTTCGGGTAACTAGAACGCTATTAGATAGATGGAGAGTTGGGATTTCGGATAGTACACCTGAATAGGTCGGAAAATCACAGACTCACAAGGAAAAACTCAAAAAAATCGATTTGCTGCTCTGCTTTCATTAGAGCCTAATAAAAGAACCATAGTAATACTACTGTCCTTATCGAGGCGGAATTCCGCTCCGCAGTTGCGTACAGTCGTGTTGCAGCACGAGGCACGATGATAATCGTACTGAGGGCCCCGGCATGATTGTCTCTTGTACCAGCACGATTTCAAAGCCTCTACGATTCTGAACCGGGGTCAAATGTGTGGCGCATCTCCAGAGGATTGATATACGCCGAGAACTTTATCCTTTTACCAGCACGATTATCATCATTCTGCGTGCTGCAACAGCGGTTGTCCGCAAGTGCGGAGCGCAATTTTCGCTCCGAAAAGAACAGTACATCAATAATACCAGAGTCGTGCGCATGGCGTTATTCGTTCGTCTAACTAAAGATGCCTCCGAGTAGGCAACCTTATGATTTCAAATCCGGCGAAAGGATGTCCACAGAAAAATCCATAAATCAGGTGGTAGCAGGAGGACCGCGGAACCTTTCGGGGCTTCAGTTGAGTCATGCCGCCTTCTCTGAATCCGGCACTAGGAAGTCTACAGCTGGACCTTTTGGCGCGATACCAGGTTCTCTCGGGCCGAAATAACCCTTTTTTTCGTGTCCTCAGCTGATGTGCTCTGTGATGACACCTTAGAAACCTGTTGTCGACATTTGAGTTTGCCTGAGTAGCGCCGGATTAGGGGACGGCGGCATGGTTTGACCGAAGCCCCGAAAGGTTCAGCTGTCGACCTGCTACCGCCGGATTTATGGATTTTGCTGTAGACATCCTATCGCAGGGCTTTTATTAACAGGGTGGCTAACTTCAAAATTCGGAGCAGTTATACGGACTCAACCTTCACAGGATTCAAAATTTATTGCTGCATTATTACTATATCCAGCTGTTATTGTAGCAGTCCACATGCTCGACTGCCCTAAGACATGGGCAATTAGATTTTTTCTGTCGTACTCGTTATCGAGGTATAACTTACTCAATATGCGAGCTATTTCGCAACCGGTAGAAGAAAAAACAAAAAATAATAATTGATTCACTTTCGAACCAATCCTACTTTTACCGGCTCTATTTGAAGCTGGGATATAAAAACCAAGAGATTTGGACAAATAACTATATATAGAACTTCTGACTATATGAGGACTTGATTATGGTACTGAAACGGGCTAATCAAATTTCTCCAATAGGGCGAAATTCTCAGTTTCCTGGACTTTTTCGGAACAGGAACTCCTAGCATAGCTTCATTATGCGACGGTTTTCCCTCACCAAACCTCACATTTACGGGTGTAGGTATAGTTTCCAGATTGTGGTTATTTCTTTTCAGAAACTCCGAAAACTGTTAAAATCGAATCTCTGAAAAATGGTTGATAAATGGCAAAATGAATTTAGGCAGAAGGATAAATCATTGTGCAGAATCACCAAATTAGAAGTTGATTGGGTTTAAGACGTTGTATGATAATGGGAATCGTTCTTTCCAAACATTTCAAGAAACGTGAAAATAGCTGAATTGAGACAAAGTTCCTCTAACTCGATTTGGTTCTACGATTCAGTCCTCACAGAATTCAAATGTTCTAGGTCCTTGAAGAGAGTCAATGGGTTGAAAGAAGAGAACGATGTGTATTCAAACATTTTCGGTCCCTTGAACCTCCCCTAACACTTCGATGTGAAATACGGAAGTAGGGATTTCGGGTAGCGCTATTAGATAGAGAAAGTGTTGCGAATACAAAAGGCATACCATATTAGCTGAAAAGATTCATTTATACTGTAAAACAGTTAAATTCTCGTGGTTTTGGTGGGGACAGGTGCGGAGCGGAGGTTAGAGACAGCGAGCGAGCAGAGAGCCGACGGAGGCAGCCGCATCGCGTGCATTGCGTGCGCCCTGTGTGATCAGAATTTAAAATTTTTATAGAGGATACGCAGGAAGGAAAACCGGCTGATCTGCGCGTAAGGTATCCTTCATAGTCACCGCAAGCGCGGAATGCGCGTGCCTTTCGGAACGAGCGGTGAATAGTAGAATTGTTTATGATGCAGCAGACTTGAACTGAGCATCAAGTAATGATGCAAATAGCAACACCGCAATGGCAATTCGGGCGCCGCCGCCACGGGGGTGCTGGGGCGGCATACAGAAACGTGAATTAGGGGGCCGGCCGACACCGGGAATTAGCCGTCTCACACACTCACACCGCAAATTTCCGTGTTTTTTCCACTTATTTTTACTTTGGTGATGACCAAATCTACACTCTCATGAAGAGAGCTCAAAAACCGTATTTATCGCGAACCCTGCCTTTAACGACAGCATCAATATCTAATGAGGAAATGTGGAGAGTTTCTTCACTATGATCTTCATAAAGTCTCTCAATGGATCTAAAACATGGGCGAGTCCTTCAGAAATTTTCTAACAAATGAATAGCTTCAAAAGTATATCCTTTACTCGATCTAATTGTATTACGGGTGAACATTTGCACAAATATTCGAGCAATTATTCGATTTCGAATTTGAAATGGTTTTTTCAATTAAAATACTTCTACAAATGGACAACTTTACCCGAAGGGCAATGTAAGCTGAATTGAGACAAATATTCGAACAAACGGAATTTTAACCTAGCCGAAAGCAAAGATATTTTCGAATTCCCGAAGGAATGGAACACTCGAGAGGCGAAAAATATGAAACCTCCGCAAGTCGAGAAGTAAAGCAGTAAAAAATCACGACGGAATCGAATATTCAAAAAAGTTTGTTTCAGGATTTCAAATAAACCTAGTGTTTGAGAAAATACGCGTAGTAAAATCTCAAGAGCCAATAAAATATAAGAATACCTCAAAAATTCCTAGAACACTATTTGAGTAATAATTCCATTCAATACCAGGACTGAATTGCGCTTAATTGCAAAAAACAGGTGTGCTTTACGAGAGACAAAAAAACAAAAGCAGGTTCTTCAATTGCGCAACCGGCTGAATAATTCGCCAAGCATCCGGAGAATCGGACGATCGATGCTCACCAGCGATGGGATGAGCTGCCTTGTCAACCTGCTGTGAACCAGCTATCGACAGTTCGATAGCAGGTCGATAACAGGTCCATGTTTTTCTTCCGAAAGAACCTGCTATCGCCGGTCGCTCGAGAAAGAGGTAGGTCAACCTGCTGTCGACATTTGAGTTTGCCTGAGTGGGGAGGTATGCATGAATACGCTAATTCGGGATTTGGAAACTCAGTGTGCGGGACTCTCCTCGCTAGACGTTCACTCTGACACTTCTCTCCACGCATGAGTCTCCGAGCTCGACACTCACTCTCGTACGTGACGCGAAGCCACCCACCTTCCCCATTCGCGTCCATGAGTGCCACCCCTGCTGCCAAAACGACGGAATACATCTTATTACCACTGCTTCTTGATGTAGCTTCCCTTTTAGTGAAAAACTCCATTTTGGCTTCCAGCGTACTGTCCTTACCGGGTTGAAATCTCGCTCCGCTGTTGCGGACACCGCTGCTGCCGTACGCAGGACGATATTTGGCGCCATTTCGGGACTGGACTTCGGAGCCAGCACCATGCGCTTTAACTTATTTTGCGGATGTTCGTGTACTTATGCAATGCACTGTCTGGGAACACAATTTTACAAGGCTTTGACAAAAATACGACAGTGACACGCGGACTCAAATCCGCAACGAGTGACACAACAGTGAATGGAAATAAACAGCAAAATCATCACGAAGATGCTATGCAAAAGAGCATGTGCGCTTCATGTTGAATTCACTAGGATTAACAAACAAACAGATCACAGACTCTATACACCAAGATTAAAGTTATACTCTAGATTCGAAAGTCACGGCAATGTTAAAAATAATATTTGCCTTAGGTGCTGATAGCTGAGTCTCAGCAGGGGTGAACCAACCAACCATTCAGAGATGTTGAAAGGTTATACATGAAAACAATCTTCGCAACAAATGCAGGAATGCAATATTCCCAGCTATCTGTTACGCAGTGAGTAGGTTCGCATGAAATTGGCCACTACAAGCTACCGGCCGTGGGACAGGAGCTCTCTACACACCGAGGGAGGAGTTGCCTCGCCTTTCGCGACTCTAATTCTTCACGGGACCACTTCGCTTTCATTGAGTAGCGTGACGTTTCGAACTGCGAAATCGGGACAACTCCTCCCTCGGTGTGTAGAGAGCCCCTGTCCCACCGGCCGTCACCATAGCTTCGTTGGGTGAAGTCATGTACTCCACCAACTTTCACCCCTGGGCAGGTGAAGGGAGGAACCTTCACCATTGGGAAAACCGGTGACAACCGCTGGAATGCCTGGAAAAAGAATGAAAGTGACCCAACACTGATGCAAGTCATTTTCAAGATTTGGTGGGTGTCATTGCCGGTTTTTCGTCCATAACTTTTTTGTGCTTAGAGATAGACCTTTGGTTGAGGTTGTTTTCGAAATCATCATAAAATTTTGCATCGAATAGCGTTTTCAGTTTTCAAAAATACGTTTCCCTTCTTCCAGCCGATTTCAATATATAAAGAGCATTTTTTTCGTCTGAAATTATCGGTTTTTTCCACAACATTTTTGTGCTTGGAGATAGACCTTTGGTGAAAGTTGTTTTTGGGATCCCCATAGAAATCTGCGTCGACTAGTGTTTCCAGTTTGGAAGAAAAAATTCTCGATTCTTCCATTTTACGAAACACCGGTTTTTCGCCTAAAAGTCTTTAACCGTTAAAGATAGGGTTCTGGTGAAGGTTTTTTATGAAATCTACGTGAAATTCTGCGTCGCATGACGTATCGGTTTCCTAACTTTGCTTACTCCATAAGACAGCCAGGTCGTTGGAGCCAAGCTCCATAGTTATCTCCATAGGGTGTTCTCACCTCTATGGTGTAAGTAGGAGACGCAGAGTTCTCCTGGAGCCTACAACGGGGCTCGGCTCCACCGACCTGGCTGGCTTATGGAGCAAGCAAAGTTAGGAACCCGATATGTCATTCGACGCAGAATTTCACGTGGAATCCAAAAACAACTTTCACCAAATCCCTATCTCTAACGGTTGAAGAGTTATAGGCGAAAAACCGGTATTTCGTAAAATGAATTTGGCTAAAGGATCGAGAAAATATTTTTCCAAACTTCAAACACTAGTCGACGCAGATTTCCATCGAGATTCCGGAAACAGCCTTCAAGAGGTCTATCTCCAAGCACAAAAAAGTTATGGACGAAAAACCGATAATTTGAGGCGAAAAAAATGCACTCTATAAACTGAATTCGGCTGGTAGAAGGGGAACGTATTTTTCAAAATTGAAAAAGCTATTCGATGCAGAATTTTATGGGAATTCCGAAAACAACCTTCACCAAAGAGCTATCTTTCAGGGTAAAGAAGTTATGGACGAAAAACTGATTGCTTTTGGTGAAAGAAACGTTACTCCATGAATTGAAATCAGCTGAGAGAGTGGAACGTATTTTTCTCAACATGAAAACAATATTCGATGCAAAATTCCACAGAGACTTTGGAAACAGCTCCGTTCAAAGATTCGTCCTAAAGGGCAAAAAATTTATGAGTGAAGAACGGGTAGTTTTTCAAAAATCGCTTGGAAAAATTTTCCGAAAATTTTTGACTCCAAGACAGCTCAAAGGAAATTTTTCATGACCTAGGCAAACCATTTCATTAAGAATAGTAAAAATCAAAAGGAGGTCATCTAACGAAAAAAATGTTTCAAAATTAATGATTGAAAATTAAAGTATATTGAATGCAAGAAAAAGAGGATTAAGAAAACGTCGAATTTTGAAGTTGCGAGTCTATAGGGAACCTTCACCATTTCCCCCTCAGGTATCCTAAACAACCTTCACCTCTCGGACCGCTGTCTCCACCCCAACGAACCTCTGGCCGTCACTGCGTCTCAGATACTTGCGGGTTAGTAAGGCCGCCCAAGGGGATTACTAACGAAGTTACTCGTCAAGGTGTAGGCCCTTTTCGTTCGCCCCAATTGCTGACAGGGCAGAACGTTGTGTCCTTTTGCTTTGCTCACTGCCCCATCAGCTGCTCTGTATAGTTGCCTGAAGTGCTGCTACAGTCACCCCAACTGCTCCAGTCGTCTCCTTAACAGCTGCTCCTGATTATGGCCCCAACTGCTGCTCCTCACCGTGATCCCAACTGCCGCTTTTCTTTCCCTTATTGCTGCTCCTCTTCATGGCCCCAATTGCTGCTCCTCATATATGATCTTTATTTTTTATAATCTTTCTCCTAGATACGTCGAACTCAGCAGCTGTGCGGGGTCGACCTATCAAAAGGAAAGATCGCAATGAGACTTGTAAGCAATCATGCAGATAAAAGTTTGAACGCGAAGTCTTCTCATATCGTAATCAGCAAGAGAGAGCAACGCGCCGTAGCTATTAATCCAAGCGACCGCCCCATCAAGGAAACACGCTGCAACCCATCAAGAAGGGAGGAGCGAGAAAACAGCACTCCAGATTCAGAATATCAACATTACTGCGCTCAATCTTGGATTGACCGATGACACCTTCAACGAGAAAGAGCAAGAGAGAGACCTCACAGGCCAAGTAGAGGCTCTGCCAAGGGATACTGCAATAACAATACTACTTGAATGGGTATAAAAGAAGAGGATGGACAACATCTACATAGGTTCTTCCTCATATACTCTTCATGCATTAGAGAGTCTACAGCTCCTCTGGAGCATTTAGTTTAGAACATCCTTCAACTTGAATCGACAGCCGTGTTTGTAGCATGTGCAGAATTTTCTGTTTCCTGCTTTCTGTTTTCTGGTCATTTTGGCCCTTCTGTTTTCTGTTTTCCTAAAAATTGGCCAAAACCAGAAAAAAATCAGAAAAATCAATAAGCAATGTTTTTTTATAATGATAAGTCGCAGCGACTTACAGGGGACTGCTGTAACGGAAAGCCTTTGGGTACTTCTACAGTCACAAGCCACGTAGGGTAAGATGTGTTTCATAGGGACGTGCTGGTTGACGGCCATGATGAAGAGCCGTTTTTGATATTCTTCCTACCGCTATGTCAGAACAAACTCGTAGCGAAAGGCATTGCTAGCAAGTTTGCCGAAGCTGCCATTTTCTTGATGAGATACATTTTTCACGTGGCTATGTCCTAGCACATTCGATTGAGTGTATCAAGTGTTCATACTACTACTATGTTGATAGTCGCTCTGGAGAAACACTTTGTAGATGCCCGGGAGACGATAATCTCACTCAAAATCCCCACTTCGTGCGTCCTAGGCAAACCACGCCTCGAACTGAGAAGGATGTTCTTACTTGAGATTTAATCCTTATAAAGAAAAACTCGTTGGCGTATTCTTTTTTTTTTCAAAAATGACTCAGGCGCCTGTAGCGTAATGGCAGAAGGTGCTGTTGTAGCCGTACTCAACCGAGTGTTCCATCCACGCCAAAAACCAACCAACCCTGCGATCCATCCGGAATCAATAAATTAGCAAAGAAGTTGAGAACGCTGGCATGGACATACATATGTAGTCTGGCCTTCCAAGTTTTTGTATAAGTCCAACGTATACTATTCCGAACGCTCTGCCAAACGTTCGCGACTTGCTTAGATTAAAATGACTTCAAATCCATGTAGAGTTGGATTTGAAGTCCGCAAGCTTTACGCTAGTATCACCTCAGTGCTGAAAATGTATCGCGAGAAGCTGAGATTGAAGAGCGCTTGTCGCGTATCCATAATCGCACGCCCAACGCGACATTGGCCTTTAACTTAACCACACTTTCACCAATCTCTAATGACGTACTACCCTACGGTTGCTTGCTCTTAGAAATTTGGCAAAGCAATAGCCGATAAACAGCCGCAAAATGTCTGATTTCCGCGTGATAGCCGAGAAATGGTCGAAAAATAGCTGGTTGTCGCGAAATAGACGTCAAATAATGCTCACAAAGAAAGAGCCGCAAAAAAATGATCGCCAAGAAGTATACGACACATTCTTGTGGCAGATTCGGATGTCAACACCACCGTAGGATCAGCGACCAATGTTTTTTTTTGGCTATTTCGCGAACAACAGGGTCCCAGTCGCGTAGTAGAAAAGAAATAATTGAGAAATAGCTTACCAGGAAAAGCTGCTAAGCTTGGTGGGCTATTTCTCGATAAAGACTCTCAGAGTGAGCGCCTTTAATGATTTTCTATCCGTCAGCGGGAAACAACAACGAAATCCCCGGCAGCACCGTCAGGGCGGTACGGGTCGAAGTTGGGCTTCACATGTGACATGCACAGAAATTCATGATTTGCATTTGCGTATACGGTAGCCTGGAGTAGTTAGAGAGTTATTTATGTTGGAGTGAACTTGGAATGCGAAGCGAGTATTAATTCCGATGGTGAAACCACCATGGCGGTTTGGGCGGTGCCACTATGGCGGTGGTGGATGCGCGTCCCATGCCGTGAGCACTCTCATAGTCCACGGCGCTTCCCTCGCGTCACGCCCGTGCCGCTTATGCGGTGAGGACTATGAAAAATGCCATAGGTCATTTGAGCAGTTCCGTAGATATTATGTTACAGTTTTAATAAAGGTGTTCAAAATTACACTCTCTTTTCACCTAAAAAAAAGCTCAAATGCAGAGTATTTTTTTCTGAAAATTTTCTGATTTCTGTTTTCTGGCTTTTCGGTTTTCTGATTTCTGTTTTCTGACCTTTTTTTCAAAATTTCCGCACACCCCTGATTCCTATCATCCATTGTAGTCTTCACTGCCTTTATCCAGCATGCTTATCATTCACGCAATAAATAGGTTAGTTCATCCGAGTACAAACAGCAGGGGTTAGAGGATTCCTATACAAGGTACGTTGCATGGAGTTTCTTTCTTCATTATATCCACTGATCTTCGCCACAGATCGAGTAAGAGTTCGCTCAATAATTTTAGTCTGATGAATGGACGGGGCTGAGACGGTAGATTACCCCGCTCGAAACGAAACCCCATTCTCAAGTGAGGCTGCCAACCCCGCACGGCCAGCCGCGTCGTGGTCCATGCGTCAGACTAAACCGAAAACGGAAACCATAAGTGATGCTGTCATCGCCGGCTGTCATGCCCACCTGAGACCGCCTCGTATCTGGCACAAGTTTTCGAGGGCCGTTCAGCACAGGTCTCGGTTTGTAGTGAATGTGAGTGTTTCCAAAAACAATTCGTACCGAAAATTCTTCTATCCCTTGAATAAGAATGGGGTTCCACTCGGTTTCGTGACTGTAGAGATGTGAAAGAGGCGTGGTGATCTCTTTTTCTTGTTTTGAAAGACGAATTATATTTTTCCGGGAAAAAAAGTTATATCCGCATGTTCAAAGATCTGATCTGATCAAAGAAAATGTTCAGGGTCAGACGGAGTTGCAAATATCAGAGTAATCATCATTCAAAAAATCTCTATTAATGGTGGTTTCTTCTCTTCAAAAGTACAACGATTTTAGAATTTCTTGGAATTTTCTTCTACTCTCGAAATTATTGTCTTGAACATTTTTCCATAGCTTTGAAATTATTAATTTAATCACAAAATAATTTTTGAGAACTGTCCGCTTTCAATTTTGCAAGCAATGTGTTTTTCGTAAAGAAAAGGTGTTCGCCATTTTGTTAGATTTTTTGGAAGCCATCGCTGCTCAACATTTGATAATACGCGCCCTCGTTCAAAACCACAAAAAATAGTTTACCTCTGAAGAATGCGAGGAAACTTCGAAGTCATGAAAACGCATTCGAAAGTATGAACGTGATTTTTGAAAGTTTTCGACACATATCCTCTGTTTCCGAGTGTGATTTATTTCTGTTCATCGCGTGCGTCTGCGCGCGTACGCTGCGTCTCCTTCTCCCTACACTTTCTCGCTGTCTCGACCCTCGCTCCACACAAGCGCGAGAGGGAACATAGTAAATCTGGCTCGGAACCAGAGGGTACCTTCCTGATTTAAAAAAGGCGAGTTGTGGTCAAATCTGGTAGAACATGCTGAATGCATTATTTTGAAAAAGCTTAACATCTCCCAAATTTTTGGTCGGCTATACACGACTATCATCCCATGAGGATCAGCTTTTAGCCGACCTGAACCATTAAATTGTTCGCAAGGAACTCTTTTTCTCGAGTGCACCATCGTAAATTTGATGACAATCGTGTTTTTTTTTCAGAGAGAAACGGCGCTTGATTTGATCATTAGTGAAATACCAGAAGTTTTTTGGAAGACTCGATGCAACGAAAATGTGAACTTTGCACACTCTTGATCGGGTCGCACGCTGGCAAATGTGAGCTCTCCGCGCAGCGGGTTGGCCACCACCGCGCGTTCAGCCAGCGATACATAAAAGAAAGACCAGATACGATGATACATAAAAGAAAGACCAGTCAGCGATATGGTGGAAGTGTTGAAACTGGGTTTTACCGTCGACCAGTTGACAACTGGTAGGGCCAGGGCTCGTAGCAAACCCTCCTGATGTTGGGAACTGAGCGCTGACTCCGCGACACCAGCAGGTGCCTCACATTTAGGCAGCAAGATGTGAGTGACTTCCTATCTTAATGCGGGCCGCCATGGATAGTGACATTGGAGGCACCCAGCTACATGATGGCGGCGCGATGTGCGATGCGGCGAGCGGAATAGCAGTGATTGTTGAAGGCAGTGTCACGATGAAAAACGTTATCGAAAATAAACTACAAAAATCAGCCTAGATCAAAAACAGCTGAAAAACAATGAAGGTAGCGCGGTGAAAAACTGCTAGAATTAGAGTTTCTAGGGCCCAAAGAAGCCAGTTCATGCACGCGTGCACAGCGCCGACCAAAAAGATAGTAGTCTCATTTCGAGCCTTCAAAAATCATCGACATTCAGAGGAAGAAATTCAACAACGAATACCTTTCAAAGACAGTTTAAAAAATCAGATATTTAAGGTCAGAAAACTTTTATGAAGAGCATTTTTCTCCTCTCCTTTTTTTGCAAGTAAAGCCATCGAACACAATTTTCTGTGAGAAGGCCCTTTTCATATGCAAACTTGCATGACAGCAGGGTCTCACTTCTATTGCAATGGAAAGTGACTGGAAAGTTTCCTTTATACCTTTTTGTTCGGAAATCTACTAAACTAAGGATTTGTGATCTGAGGAAAAAGTTGAGGAGAATGGAACATTCAACTAGCTCAGATATGAGGAGCGCTGATTCACTTTCTGTGGCTTTCAAAAAACGGTATAAAAGAAAAGTGCGAACAGAGTGAGTGAGATATACATTCACTAGCAAAGAAAGCGGAATTCGGGTATTGGGCGACGTGGAGTTGGACTTTTTCCAACGAGAATCAACGTTTGGATAAGGTTTGTAAAAAATTCGAGCATTTCGACGCAGAAAAAAATGTTTGAAATGCACAAGAAAAACAACATACAAGTATATATAGTTATGAGACTTTAAAAGCTCAGCTTATGTGAAAGTTTTGGAAATGTGTAGTGAAGAAAATAGTGTCAAGGAGTGGCTTTAATGAGTGTTCTAAGAGGGTCGGAAAGCTACTACTCACAAGCAAGGTTCGGCGCGGTGTGTGGATATCCACACCGGGGGGTCTGAGCTGCGCAATAGTGGAGGAAGGGGAGTCTGAGCTTCACCGGGAGACCATGTGAGTAATTCTGACCGGGGGTAGTAGGAACACTGTTTAGAAATATTTTTTTGTGAATAATTCGGTAATACCGTTCAATTAACATGAAACCTTGTTGTAATGAAATTTACGTAAATGTTAAAACTATAGTGAAAATTCTCCTACGGTTGAATATAAGGCACATAGGTTCTGGGCATGTATCCTGGATAGTTGTGAACTGAATTGCAAATAAGAACAGATTGGAAGCTACGGGATGGGGCGGAAGTAAAGAGTGGATGCAATGAATGAAGTTATTGGCAAAGGCGAAGACGACGAGATGTACTAATGAAACAAATATGTTGTCAGAGAAGAACAGGTCACTTTAAATGTACGGGAAACACGCTATAATAAGCGGTTAGACACGAAAATAGGTGCTTCAACATTAGCCGGACCAGACATGGCAAAAACACTTGCTAGTTGGAAAGAGCGTCATCTAATCTGGTAACGTTTCAAATTTCATTCTCCGAAACCCACTCATACACGAAACACACTACGCGAATTCAATCTCAAAAGGTGCTCAATTTTCGGAAAACATTAGACCTCACAATTTTTTGCAAGGTAAGGGTCACAAAATCAAGATATTCGAGTCGAGAGTGGTAGATTTACCCCATATCAGGCTCAAGCACAGCGGTGGTCCGGATCGTCCTGAACAACGACTCCTGAGAGGGACATTTTTTCGGCTAAAAAACGACCCTACAGGAAGGGTGAAAAAATTGGTAGACTTTACTGGCTCGTTTCATTTTGGAGGTTTTTTCAATTTTTGGACCCTCACCATTCCAAAGGAGATGAATAGCGTTCCATGCGCTGCCGATATTGAAAAACTTCAGCCAGATGGGAAGTTGAAAAGCATTTCAGAAGCCGGAGAAAACTTCGCCCTCCGACACTTGAGAGTTATCTGTTGTCCCAAGAGTAATGTTTGTAAGACCTCTTTTCTTCATGGTGCCGGTGTATGCTTAATAGTCAGTTGGTCCATTTGTCTATTGTTGTTCGACTGACTTTAGTGTTTTTAGTCTTTTAATTGCCGTTTGGGTATTTATTTCTGTTGTTGTCTCTGACACGGTTCTAACGTGTAATAAATCAATCAATCAATCAAATCAAATACCCCACCCCCCCCCCCCAGAACCAGGCTCAAGCACAGCGGTGGTCCGGGTCGTCCTGAACAACGACTCCTCCTGAGAGGGACATTTTTTCGGCTAAAAAACGACCCTATAGGAAGGGTGAAAAAATTGGTAGGCTTTACTGACTCGTTTCATTTTGGAAGTTTTTTTCAATTTTCGAACCCTCACCATTCCAAAGGAGATAAATAGCGTTCCATGCGCTGCCGATATTGAAAAACTTCAGCCAGATGGAAAGTTGAAAAGCACTTCAGAAACCGGAAAAAACTTCGCCCTCCGTTTTTGGCCACGGTGGTCCGGTGAGGCTTTCGGACCACCGTGGGACCACCGCACATTTGACCGGCCATAACTCGGCTCAAAATCGATTTCATGAGCTCATCTCCGGACGTTAACGTTTTCTAACATCTTCCTACAATTTCCACTATTTCGCTAGGTCGTGTATATAGACGACCCTTTTTCGATTTTTGGGCTGATTTTTTAATGTCCGGAGGGGGGTAGGTGAAGTTCAGTTTCTGGAGAAAAGTTATTTTTTCACCTATCTATAAATGATTTTTGGAACATTTCCAGTCCATTGGTACCCTCACTCCGGGTACTTTTTTTAAAACTGACATTTCGACATCTCCAGACTCGCTTCCTTTCGGCTTGCACGATTTTGAACTTGTTTCGAATCTTCGAGTGCTAAGGTATTAAATGATGACGGAGATGTTGTGTTCTATCTTCCTACAGTTTCGGAGCGAGAAATGGCATTCGTGTGTTATTTTTCGGTATATTTTTCCTCCTCTCATAGCTTCAGCACCCAAAGGTTCGGTGTAAAATTAATTGCAGACCTTATGCAATGGGTGCAAAAAAGGAAGTGGGAACAGTATGAGGACATTCACACAATGAGAGCTCAATTGCTGAAGCTTGCGACAACGCTGTAGGCCCCAGCAGAGATAGACACGATAGAATTTGCAACGCCGAAAATTCTGAAAGCTCCAGATAATTTTCGAAAGGGGAGAGGAGGTGTTCGCGCAGAAAACCGTGTCAATCTCATGTTTCACCACCGAATACTGCAAATTTCCTTAGCACGGACAATGACTTCATACCAAGCTTTCGATCCTACCTCGTGTTTGGTATCGCTGCCAAGCACGGAGCACAAGCACTATCGTTTTCTTAACAATTCTCTTAAATTGTGATGACAATGAAGTCTGATGCGACGCCTGCCTAATCGCATTACGATCCCACATATGCCAAGCGTATGGTCAAGAATTCGCACAGCATATGGAGTTTGATTTGCTCAAATATTCAAGGGGGAACAACCTCCCCTTTCCTCTGTTGACCGACTGCATTACCGACACCGATCGCAAATGGATTGTGTTTCTGATAAGGTTTATCTCACCCTCCTACACACCCGTAACTTTTCACTTCTCTTTAGTAGAAACAGAAAGCGAAAGTCCGAAGACATCGTCGACGCATTCAAGAACTTTCTCATTGAGGAGGAGGATTCATGGGCAGACATGCAGAAAGGTCTTTCTCACAAGCCCTTCACGTTTGCCATAAGGTGATGGCCCCGTCTGCCGACGGTGCATCTGTGATGACAGTGCACACAAACGGCGTTCAAGCAAAACTTCAGCGCATGTTAGATGATGGGATAACACTCAATGGAAATATGAGAGCAGGTGCGAACTCCCTATTAGGTATCTAAATATGTTTTGTTTTAGATTTTTTTCTCAGCGTCTACGCAGCATACACACTGGATTCCGTCGTAACTGCTCAGAACAACTACGCGTATCGGCTCGCTCAGGAACAAACGAACTTTTCGTACCTCAAAATGGGGTCGATCCATCGTGTCAGCTGGTCGGCCAGCATGCAGCAAGCGCTAGCAAAGATCCTACGCAACTACCCGTTTTGATGGGGAGCCTTCCAGCCTTGGCGAACGAAGATACAACTGAAAGTATCAAAGCAAGAGCTGTGGCTGCTGCGTGTATATTCCTCGATGGACACACGTTTCCAATTCTTCACCACGTGAGCCACACACTATTCCAGCTAACATTATTTTCAGAGGAACTGCAATAAGAAGGTCTCATAGTATAATATGTGTCTCGCTGGCGCTATTTCGACCACATGATGGGAGACAAGGGCGGCAAAATTGCGAATGTTGCACAAAGATTATTGAGAGACAATAACGTTTTGAAAATGAAGAATCCCTTGAGCTTAAGATACGAAAGTGTGAGAGCAGAGTTTCTCGATCAGTACCATACCTCTTTTGAAGGCCCAATATCTGAGTACCTGCTGTGTTATGACGCTAAGACATTTTAGGGCCTTAGTGGACCGACGTCGCAAAGCCATGAAACGCTCTCAATTTCTGAGTCCCGAAAGATGAAGCCAGAAAGACACAGATGAGGAGTCCAGTCCATCAAAGAGCTGAGCTAGTACACGCTTGATGATTTACTCCATTTTTCATTTCAAACCGCTCTTGTTCCATCGATAATGTTTACTATTCCATGGTAAATAATCATGGCCCAGACAATTTTACCTCAGGATTAGATTTTTCAGCGATACAGACATTACTTTAGATGGGTCAAAAAATAACGACCCCCTCCCAAAAATTTCAAATTTTCTCGAAAAAATGACGACCGCCCTCGGTCCTACGGTGGTCCGCGGACCACCGTGAGCTTGACCCTGCCCTATATACAAATTTTCTGCCTCTGAGATGGACGCTGAAAGGCACTTCTCTGTGTGGCCCACACCTTCCGCAGGTGCGGTCGCGCTGGAAGTCTACATTTTTGCAAGGTATGAGTCAGTAGAATACGATGGTCGAGCCCAGCGTGGTCGATTTGCCTCATATACTCACTTTCAACGTCCAACATTGATGCTGAACACCGCTACAGTATAAGGCCTTACACTTCTCAGGTGTGATCCCGCGGAAAAGGGGCATTTTTGAAATTTGGGCGCGACGAGAGTAGGGTATTTGAGTCCAGCGTGGTCGATTTACCCTGAGTGCAAACTTTTACCGCCTCCGCGTAACGCCGAAGAGCGCTACATAGGAAGCGGAACAAGGTAAAAAAAAACGTAAAAAAAAACGACGAAGTCCACAAACCTGGAATAGGGTTATAAAACACCTGTAACTTAACTTCCAAAAGAGCTACCCCAGGTTTGAGCAAAACTAAGAAACTAGGTTTGTAACCATACCGAATGAATTTTTACTCGCTCCCGGAGGACGCCCTTCAGAAAAATTTAGTAGGTGTGAACATTTGATGTTTTGAGCATAAATGTCCACACCTAGCCAGTGCATCTAGGTGTGGACATTTATGCTCAAGACATCAAATGTCCACACCTAGTAAATTTTTTTATAGAGCCTTCTCTGGGAGCGAGTAAAGTTCCATTCGGTAGGGTTACAAACCTAGTTTCTCAGTTTTGCTCAAACCCGGGGTAGCTGTTTTGAAAGTTATGTTACAGGTGTTTTAAAACCCTACTT
Source organism: Aplectana chamaeleonis (assembly GCA_029168955.1). NCBI lineage: Eukaryota > Metazoa > Nematoda > Chromadorea > Rhabditida > Cosmocercidae > Aplectana > Aplectana chamaeleonis. Next base: position 104,200 of record JAPDOI010000428.1, read on the forward strand.
CAGGTTTGTGGACTTCGACGTTTTTTTTACGATTTTCTACCTTGTTCCGCTTCCTATGTAACGGTCTTTGGCGTTACACTGAGACGGTAAAAGATTGCAGATAAGGTAAATAGACCACGCTGGACTCAAATATCCTACTCTCGTCACACCTAAATTTCGAAATTGACGACTTCCGGCGGGACCACACCTGAGAAAAGTGTGAGGCCTTATACTGTAGCGGTGTTCAGCATCTATGTTGGACGGTGAAAGTGAGTATAAAGGGTAAATCGACCACGCTGGACTCGATCATCGTATTCTCCTGACTCATACCTTGCAAAAATGTAGACTTCCAGCGCGACCGCACCTGCGACAGATGTGGGTCACACAGAGTAGTGCCTTCCAGCGTCCATCTTAGAGGCTGAAAGTTTGTATATGGGGTAAACCTACCACTCTCGCTTCTACGCGGAATCATTCATAATTTCTGGATACACGTTCAAACCTATGTGTCTTATATTCAACATTGAAAGAGCCTTCATTATAACCAAAACCCTTACTTTAAAGGCATCGTACACGATGAAAACCGAATTCCAGCTTTTGCGTTCAGTCGGACTAGTGGGCCATAACAATGTCACTCAGAACGTTTGGAATTTAAAAATCACCTCTGAATGGAGATTCGCTTACCTCAAAAGGGCTTCCTGGGTTCGGGGGGCGGCCTTGGGGTCGATCCGTTGTTACAAGGAACGAAACTCCGTGGTCGCATCCGGCGATCGTGCGTTGACGCGTCGTAGGGCGCAAAGCACCCGCCACTCGATTTCACGTTCGACATCGATCGAAAGCAGCTGATACCATTGGAAGCAGCATGTTAGTAACTATTACAACTTCGTTCAAGAAAAAAATGATCGCTCGTCTGAATGACGTTCTTGGTGAATTACTTCCAACGCAGCGCCAAGGAACGAATCCTAAAACTGTTCCTTGCGTTCTCCGCGCAACTATCCTAGGTTGATGTTGGCGGGAATTTCAAATTTGTGTTGAGCTTTATTGAAATGGGTTTTTCTTGAGAATTTGACGTTTTTGAAGGGGCTTCTTGCAACCTTTAGTCACTATAGGGATATAACAACACGAAGACGTCAAAAACCCAAGCATGGTTTTCATCGTGTACGATGCCTTTAACTGAGTTTTTCAAAAACGCAGACAACTTCATGTAATCCGTCAAGAAAAGCCTCGTTCGTGATTTATTTCAATGTTAATGTCTTGTTTTTTTTGGGATGGTTGTTCTTCTTCAAATTATACATCTTTTGGAATGAGTTGTTCCTTTTATTTCAATTTTATTACAAAAAACAGACATTTAACACTCCTGGGAGGAGGTCCGAGAAATCCGTCAATAATTTGACCTATTAACGTTACTGGGAGGGGGTCTGAGAAATTCGCTAAAAGTTTGCTTTCAGGGGGGGGGGTTCTGAGAAAATTTAGCCTTGTCCACACCTCGTGCCGAACCCCGAGCCAGTAGCAATCCCCCAATGTGGTGACTTTAAAGGCAGGGTTCGCGATAAAATTGACTTTTGAGCTCTCTTCATAAGAATGTAGATTTGGCGATCACAAAAGTAAAAGTGAGTGAAAAAACCCGGAAAGTCGCGGGGAAAACGCTCAAAAACAAAGTATAACGGCTAATTAGCGGTGTCGGCCGGCCCCCTAATAACGCGTTTTTCATTAATGCTTGCTTATCCCACATTTATTCTGCTGTTAAAATAATCAGTAGTCTTCAGGAATGTTCACAAATTACTTTAGATGCAAAATAAAAGTTGACAAAACAGGCTTTTACCCAAATCTCGATAATTGGGGGCGGGAGGACACCAAGCAATAACTTTCTCCTTAGAGTTTTTTCTTCAATTTTTTATTTATTCCCACTATTTTGATGTCCAGATCTACCATTTTAAGGTGATAGCACAACAACCGATTTTATCGAGAACCCTGCCTTTAAAGAGGCAGCCAACCTGAGGTCGGTAACGCCTAGATGCCTCCTATGGTTGCCACCTTAGAACGAGATCCATTCTTGAAAAGTAGCGTTGAATGCAAAACTCTCAGTTGTCGACGTATTTGAACCAGCACAGCACCTTCCTACGAAACGGATGCCCAATACAGCGCCTTGGACCACTACGCCACATGTTCATGTGTGAGGGACTCTTTCTGTTTTTCTACATACACTCCCTCCACAGTTCTTCGTATTCATCGTAACTTTGATCGAACTAGCAGTAAAAAATATGGGTTTCGGGAGCGTGAAAATGTGTCTATCTTTCAGATTTAATAAGTTTTCAACCTTGAATGATGGGGTTTCGGAATGTTTCGCGAAAATCATCAAAGCGAGAGAATGTTAAATTTAAAAAACGATTTTGAAATTTTTCGTTGGATGATCTCTTACCACTGAACCACGATACACAATACTTTGTAGTAGGATTGTGGAGGAGTCAACCTCGTGTTTTTGTCACAATGTACCGAAAAATTCAAAGAATTTTTTTGAATTATGAACTACATATTTTTATCCTTAGTCTTTTCACGCTTCCCAGTTAACATAGAAAGAAGTGAACTTGAAGTGAAAGAGTAAAACGATGTTTAGATAAAAGCCGCATTTAGTTGAACTATTATACAGTATTTAGTAACAAGTACACGCGGATCACGTAAGTTTCATGCTTTTTCTGAAAAACGAAACCGTTTTGCAGCCATCTTTTTTAGATGGCTTTCTAGGCAAATCTGATTTTAATTGTGGTGAGCGAATATTGAAATAAATAATTGAAAATGGTTGAATATGGCCACAGCAGCTTTTAGGAATTGAAAGTTGAGCTTAGCATAGGACTAAAGCACGTAAAATCTATAAAGAAGACGTATTCATGACAGCTACGTACAATTTGATGTTAATCTCCCTCTAATCTTCGCCAGGAATCATTTAAACATCAATAAAACCTTCGAACGTTTCGCCTGTCATTCCTATCAGCTGGCAGCGGAGCTGGATGGCCGCCAGCCGGCGGGTCCAATTTTTCCTTGCCCACCTAGACAACGAGATTGGCCGCCGTCCTGTGCTGGGGTGATAAGTGGACAGCGGACTGGTCGGTTCGAAAGCGCTCCACTGCCCTTTCTTGGAGCGCACTTGGCTCAAAAAGTCATCACTATTGGACGTGCTCGACCCTATGACCGCGGTATCGACCCAGCTCCTCTTCGCTCCGCGCGCTATTTCTCTTTCCTCTGCGGCGGTGAGCAAAGCCACCACCCGTTTCTTGCAGTCAGCCACCTCACAAAAGAACGCTCACTGCTCCCAGGTGGCTGACTGCAATGGTCATTAACTTGAGCGCCGCCTGTGCATTTCTATGCCGGCCCGTCCATATTGATAGCCGAGACGTGATTGACACAGTCACCACGCAGTGACAGCCGGTAGCTGCCACCTTTCGGGGCATTGCTACTGGCCCTGCAGTCGGGAGCCTGAGGGAAGACGCGCTGTAGAGAGGTCGACGAAAGAACTGCAGTCGGGAGTTAGAGGGAAGAACTCCGATCCAGAGAACAAGAGAACTCCTACCGTGGGATTTTTCCATATTACTCTGCTGTCGAGATGTTCCCTTAGCCTCCCCCGATTCAGGAGAAGCTCCTCAGTTGTTTCAAGGGAATTTCTGCTGTCGTTCTCGGGAACTTCCCCACCAATGTCTAAGTCGATTTTTCGGTTTCTTCGCCTTTCTTGAAAACGGCCTATGCTGATTCCAATGGTGTCTCTGAAATCGTCTAAGACCTTCTGGGAACGGAGTTATGGTCCCTCAAAAATTGAGCTAAGGAATCGTGGTGGACGAGTTGTCCGAGGCTTGTAACATTCGTCTTTTGCAGCCGATGTATGCGAGCTGACCTGAGTAAAGAGAGAAGCTCAGAATGAAGGGAAGAACAGGGCTAATGATTGGAAATCATCGCTCCTCTCACGATTTCGAGCATTCATTTGTTCACGTCGGTGAGCGTGAACAATTGTTGCGCTTTTGGGGTTTGCCTTGCACTCGAAGTGGTAACTTCGGACTCTTTTGAAGCTTTTCCTGGCTCGTTTTCATACGTTCTTTCGACGTCAGCGTTACAGTGTGCCCCTCCACTACCCACTCCTAGTGGAAACTGAAACACATTTTTTTATCGTGAACACTGCCTTTAAAGGCACTGTTCACGATAAACTTCATCCCCGAAATTTCCATGACAAACGCTTCTCGTGGCTCTCAGAAGCAGGACAGCGTCAAAGAAACAAGACGAAGAGCTACTCAGGAGCCGCGAAACCGCTTAGGAAAGTGGGGAAACCCCGCCGCTTTGGGAAAGTCCGGCCCCTTTCCGCCCCTCGACGTGAATAATGGAACATTCGAGGTCGTGAGATGAGCGACGATTTCCGATCAGAGGCCTCGTTCTTCCCTTCATTGTCAACTTCTCTCTTTACTCAGGTCAGCTCGCATACATTGGCGGCAAAAGGCGGAAGTTACAAGGTTCGGAAAACTCGTCCACTATGCTACTCTAGCTCAGTTTTTAAGGGATCATAACTCCGTTCCCAGAAGATCTTGTACGATTCCAGAGACATCTTTGGAATCAGAATGGGACCGTTCTCAAGATATGCGAGAAAACAGTGAAGGGATTTCTGTCGTGAACACTGTCTTTAAGCTATGTATATGTAGCATTTGATGATAAGCTACTTTCTTCTCTCATTTGTTGCCAGATGGCTGTCGAGGGTCCGGCCTCTTTTGACGGAATTTGAGGGATTCGATCTCCTATATCTTCACAATAATGCATTGGTGGTTCAACAAACTCCACCCTAGTTCTCAGGCCGGTCCAACCAATAATTAAAACCAAAAAACGATGAGTGGTTTTCAGCGCGTACGATGCCTTTAAATTGAATTATAAAGAAGTTGTGGCACCTGAAAAAGTACACTAGCGTAGAGCGAATACTCCTGAAGGAATCGAACAACCGGACAAGCTAAATTCGGCAGTAGCCATCCTTTGTCGATGAGTGCCATAGCAGCATCAGGCGAGCAGAATATCAGATTGCCAAGATCGGCAATGGCCAGTTGCAGGAGTAGTTGATTCACAGGTGATGCTAGCATTTTACGATCAGAAACAATCACAGCCACAACGAAAAAGTTACCCAATACACCGGCACTGATAATGATAGCAAAAGCAATAGCAAAGGCAGTTGTTGTAGTTGACTGAGTCTCGCAGAAGAAGCAGTGACGTGACGTTGACATTGACAGACTTCTGTTTGCCGTAACAGAAATAATAGATATCGATTTGGTTAGCGATGGGGGAACTGCTGACGTTGACGTGGCTATTGAAGCGGCAGCAGTGGTGAGGAAAGGAACTGTAGAAAATAGCAGTGAGAAATTTCTTCCTGTTGTTAACCACGCTGTCATCCGCAATAGATAGTCTTCCGGTTGTAATGGGCTAGGATCTGAGAGGTGGTGATTGGTCCCTGAAAAACGCAATAACGAAATTGATTATGTAGTTCGGTGGACAGACGAGACTAACGACAATGTAATGGTTGCGGAAGCACGGTGAAATCGCTGAATATGGTGATTGACGACGGGCACAGAAAGAAACAGAATTCCACGAAAATGACAAACAACAGATAGAAATAGATGACGAGGATCTTCATTGTCATAAGAATCCTGAACAACCATTTACTCTTGGAAATAACCTCACGAAGGATCACCCAACATCACATTCATCCTTGAACAGAAAGCGGTTAACGGCTACAGCAGAAGGGATTCAAGCGTTTTCAATTAACGGCCTAAATTCTCTTCAACGACAATACTTACATTAGATGATTGCACATGCCCCCCCATTTTGAAGCCATATTTATTCGGATCCATCGCGTTTGTATCAGGGCTGTGCGTAACTGAATTTTGTATTTTCGTAAATCGTAAATCGTAATTTTTGAAATTTCTCGTAATTCGTAAATCGTAACTGATAATTAGTAATGAGCCCACACTTGACCCAAACCTCATTCGATGTGAAAGCACCGTAGCATTTCAGTGATGAGGTGTTTCCATATCGAAGTAGGCTGGAGGTTGGGTTTCAAAGTGACATTTTAGAGCAGCACTTGAATAAATATTCAGTACACGTACGTGGGATAGGAACGACTTTAATAGGGAAAATGGAAACTCTAAGTCTATTTAAGTACCACACCTGTGCCAGGTTTCGCCCAACTTTTGAATACGAGAGCATAGGGAATCATCGCTCTACCAAACACAGTTCAGTTGATGCCAAGGAGGGCAACACTGTGATGAGAAAAAATTTACGGTTGCATAGTTTTAGCCTTAACCTTTTGAGGAAGGATGCTTGGATAAGGTGGCCATCCCAATGGGGATATACATTTACCAAACCACTTCTTCACGCAGAAAACGAGTACGCTCTATATCTGTAAAGCATTTTGCTCTGAACGGAGTTATAAGCGTTCCTCCACATAAGCGTAGGTTTGTTGGGGTGGAGACGGCGGTCTTCTTTTTCTTATCGGCCACCGCAGTTTCTTCTCATAGGCGTAGAAAGGCAGCTACATCACACGGCTTGTTCCACATATCAAGAGCAGACAGAGAAGTAGGTCTGGCGGAGCATGAAAATAAATGCATTGAATCATGCCCAGTATTCTGACAGTCAGGACATTTATCTGGGACCGACTCGTCGATCCTGTGTACGTAGGCTTTGAGGTATGAAGAATGACCGCAACGTAAACCTGCCAGAGGGACGCGAGAGCGGATGTGCAGATCTTTCTCACTATCAACTACTGTAGGAGGCACGACACCAAGGATCGGGTTGGAAGGGGCGCAGGTCAGGTACTCAGACACAAATCTAGTGTGCTCGATTTGTTGTAGCCTCTTTCGTGTGAGCTCAAATGTGGCCCGTCTTTGATGATCCAATGTAGAAATAGCAGCATGGAGTGGTGTGCGAATATTACGGAGATGTGGATCAGATGACAGAAGTGGGTAGTTGGGATGTGCGGCGTTCTTGATAATGTCAATGTGGAACTGTTGAGATTGCAGCTGGCAGTGCTGTTTGACAGGATGTACAGCACATTCTTGATGGAGATGGGATATAGGCGTTGACCTTGGACAGCCAGTGATGACACGTAGTGCAGAGTTCTGTACACGTTGAAGCTTGTTCCAGGACGCCTCCGGCAGATGTCAGGTCCATATCGGAGCCCCATATTCCAGAGTTGGCTGTATCATGGTCTTGTGCGTTGTGCGTAAAACTTCCTTTGTGCTACCCCAGGTGGTTTCCGCCAGAGCACGGACGATGTTATTCCGCGTGTTGGCCGTAGCAGCTCGAATACGTGTGTTTCCCTGATATTCGTTTGAGGGGATGAGGATATCGCCAACAATACAGAAAAAAGCTCTATGCATCGAGAAATGAAAGAATTCAGATTTTCTGCCTGAAAAATTAAAGATTTTCTGTGCATATCACACAGAATTTCTCAGGATTTTCGTCATTGTGTAGGTGTGAACCAAGGTAAAGCCCTCGAAAATCCCATGGTATTCGTTTGAGGGGATGAGGATATCGCCAACATTACAGAAAAAAGCTCTATGCATCGAGAAATGAAAAAATTCAGATTTTTTTGTATGAAAAATTCTAGATGTTCTGTGCATATCACACAGAATTTCTCAGGATGCGATCAGCAACTGGGACAAAACAAAAATCTGTGATTCTATAGAAGGTTCGTTTCTGATGATCCTGTAATTGTCGGAATGGAATTGAAGAAAATAGAGACAGGTAAAGTGTGAATATGAAAGAAGGGATAAGAGGATGAGAAGAGAGAAACTGAGAATCGAGATGACTGGTTGGAGCATCCACGACGAAAGCACGCGCGGAACTAAAGGGATTGTGGGGAGTACTCACGAGACACGTGACCTAAGGAGGGTGACGAAACTCCTGGTGATTTGCCTCGGCATTTTAGGAGGCTTGCTTCCACCGTACCCTTCCCTTGCACCCCAGACCCGTACCCGCACATGGCAATCTCGACCGCACGCGTCGCGGCCGGCACACCGACACGCGTCGCGGCCGGCATACCGACACGCGTCGCGCCCGGCACACCGACACGCGTCGCGGCCGGCACACCGATACGCGTCGCGGCTGGCACGCCGACACGCCGACACGCGTCGCGGCCTGCACACCGGCGAGCGTTGCGACCGGCACCGGGGCCACCACCGGATGGGCGGGACCGCCGGATGACAGGGCGTGGCCAAAAGTGCTTCAAACTTAAGTAATTGAACCGGCGATGCTGTTGACACTTAAGTCATGGCTGGAAAGTGCGTCGTATACTTTTTTTGGTAACACGGTTGACATACGATGCGCCAAGGACCAAATACCGTGACAGACTGACAGATCCCCTTTATATATAGTAAAGATTGTGTATATTCTAGTGGAACATTCTGAAGGGATTTTGTCTGAATCAATGAGATATAAATTTCGATTTCTCCCATTTTCAAGTATCCATATTTCGATCAGTTCCCGGGTCACGTTCTCGGCGCAAACGTTATCAATCGACCTGAGACTCGGCCAGTAACCTTTTTTTTCTTTCTCTAACTAAACATTGCAGCAGTCCAATTCGTTGAACCCCATTTTTCAGCCCTTTCAGATGTGTCGAAACAGCGTTTTTTCGCCTGTTCCATCGTCCTTCTCTAGGGCGTTCTCTAGGGACAATCGTCCTTCTCTAGGGCGCAAGACATTCGTGTTTACAAGTGAACTTAGTGTAGGCTCTTTTAAAACAGTAACAATTGGTCTGGAGGTTCTCTCCGCCTAGCGACACCCCGGTGATTTTGGATGAAAACGACCCGAAGTTACCGCCGTCCTGTTCTCGGCTCAAATGGGACCAAATGACCTGAGACTCGGCCAATAACCTTTTTTATGATATGGCACCGAGTTTGCGCCAAGCTCCAACAGTAAACGCGAAATCCCTTCTGGATCCATGCCGACGTTAGTAAATCTCTTAACACTTTCCTGTTTTTAGCATTTCGTAAGCTCACGCTCAATACCGCTTCTTACGCTAACACCCCACAACACAATCGATTGAAGCAAACTTGACATGTATTTTGAGCCTCTGCTACCTAGAACAGCTTGTTTGTGAAGAAATGTATTTACTTTGAGCTTTTTAGTTGATTTGTTCACCAATAATCACGTTCAACCTGAGAAAAAATTTTCCCAATTCTCGCTACGAACCTCTGTAGGCACGACGTACCCCCTTTGGTGTCACGAGGCCCTTTACGACCCCCTTTGCGATAATCGTAACTGGTGCTAGACCCTGTTAGGCCCGCCCCTTGTACGATCTTTTGAGCTAAACAGTGGCTTTTCGACCAATAGCCCCGTTCTTCTCTTCAATCTCAGCTTCTCTCCTTATTGAAGTCCGTACGGATAAATCGGTTGCAAATGATAGAATTTCCAAACTTCGGGAATTTTGTCCACCATGCTGCCGCCGCTCATTTTTCGGAAATTTTCGAGGGGACATAACTCCGTTCCCTGGGGTTTTGCAAAATTCTAGAGACACCATTGGAATCAGCTTCTAGACCGTCTTCAAGATAGACGGAAAAAGTGGAAAACCCATTCTGAGGTTGGACTTTCCCTTTGGAGGCAGTGTTCATGATTAATTTCACGTCCGAGTTTTCACGGTTTTCGGAAGGTCTGGTTCTCCGTACAACAGAGCATGCTCGGAAAAAACGCGAAGGTCGTGTCTATTTTAGCTAAAAGAGGACCGCTTTTCTTACGTTGACTACTGAGGTTGGAAGAAGGCATAGCTCCTTAACAGTAATTCGTTGATTAGAATATTTGCAGTTATCGCAATCTCGACCCTTCATTTGCTCATTTCGAGGGGGAGAAAAGGGGGCATGAGGGGTTTCGGAGGTTTCACAACGTGTGTTTGCAGCCGATAGCTTTCTTCGTCTATCATTTTACTGCAGAAACTCACCTACAATGATTATCCTGGATGCTGCCTTTACTCGAGGAACTAGAATGGTATATCAACTTCTTTCATGAAATTGAGATATGATCAAAGTCTTGAGCAAATTTCCTAGGGGTACTCGAAACAAATTGAAAAAGAAAGTCCCATGTGGCAGGAAACATACTACATGAAAGCCACAAACAACTATCGTTCCTTTGTAATAGTAGACCTGCATGTCTTCTAAGCTAAAATCACGACGGCATGACATTATGTGAAGAAGGAGAAGCTGTGTTTAACCGTTTTAGGAAGCCATACAAACCCCTGCTATCAAAAGCGAATATGTGGCATACATTAGAGAAGCATCACTTACCACAAACCTTTTCCGAAAAAATGTCAGGAAAGCGAGGGAAAGCTTGATTATCAAGTAAAACCCCCTTGGTGTGCATATCCACGAGGACAGAACAGAAAGAGCGAGCAAAACTCATGACCAAAACAAACAAGCTCTTGGAGGAAGGCACCAACAGCCTATCATTGCAATGAATGGAAATCAGAAAAAGAGTAGCTTGAGGAGCAAGGAGCTTCGGGTAAAAACTCTAATACAAATTCTGAAAGTTGGGCTCCGCAGAAAAGGTCAAGGATTTGGCATTGCTCTAAAATGTAGTGAAATTGTTGAATCGATTTGGCTGTTGTTGGTATATGCAGATTACATAATCATTAAATGTAGTGAATTTGTTGCAAACAGATTTGGCAGGAGCTTTATGAATTATTATCACAGTCAAATCACGCGTCAGAAGGTCCTCTGGCGAGCGAATGAAGACAAAAAGAAAAAAATAATAATCCTCAGTCAACAATGCTGAACGAAACGTCGCCTTATGGGCTAGAAATAAGGTTTCCGAATGCTATTCTGCCTTTTCAGTGTAGTTCCCACTAAGGTACCAGGCCTTCCCTCACCGATTACATAAAAATCATGAAAACGAAATCTAACGCAATTTATTAGCTACTGACGCTATGTCTTCGTGTCCTCAACGCTTTCACGATTCACGTTGTATGGAAACGTGTTTGCTGCTAGTGTTATTCTTGTTCTCATTTGATTCAATATGCGCTCCAAGAAAAACCCCTTCTGACGCGTGATTTGACTCTGATAATTCATAGAGCTCCTGCCACATCTGTTTGCAACAATTTCACTACATTTAATGATTATGTAATCTGCATATACCAACAACAGCCAAATCGATTCAACAATTTCACTACATTTTAGAGCAATGCCAAATCCTTGACCTTTTCTGCGGAGCCCAACTTTCAGAAATTTCACAACTTTTTCCAAGGGTTTCCCTTCTACAACATCGTCAATCTCTAAAAGTCAAGTTGTTGTTTTTTTTTTCGAAAACATAGTGGTAGAAATGAAGAAACAACCGCTCTGCTGCTAAGACTGCAAGATAATTGTTGCAACGCGGCTTCCTACAAATAGATGCAAGGCATATACTTTTTGAATTCAAAAGTCGAAAAATGAAGAAATGAGTTTCAAAATGACCCAATTGTACAGGTTCTAGGCACTATTCTAGACGGGGGGGGGGGCTCGCACCATTCAAGACAGAAATGAAATGAACGGCCAATTGGTGAGGCTACCAGTCGAAGTATTTCCGTAGAGCTCTAATAAAAACAATGATTGATAGCGCAGTATCAGCCCTCTTTTATCAGAGTTTTTCATCATTTCTATGAATAAATCTTGGGTGGCCCCACCACGTCTAGGATAGACCTAGGGTCAGCCGCTCTAGCCAAACTTCACCGGTTCATGCTGATGTGGCTCGCCTGCGCCGGCCCATATGTCTGTTTCGGAACAAGTAATCTTAGGAATAATGTTACTCGGCTCTCGTAAACAAATTAGATGATACAAAATTGACCAAGGGTAAAGTATAAAAGAAGTGAAGAGCGGTGTGTCTTGATTCACACACCATCCTTCTCCAGAGGTCAGCAGTTGAGGATCTGCCTCGACTACAAAGCAGGAAAACATCACCACCTGTAGGGAAGATGAAGCGAATTCGGAGTCAGAACTTAGAAATTTTTTGAGCCAACTCGAGTGAGATTACGGTAGCCCTGTTCTGGCGGACTTAACTATCGTTCTTGTAGATTCGGAGGCCTGGCTTGCATACGGTGTCCTGAACATTAAACTGAGGTCCTGCACACTCCTACTGAGATCCAGCACACATTCCATGAAGTCCTGCTCATCCTTACAGGGGTCTTGCACACGTTTCATGATGTACTGCACACTCCTACTGATGTCCTGCACACATTCCACGAAGTTCTGCTCATCCTTACAGGGGTCTTGCACACGTTTCATGATGTCCTGCACACTCCTACTAAGGTCTTGCACACATTCTATGATGTCCTGCACAATTTTACTAAGGTCCTACACACATTCCATGACGTCCTGCTCATCCCTACTGGGGTCCTGCACACGCGTCATGATGTCCTGCACACTCCTACTGATGTCCTGCACACATTCCATGAAGTCCTGCTCATCCTTGCAGGGGTCTTGCACACGTCTCATGATGTCCTGCACACTCCTACTCAGGTCCTGCACACATTCTACGACGTCCTGCAAACCCCTACTGGGGTCCTGCACAGGTCCCATGATGTCCTGCACACTCCTACTGAGGTTCTGCACACGTTCTACGACGTCCTGCAGACTCCTACTGAGGTTCTGAACACATTCTACGACGTCCTGCACACCCCTACTGGGGTCCTGCACAGGTTCCATGATGTCCTGCACACCCCTACTGGGGTCCTGCACAGGTCCCATGATGTCCTGCACACTCCTACTAAGGTCCTGCACACTCCTACTGAGATCCTGCACACATTCTACGACGTCCTGCACACTCCTACTGGGGTCCTGCACAGGTCACATGATGTCTTGCATACTCCTACTAAGGTCCTGCACACTCCCACTGAGGTTCTGCACACATTCTAATAATGACGTCCTGCACACCCCTACTGGGGTCCTGCACAGGTCCCATGATGTCCTGCACACTCCTACTATGGTTTTGCACACGTTCCATAATGTCCTGCACACTCCTACTGAGGTCCTGCACACCCCTACTGGGGTCCTGCACAGGTCCCATGATGTCCTGCACACTCCTACTAAGGTCCTGCACACTCCTACTCAGATCCTGCACACATTCTACAACGTCCTGCACACCCCTACTGGGGTCCTGCACAGGTCCCATGATATCCTGCATACTCCTACTAAGGTCCTGCACACTCCCACTGAGGTTCTGCACACATTCTACGACGTCCTGCACACCCCTACTGGGGTCCTGCACAGGTCCCATGATGTCCTGCACACTCCTACTAAGGTTTTGCACACGTTTCATAATGTCCTGCACACTCCTACTGAGGTCCTGCACACCCCTACTGGGGTTCTGCACACGTTTAATGATGTCCTGCGCACTCCTACTGAGGTCCTGCACAGGTCCCACAATGTCCTGCACACTCCTACTGAGGTCCTGCACACCCCTACTGGGGTCCTGCAAAGGTCCCATGATGTCCTGCACACTCCTACTAAGGTCCTGCACACTCCTACTGAGGTCCTGCACACATTCTACGACGTCCTGCACACCCCTACAGGGGTCCTGCACAGGTCCCATAATGTCCTGCACAGTCCTACTGAGGTCCTGCACACCACTACTGGTGTCCTGCACAGGTCCCATGATGTCCTGCACACTCCTACTAAGGTCCTGCACACTCCTACTGAGGTCCTGCACACATTCTACGACGTCCTGCACACCCCTACTGGGGTCCTGCACAGGTTCCATGATGTCCTGCACACTCCTACTAAGGTCCTGCACACGTTCCATGATGTCCTGCACACCCCTACTGGGGTCCTGCACAGGTCCCATGATGTCCTGCACACTCCTACTAAGGTCCTGCACACTCCTACTAAGGTCCTGCACACTCCTACTGAGGTCCTGCACACATTCTACGACGTCCTGCACACCCCTCCTGGGGTCCTGCACAGGTCCCATGATGTCCTGCACACTCCTACTAAGGTCCTGCACACATTCTACGGCGTCCCGCACACCCCTACTGAGGGGTTGCTGTAGTTCCACGACGTCCTGCATACTCCTACTGCGGTCTCGCATCGTCAACCGACACTTCAGCACACCCTGCGACGACTTCTTATCTTTGGTGCGCATGGTACAAACACGCGCCACGCTCAAAAACAACCCTTCCGCACAGCGTCCTCTTCCAGGCCGGACGTTTAGAGTACACCACCCTAGAGAGCAAGGTATTTATATGGAGTCTCTAAGAAAACAATGACTGATAACGAAAAAACCCGTCATTTTTTTAAACTAATCTTGAGAGGCCGGTTTCCGAGTTTGAACCGCCGGTTACGGGCCCAGAAGTCATTATGGTGAGTTCTGACAATTATTTTCGTCATTCCCGTGGCCGATTACGTCTAGTCAACAATTTTCGAGCGATTTGGTCCACGCCTTCCAAAAAAATGGTTTTCGACGGACGGAGGTGGAGGCGGAGGCGGAGGCGGGTGCGGAGGCGGAGGCGGAGGCGGGTGCGGAGGCGGAGGCGGAGGCGGAGGCGGAGGCGGGTGCGGAGGCGGAGGCGGAGGCGGAGGCGGAGGCGGAGGCGGAGGCGGAGGCGGAGGCGGAGGCGGAGGCGGAGGCGGAGGCGGAGGCGGAGGCGGAGGCGGAGGCGGAGGCGGAGGCGGAGGCGGAGGCGGAGGCGGAGGCGGGAGGCGGAGGCGGAGGCGGAGGCGGAGGCGGAGGCGGAGGCGGAGGCGGAGGCGGAGGCGGAGGCGGAGGCGGGAGGCGGAGGCGGAGGCGGAGGCGGAGGCGGAGGCGGAGGCGGAGGCGGAGGCGGAGGCGGAGGCGGAGGCGGAGGCGGAGGCGGAGGCGGAGGCGGAGGCGGAGGCGGAGGCGGAGGCGGAGGCGGAGGCGGAGGCGGAGGCGGAGGCGGAGGCGGAGGCGGAGGCGGAGGCGGAGGCGGAGGCGGAGGCGGAGGCGGAGGCGGAGGCGGAGGCGGAGGCGGAGGCGGAGGCGGAGGCGGAGGCGGAGGCGGAGAGCGGAGGCGGAGGGGGAGGCGGAGGCGGAGGCGGAGGCGGAGGCGGAGGCGGAGGCGGAGGGGGGGGCGGAGGCGGTGGTGGAGAACGTTTTTGCGTACTTTGAGAGGTCATAACTTTAGAAAGCGGGGACCAGTTGGGATGAAAAGTTGCACACATATGTAATTTCTTGTAGCGCATCGAATGGTGTACAGCTCATACCTCTGGGGACGGTATGAATATGTGATCTCATTGTAGGGCATCCGCGCGGGAAAAGATCAAAGCCAAATCCTGGTGAGCGCTTCGCGCTCACCACAATTCGTCCAGCATCAGTCTGCCCATAGACGCAGCTATTAACGGACTACCCCAAACCAAAATCGCCGACCAAAATATCCAAGTTAGCCCTCCCGTTGGTAGAAGTTTTAAAGCTCTCTAAGAACTTCATGGAGTTTAAAGCTCTTTGATCAGTCTTTGATCCCTAATACATAACGACACGGAGCTTACTGACATAGAATATTTTCTGTCACTCACCTGGAAGTGTTAGGAGTATCCCCGAATGCCAGAACATCTATGACGATGATCGTGTCAATGTTCCAGGCGTGTTCCTACTGATTTCTGCAATTATTGAATGATGACAAATAAAGTCCCTGCCCCCCCCCCTTCCTCATAGCCCAAAGCAGCGGCCCCCTCCTCCTTGGTTATATGAACCAAGGGTGTTTTACCCTGGTTGTTAGAAACAACCATAGAAGTCAAATTAAAGTACTTTAAAAGGCAATAACGGCAATCCCTGAGGTATTGCCCAATCAGCCATTTCACAACCATTTGCGTTAATTACCGTTTTATAATGTTGAGGTTTAATTAACAGAGGCGCTGCTTTGGTGATGGCGGTACCAGAATTTGTATTAATGGTACTTAATTCTGGTATTGTTATCGTTCATACTTGTTGCTAGCAAAGATAAAGCATCAGCGCTAGTTGACTTTCTATATCCGAACCTACCAGAAGGAGAGACCTTTCCTCTACCATGTTGAGAACCCCTTTTTTGCGCTCCTACGGTGAAAAAGCCCTAGATAATTTCAGGCGTGAAAACAATTCACAAAAAAACTCTGAGCAGAGCGAGTAATAGAGTCGCCGACGTCTATTTCGTCCAGTACGTCTAGTTCACCTGCATACTACACACTGGAACTATTCGAATTGGAAGGTTTTGAAGGTAGGCTCGTGAATGTGCATAGAAAAGGGATGTGCATGTGAAGAGGAAGTCTCTCCATCAAAGAGGACCACATGCGATACCAAGACGACGGGAACACGCTGATGAATTATGAAGGGCTGCCTCATCGGAACACAAGTACAGATTAATGAAGTAAACAACAGCGGACGAAAAAGGATGTGAAGATTTACGTTAATTAGGCCAAAATCCTGTGACCCACGTCGTGTTAAGTGGTTTGATTTCTATCACAAAATACTGCAAAGCAACGGCTACTCCTCTATACAGACCGTTGTTGGTAGATTGATTCAAATGAAACAAAATCATCAGCAGCATTGCCCAAACACGGACCATGAATCATGGATGCGGGTGATTTCGTTTTGTAATGAGACCTTGAAATTCAATATGTTTGCGTCAAGAGCTGCTCTCTGCTGAACACTGGGAAGGAAGCGCGATCATTTCGATCAAGAAGAAAATGAGCAGTTCAGCAGATTTTGTGAATTGCTTTACCAAAGCATGCAAATCTCCAAACGCGTTTCCGATAGTTAAATTCGTGAAATCGTCGACATCACCTATATTTCTCACACAAATGTCGTGGCTGAATGGTAGCATAAAGGGCTTTCACACCGGCTCACTCGTCTACTCACGCATTGGTGGGCTTCGACGGCCGCTTAAAACGCCTCCATATCATTCAAATCAAACCGGTCTTGCTAGTCGGGGTAAGTTTTGGCGTGTTCCATGACTGCCGAAGTTTTCTGGGCAAGGCTTCGTATCTGACGAGATGCAGTTTCGCATGATGCAGTTTACGAATTGCTCTTCCCTGATACTACCTCGTGTGGAATGCGAAAACGGCAATCAAGGTTCGGCGCGGATATGGGCCCTTACAGAGGGAACTGAGCTCCGAAGGAGTAGGAGGGGGGGGGGATGGGTCTAATCCTTGGAGGAAGACCTTTTGGGCCATCTTGTGTGTGAGTAGAAACCGTCAGGAGCAGTTTTTCACATGGAAACCAAATTAAGGTTGCGATAATATTGTAAGGCTGTTTTAACTGAGTTACAAGCAACGGAGTTCAAGTAGGAAATTTGGGTGAAGTCATCGTAAATGTGTTTCCAAAATGATAGTCAATACATACGAATTCTCAATGTAAAGCGTCCAAAACAGTAACTAAAGGCTGAATGATTTCCGCGAATAATTTCTATGAGTAACGAGAGTTGATATTCGATTCGAGCGTGGTCAATTAACCCTGTATACAAACTTTCACCGTATAAGATAGACGCGCCACGCTAAAGGGCTCACACCTGGGTAGGCGTTACCCTAAACGGCTCACACCTGAGTGCAAGTGTGGTCCCGTCGGAAGTCCACATTTTTTCAAAGTACGGGGCACGAAAGTAGGGTATCAGAGTCGACCGAATTCGGTTCACCCTGTCCACGAACCTTCTCCGCCTCAAAGTAATGCCGAAGACCGTTACACTGACTGCGGAAGAAGTTGGGGGAAATCGTTAAAGTCCACAAACTAAAGTAGAGTTTTGAAACTGCAGTAACTTGAAGGCAGTGGTTGCGATGAAATATGCTTGTCTTCTTTTTCTCTCTAAAACCTCTGGGTTTAGAGTAGTAGGACCCATAAGAAAAAATTATCGAAAAAACCGCTATTTCGGGCCAAATTTGAAGCCTGAACTTTCGTCTTTTGATGGTGAACGTGCCCACTCCACATCATCGGCATCGATGATCTGTAATATCAAGAACATCAGCTGTCTTGGAATTGAATTTCAATCAATGAACATTACTCATCTAGTCAAAAACATTGACAGAAGTGCTTGCTTCCCTTGTTCAACTGTTTTTATCAGGTAAATTTGCATTCATTTCTTACTCTGAATGTCTATGGTTTTTGACTGCTCGGCATGAGACTGCTATCTTTTTGAGCGGCACTCTGCACTGGCATCTTTGGGCCATAGACACTCTAATTCTAACCCGCTTTTCAGCGCGCGACCTTCATAGTTTTCAGCTGTTTTCGATCCGAGCTGATTTTTATAGTTTTTTTCGATAACGTTTTCATTGTGATCACTGCCTTTAAGTTCTAAATGAGGTACCTAGAAAATCCTAGTCGGTCGAGCAGGGTGTGACGGCGCAAAGGGCGGTCAGTGGGAGGCGGACACGCGCAGTAAACGTTGTCTCCCGAAACGATCAGAGAAGCCCTGCGTGTAGTCCATTTGGAGATTTTTCTCGCAGCGAGACCTCCTCGATCCTTAAGACTGCAGAATGGTCGTCTTCGCAAGTCATTATCGGGTTCAGACAGGAACCTTTTCCGACGTTGAAAGACCACGGCGCGATGCGTGACACCGGTGCAACGGTGAAGGGCCGTCCTGTAGTTTTGGCCTCTCTCTAGCTCGTAGTCGGGTGCTCGTAGGCAGATGGGCCTAATCTAGCTGGTATGAGGAGAGGTTCACGTTTCCGAGATGCTCAACAAATTCTGTGGAGTAGGTGGATCAGTGGAGTCGACTACAAAGATCAGAAAGACCCATCAAACGAGCGACAACAACTCCAAGAGGAGCTTTCTGTGTGGGAGTGTAAATTGCTGGCTGCTACACTCCTCCGTATTCTACTGTGGCGAGCTGGCATTGAGAGGATTCTTGAATCCAGCAGCAAGACTCCGCGATATCCCTGTTGTTACTGTGGATTAGCGGGTCAACATGCAAATAAACATCCAGTGCGGTGGTTAGCTTGGCTGGGTACACCTCAAATGTTAAGGGCTAACCAACTATAAGGACTACACTGATGCTTATTGTTGTATTTCTTGCTCTAATTCTCCCCTTACAATTAGTGTTCCTCTTCATAGTCTTGATATTTTTCAACTATATATCAATGGCCTGCGTGCCAAACTTGTTGAAGTCACATTGTACATTAAACGCTTTCATCCTGATGTCATCCTCCTACAGGAGACAAAACTTAGCGCATCATCTTCCCTACCCCGTCTTCCTGGTTATACGTCGTACCACCTTCCTCGCACATCTCATGGTGGTGGCATTTCAACATTTGTCAAATCTTCCATACCCTCACACCTCATTGCTCTTCCTTATGATGATGTTGTAGAATGCATTGGTGTTCATACTGTATTGCAAAGTCGTCCTCTGGATATTGTCAATATTTACATTCCCTCAACCACCTCATGTCCAAATTCGTTTGACCCGCTCCATGTTTACATTCTGAACACTGTGCCCTGCCTTCGTCCTCAGTTGTCATGGCTAATGATTTCAATGTTCACTCTTCATCGTAATTCTCCTTTCCAGGTCCCGATATAGAGGTGAGCTACATGAGCTTTTGCGGAGGATTGTGACCTTGTTGCTGTTAATGAGGATGCAACAACTCGTCTTCCGTCTGCGGGTAGGCTTTTCTCACCGGATATCGTATTGTCTCCTCTTCTCTTGCTGTATCTTGTAACTGGTCCACTGCTGTAATGATGGCCAGCGATCACGTACCTATATGCCCATCATTGGATTTTTCTCTCATTAGTCATCTTGCACCCTTCTCAATCTCAAATAGCAAACCATATACTTATTATCGAAGAGCTAATTGGGTCCTGGTTAAGGATGTGTTACCCACTATACATTGGATCCGAATCAAAAAAACTCGGATACTCGGATTTCGGATAACTCAAAAATCAAAGGTCGCGGATATCCGACTCAAACGGATAGATTCAAAATAGCAAGATCGGATAATCCGAGTCAGTCGGATAGGGAGGCGAAACGGATAGTCGGATCTCGGATCAATCCTAAAATTACGTTTTTTTCGGTGATTCGGATTTTGGATCACTCGGATTTTGACCTTTTTTCGGTGAGTCGGAATCCGAGTATCCGAGTCGGATATCCGGTCGGATACAAGATGGTGTAATTCAAAAAGTTTATCGAAAATTGATAGTCTGGTTAAAATTCTCAAAAAAAAAGAGATTTTTCTACCTTACTATGATAAACGAACTCATTGATAATCATCTTTATCGCGAAATATTTGCAAACCAAACAGATGTGATCGCCTTTCACGATCTCTTCAAAGTAAGAGTAATGTTAAAGCGTTAGTCTAAAAGAGTATAAATCCTTCACATCGAATTCGTAAATACCCGTGAGGTACTGTCTAATCCACTGAAAAGGGATTGCCCGTTCGAT
Source organism: Aplectana chamaeleonis (assembly GCA_029168955.1). Lineage (NCBI taxonomy): Eukaryota > Metazoa > Nematoda > Chromadorea > Rhabditida > Cosmocercidae > Aplectana > Aplectana chamaeleonis. The sequence goes on from JAPDOI010000428.1 coordinate 124,505, forward strand.
CAATACACATGGTTTTTGGTAGGCAATCGAACCCTCAATGCGCCATAAGGGGTATGGTATATTTTTGCGACACACTGTCGCGTCGCTCTGCACAGCGACAGCGACCGCCAGTCGCGGAGCTTCTACCCTTTTAACCTGTCGCTATCGCAGTGTGTTGCAAGCTTCGGCCGCGACAGGGACAGAGGCAGCGACTGGCTTCAGCCCATTCGCAGTATGTCGGCCCTCCGCGTCACGTCGTTGCGACAGACGTTTGATAATCGTGCCTACGCGACCGATGCCGTTGTTACGATGCAGGTCCCGCAGTGCTAGATTGCATGTTTGTCGGTCATGACAGCGGCAAAGTATACCATACCCCTAAGAGCCTTTCAGAGTGGCGTCGCAGCTGTCGTGGTGACGGTGTGAGTGATGTGGGGTGAGGGGTGCTACGCAGCGCAAACAGTGCCGTGAGAGGGAGGCGACCGATTCGGCGACCAGTCATGGTCACGCCCACTTTCTCTCGCTCTGGAGAGCGACGTCACAAATTTCGCAGCGGCGCCACTCTGAAAGGCCCTATAAGGGGGTCTGCAGAGTGGCACCGCGGCGAGTCTCGCTGCGGCAGGGCAATGATGGGGAATGGGGGAAGCCACGCAGCGGGCGATGGCGGCGACATGTCGTGCGGCAGCAGCGACGTGGTTACCTTGCAGAGTGTTTTCGCCGCCGCGGCAGCAGCGAGTCCCGGAGCGACGCCCTCAGCGAGCGGCGGCGGGAAATGGTCACGACCATTTCCTGCCGCGGCGAGGAACGGCGACATCAATCGATTCAAGCTCCCATCTTGATTTCTTCGTGAAATCGATCTTCTGGAGGAGTGATTTTTCAAATTTCAGCTCAACTTGAGAGAAAATGGTTGGAAATTTTTGAAACGTATACTTTTTTAGATTCACCCCGGTTTTGGTTTTTTGATTTCCAGATTCATTTTCTCTTTTTTTGCCTCAACGTTGCCTAGTGGTGATATATGCAACTATTAGCATCTAAATACTGTACTACTCTTGTTGTCTTGGAATTTCTGTGTTGGATCATAATAACTTCAGTAAACGTCAAAGACAGTTTCGCTTCACTGTATTTCACTAATGTGAATTTTTATTCTTCAGAGATTACTCATAGGAACTTTCTAAACATCGAAATCACAACAAAACAATACAGGCCAAATGTAACGTCGGATGATTTAGTGCGTACGCAATTGTGGAATAGCGGCGCCGTCGGCAAACTCGCAGAAACTCTGCGAGGCCTTGGTGCCCAACGCCGCGTCGTGTTTAGGGGTCTGCAGAGTTGCAGAGACCGGCGAGTGGTCGCCGAGCGTCAGCCTTGACACGGCGACAAAAATGTTTCGAAACATTATCGTCGCGGCGTCGGTTGCCGCTCGCTGGCAATGATGCAGGGCCGTCGCGGCGTCAATACACTCTGCGGTGCCCCCTCGTCGCCCTTTAAGCCGCGTCGGTCGCCCCGTCGCTGAAAGTGATCGATATTGCATCACCCAGCGTTGCTCGTCGCTGCGAGCAACGCCACAACTTGGACTCTGCAGACCCCTTTTCGTCTCCGCCCCAAACCTCTCGCTCGGCGACGTGTCGCCGGTCGCTGCAACTCTGCAGAGCCCTATAATCGCACAGACAACTCAAACCAAGAGAATCTATGCCAATTATGCGCAAAATCTGCGCTGCTGATGCGCAGAAAATGCGGCGTAAATTTTACGATGCGCGCCAATTGGATGTCTGCAGTGTACAGGCTACAAAGGGCGAGTTTCACTTGGTTCCTACGCGTGCTGGTGTAGAGCGGAGGTTAAAGACAGTGAGAGAGCGTAGGGCAGACGGAGGCCGAGGCGTCTCGCGCGCCGCTCGCGCCTCGAATGATGTGAATTACGACGTTTTATAGAGGGTAACTACGCAGCTGTATGGCTACTGTAGAATGGAATGTCGAGTCGTGACATGAGATACGCTTGTTTGAGTCACAGGACATGCCGAATATACCAATAACCGACTCATTATCCGATCCGAATCATGACATTTTTCGGATATTCGGTATCCGAATCATTATCCGACTCATGGCACATTTCGGTGATTCGGATGTTGAATCAAGCGGATTTTGGCGTTTTTTCGGTGAATCGGATTTTGGATCATTCGGATTTTGACGTTTTTCGGTGAATCGGATTCTGGATCATTCGGATTTTGACACTTTTTCGGTGATTCGGATTTTGGATCATTCGGATTTTGACGTTTTTTCGGTGAATCGGATTTTGAATCATGAAAATTTCGGTTCATTCGGATGGATATCCGAAAATGAGTGAGTCGGATCCAATGTATATTACCCACTAGGGAGTGACCAGACCTGTTTGCCAGAACTACGTATGTAGCCATGTTTTTCTGATCGACCACCTACCGGGTACTTGTGAAAACCCTATTTTAGCACCTACACACCTATACACCTACATATATGTTTTTCCAATTCCTTATTAGATAATCGTGCTGTTTTTTCCCAACTTCTGTTTTCTGATTTTTCAAAACGATTTCGTGATTTTCTACCTATATTCATCAAATGATGGAAATGCATGTGTTGTTTGAAATCACTTCGTTTAGTAATACAGCTAAACAGCATTTAGCCATGAGTGAAACGTTTCCTACTATCTGTATACCTGACTGGCATATAAATTTTTAACTCTGTTCTGGTAAAAGCTGCATCAGATATAACCTGAGTTCAAAAAAAAAATTTTGTTCAAACGTTGTTCAATGAAGAATTGTGGTGCGCGCGAGGCGCGCACCAGATTTGCTTTTGAACTGGCCATGCGCGAAACCACTTTTTCGAAACTAAATTCAGAGCAAACCCAGAAATTAGCTCCAGATTTCATTCAAAAGAGCGCAAAAAGTTGGTAACAGCCCCGAAAATGGTTAAGAATTGTTTGCTGGATTTCGAGAAAATTTTTAAAAACCGTTCGATTTTGGTGGTAATCTTCTTTTTTTCAGTTGGCGTTCACCAACTTGTGGGTACACTTAAAATGAGGCTAGGAAGCTCATTTTTGACCAGCTGGCTGAAAATGGATGCAGGTCGCTCCTATTTTAATTTGAACTTGATACCTTAACTTTGAAGGGTACCTCAAAACCGTGGGTTTACATACCAAATTAGCCGTGGAGCGCGAAAACTGCTGGGGCATGTCACGGCTGTGGAGAGGAGGGTATGTGGGTGGATCTGCAGCCAGTTAACATGGATCATTTGGGGGTAAGTCCTAAACTTGTCAGATTTTGTACTCATGACACGTCATCGATCGATAATCAATATTATCGATTTTCGCTCCTATTCCACGAAATGCGATGCGGAGTGGTTGATGGGTATGGATCTCTTGGTTTGGGAAATTTACTCATCAAACATTATCGATTATTACCAATCAATAATATCGATTTTTGCCTGTTGCACAAATTGCCGCAATGAGTGATGACTGTTGAGGGTCTAACTAGGGAACCTTGCATGGTGTACCCCCGGGTCAGAAAGCTGATAAATGTTTCCTAGTCAACTCTGGCACGCGCTCTTCGAATCTGAACTCGGATTTTACTACGGATATCTGCAAAAAAAGTTATAGCCTGTCAAAGTTCGTATTTCCCGCCTTTTTTTCTATGAAAAACGCGCATTAGGGTTTGCGAAATCCGGAAACGGACCTGATGCTTGTGGTCAGTGCCCAAATTACCTCACTGAGCACATTTTGGGTGAAGGTGCATTTTCCAAACTTTGCACAGACTGAAGGCGTTTTGGACTTGTGCGGATTTTCGGTTGGGCGCTTATTAATACCTCTGAAAGCGTAAAAAAATGTTGCAGACTTTACTCAGAATCCTTCCAGTTGGGTTATTTGGGGCGCTGATCACGAATCTCGGGTTCATTTGACGATTTTCCGAGCTTCTCGACTTGATTCGTTCAAAGCCTCCCATCGGGGAGGGGGCGGGGGGAGGGGGAATTTGAAATCGCGACGTTTGCCGATTTCCGGAGTGCTACGATAGATTTGGCTCAAATTGTTGCTCTGAGGGTTATTTTCAGTGCTAAGCACGAATCTGCATTCCGTTAATCAATTTTTAATGGATTACTGTAGGTTACGGTGAGTATACGGTATCTTGGTCAGTCTCAGATTTGGCTCGAAATTTCTCTGTGGGTGTTATACGACGACCACAAATTTGAGGTCCATTCTCTGATTTTCGACATTTTAAGGTAGGTAAGGCCAGTTAAAAGGCGTTATGCCCACCGTAACCTACAGTAAGCATAAGTCTAGCGGCAAGCAGACCCCAGATTCGCGTTCAGCGCTTTGAAGATCCCCCAGTTGAAGGTTTTGAGCCGAATCCGAAATTTTTTAAACACCCTGAAAATTGGCTGATGTACCCTTGCCTTTTCACGAAGAATCAAAAACGCTTATAACTTCGTTCAGAGGTGTCCGTAGCAAAGTCCGATCTCAGATTCGGAGACAGCGGAGCAGAATTGGCCAAAAAACATTCATCATATTTTAAAATGTGGGGACGGCCATGCGAGATTCCCTAGTGCGAGACCTTGCTTGGGAAATTGTTGTCATCATGAACAATCGAATACTTATTATCAATAATATCGATTTTTCACCTGTTGCGCAAAATGCGGCGATGACTGTGTTTTTATGGTTGTGCGTCACAAGTTTCAGAAGTTGCACTCATACGACAAAATCGCCTGTTGGATATTTCATCTTTCCAAACTAGAAATCGTTGAGGAAAATCCATGCCAGAAAGGGAACCTTCGGTAAAATGTGTGAGATTTCTGAAGTGAAATAACTAAAAATACGATTTGGCGGTCAATAATAAACTAACTAGCGATAAGTAAAGACAGAGGAATCAGATTTTACATGCGTCTCCGTTAAACTTTTCAAAGCGAAATCTAGCGCGATATGGAATGGAGCGTTACATTCACATAGCTGGACCTATGCTGATCTCCTTATTGCAGATTTCGAAAATGACTTAATGTTTCCATTGCGCGCTTGCTTTTGCTTTGATTAATGGAGACGCTTGTAAAATCTGATCCCTCTGTCTTTACCTATCGCTAGTTTGTTTATTATTGATCGTATTTTTAGTTATTTCACCTCATTTCCTAGCTTTTTTACTACTTCAAGCTATTTTATGCCAAATAATTTTTTAATATATTTCAAGACATTATGGAAACTTTTTTTGACATTACCAAATCGTTACTTTCGCCGGGAAGCTAAATTTTCAGAAGGTTTCTTTTTTTTTGAGGGGGGAGGGCGCTGTAGATAAATATCAGGTCCGTTTTCACTCTATCGGAAGAATTTGGTAAATCGTCGTATGTGTGCTGTAAAAAGACGGTTTTAGCCTTGATTGAAACTGATCAGGAGAGGGAGGCCTGGAGGTGCTGCTCCCGAATCCGCGTTTTTCCGATTTCCAAAGGATTACGGCTTGTTACTGTTTGTCTGATTTTTTGAAACGATATCATTCAGTTACCATAACCTACCGTTATTGTTTGAAAATCGGAAAACGTCATAGAATTCGTGGTTAGCAACGCGAAGATTTCTCTGCGCAGCTCTTATCAGATCGTAGATTACGGCCAAACTACCGCATACCTACCGTGAACTTCTTAAAACTAACCCTGCATTCGTGTTTAACACCACAATTATCCCTTCTGAACAAAGTTTGGGTGAAAAACTTTTGAACATCTGGAGCCGCGCACGGTAGGTGCCCTCTACTTCGGACCGAAATTTACTTTGTTCCTTCTCTTGCATGTGCGGAACGAAGCGACAGACAGCTATAGCGCGGAGTAGGAGAATGCGAACACGCGCGCACACGCAAGCGATGAGCCCAAATAAATCTCGCTCCAAACTAGAAGGTATGTGCTCTAGAAAATTAATTGATATTTGAAAAAAATGTACTGATGGGTGCCTGACTTCGTTCCATCTTCAATCCCAAATTAAAAATTTAGGACGTTCTCGATACTCGATATGAAGAGTGATCGCAGCGAGGCTAAGAGTTGTTTTACTTATCGACATTGGCCTACTGCTTGCTCAACTTCTTCGTCCTAAAGATAGCAGATTTTCATCGCGCATTAGATAAAGTAAAGCAGTAAAACAGATCTGAAACTCGCGCTGTAAACAACTCTGCAAATAATCTCTCAAAACCTCGGGATATTGAAGGATACTAAGTGTTGAAAGGTGATGCGAAGCTCGTGGACTCAAGATTGTGGGGCTTCGTCTGTCCTGAGGGAAGCACAAGTGGCTGCGTGAAGCTTACTATTCCATTCACAGCACGCGAAACTTGCCGCGTAAGGAAGTGTGCAGGTACAGTCGACACGTATCGCAGAGTGGATGGTGGTTCCCTTGGCGCAAATCCTGCGCACGTTGGCGCACACCCGGCGCGCGTAACATATGCTGTGTATCCTCTGGTTCTAGGCCAGATTTACTCTGTTCCCTCGCGCGTTTGTGCGGAGCGATGGTAGAGACAGCGGAAATTGAGGAGAGAATTAGACGCAGCGTACGCACGCAGACGCACGCGACGAACTGAAATAGATTGCCCTCGGAAACAGAGCTTACGTGCACCAACTTTAAGCCAGCCTAATGTGCACAGACAAAAGGGAACCAAAATCGACACTGCGATCCGTGATGATTGCATGTTCGACGCAAAACCTTTCGTCGGGTGGGTGTTCTTTGAGGAAGACGGACACTGCGCGCCGAATAAACACAGGGAGATGCGCAAAACACCACCCAACGAACCATTTGATGTCATGAAGGTCCAAAATTCACCCATATTCAAGAAAGGAATCATCGGGAGACAAATTCGATGGCTGTTACTAGAGAACTTCTCACTTTTCTGAAATGTAGATGCTATGTATGTAGGTGTGGCTCACAGCTCAGTTCGCATCGGAAACGATATGTTGCTACGAGAGGCTGGAGAATCCATGTTTATCCCAGGATTCGAAACTCCGTAGGATTGGTAAAGTTGAAGCATAAGCGAAATTCCTATCACTCATCGCGCGCGCCATGGCTCTCCCTCCGTATCCCCTGTGCTCTCTCGGTGCGCCCTCGCTCTACATATGCACGCGAAAGAACCATGGTGTTTTAGTTCTTACGCCTGTATATGATAAAGAGAAAATGGGGCGCCAAAACATTCCCTAGGCGCTAATAGAGATTTTAAAAACCACACTTTAACACCTCCAGGAGGTTTGTTAATTGGAATGTCGTGTGGAGTGGAAGTAATCTGAGATGGCTTAGTGCACACTTAGCGTCCGCAATTGCGTACTCCATAATGTGTACCCGATGAATGTCATGTTGAAAATAACAAAGACAACAGTAGATTTATCAAATTTATGAATCCACAAAAATAAGTACAAATGAAAATTAATCACGATTATGCACTATTCTCCGTTTCCCTCGAGACTACTCTGCATAAGTCGGCCTTCCAGATACAGAAAGTGGACCTGAAATACATGAAATGAGGGAATCACGGTGCGAAAAAATACCTAATTTCGATTATGACTCATCCATATGTACCTTCTATTCGCGATTCCGCAGACTGCGTTGAGCTGGTTTGCTTTAGGGGTCGTTTCTACTTCCGCCGCCGAGCGGCGCGGCGAAGGGCAACCTGATAATATTGATCGTGCCGCGTGATCAATGTTACAGAAATGCACTGTGCCGCGCCGCTCAGCGGCGGAAACATAAACGACCCTTTGAGAGCGCTGCCGATCCGGTATCTTCTGATTTACCTTACCACTGAGCTGAATCGGTGGCTACCTTTATTAATCAGCTGAATCAGATGTTACGCAGCGTGGCCGCATGCCCTATCGCAGGCCACCTCAACGCGTTGCGTGGAATCTCGAATGGAAGGTACATATAAATCCACTTTTCCAACTCCAAAGGTGAGATTTCTTTTTGCACAAGCGTCGCCAAGGGGGGAGGGGCTCATCTGAAATGCTGAACAAAGATATGAGTTCCGTTTCTGGCTTTACATAAGAATGCGGCAGACACACGGGAGGTTGGTCACGACCTCCGTTTTCAATGAAACCTTGTCCAGGACCAGTAGCAATGCCCCGGAAGGTGGCAGCTACCGGCTGTCACTGCGTGGTGACTGTGTCAATCACGTAACGGCTATCAATGTGCAGGGGCCGGCATAGAAATGCACAGGCGGTGCTCAAGTTAATGACCATAGTAGTCAGCCACCTGGGAGCAGTGAACGTTCTTTTGTGAGGTGGCTAACTGCAAGAAACGGTTGGTGACTTCGCTCAGCGCCCCAGAGGAAAGAGAAATAGCGCGCGGATCGAAGAGGAGTAGGGTCGATACCGCGGTCTTGTGATCGAGCACGTCCAATGGAGCTGACTTTTTTAAGCAAGTGCGCTCCAAGAAAGGGCAGAGGAGCGCTTCCGAACCGACCAGTCCGCTGTCCACTTATCACCCCAGCAGAGCACGGCGGCCTATCCCGTTGTTTAAGTGAGCAAGGAAAAATTGCACCCGCCGGCTGGCAGCCATTCAGCTCCGCTGCCAGCTGAAAGGAACGACAGGCGAAACGTTTCAAGGTTTTATTGATATTTCAATGATTCCTGTCGTAGATTAGTGGAAGATTAAATTCAAATTGCACGTAGCTGTCATGAATACGTCTCCTTTATAGATTACACGTGCTTTACTCCTATTCTAAGCTCGACTTCAAATTCCTAGTTGTTGTGGCCACATTCAACCATTTTCAGATTTTTTTCCAATATTCGCTCACCACAATTAAAATCAGATTTGCCTAGAAAGCCATCTAAGAAAGATGGCTGCAAAACGGTTTCGTTGTTCAGAAAAGGCATGAAACTTACGCGATCTGCGTGTATCAGTTACTAAATGCTATATGATAGTTCATCTAAGTGCGGCTTTTATCTAAACTTCGTTTTCCTATTTCACTCTAAGTTCACTTCTTTCTTTGTTGACTGGGGAGCGTGAAACAGACTCAGGAAAAAAAATAGTCCATATTTTAAAAAAATCCTGTGAACTTTTTGGTTCGCCTTGTGAAAGAAACACGAGGTTGGCTTCTCGACAATCATACTACAAAGTATTGTGTACCGTGGTTTCAGTGGTAAGTGGTCATCCAACAAGAAATTTTCAAAATCGTTTTTTAAATCTAACATTCTCTCGCTTCGATGATTTCCGAGGCAAAATCCAAAATCCCATCATCCAAGGTCGAAAACTTAACTGAAAGATAGACACATTTGCACGCTCCTGAAACCCATATTTACTACTGCTAGTTCGATCAAAGTTACAATGAATAGGAAGAGTTGCGGAGGGAGTGTATGTAGGGAAACAGAAAGAGTCCCTCACACATGAACATGTGGCCTAGTGGTCTAAGGCACTGCGTTGGGCATCCGTCGCGTAGGTTAGTGCTGTGTTGGTCTAAATAATTGGATTAGTGGGAATTTTGCATTGACCGTCCCTGTTCGAGAATAATTCTCGTTCTACGATGGCAAACATAGGAGGCACCTATGCGTCACCGACCTCAGGTTTGATTTGATTTGATTTATTACACGGTAGAACCGTGTCAGAGACAACAACAGAAATAAATACCCAAACGGCAATTAAAAGACTAAAAACACTAAAGTCAGTCGAACAACAATAGACAAATGGACCAACTGACTATTAGGCATACACCGGCACCATGAAGAAAAGAGATCTTTCAAACATTACTCCTGGGACAACAGATAACTCTCAAGTGTCTTTTTGAGTTCACTGAGTTTCCCCACTACAAAACCTGACCGAAGTAGTTTATTGAATTCAGACCCCGCCCTATTGACAAAGAAGTGCTGTCGTACATTCCGCCTGGCCCCAATGGGGCCAAATTTCACCGGTGCTCCCCTAGTGGTTGATGGTCTAAGGTTGAACAGCCGGATAGCCTTGATACCAGCACTCCCATGAATGATCTTATACATCATTATCATATCAAACCTTCTTCTCCTGTGCTCTAGAGTGGTTAGGCCCAATTTAGCGTTCCTGGTGACATGACACACGTTACGATTAGTCTGAAACCACGATGTCCTGAAGAAAACTCTACGTGTAAAGGTATTTTGGACTTTCTAAAGCGCATCGATAGATCCTTTTTTGTATGGATTAAAGACTACCGTACCATACTCCATAAGTGGACGTACGTACGTTTTATACACCTCGGTCAGCACGTTTGCATTAGTAGTTGATAGTGCTCGAAACGCGCTGTGCATCATCCTATTAGCCGTGGACGCGACCTGGAGACAGTGATCATCGAAATTAAGATCATCCTTGATAAGAAAACCAAGGTCTTTAATCTCGCTGACCTCGCTCAACTGCAAACCGTCGATAGTATAGAAGCCACTAACTCGCCTCTTACCAAGCTTCATCACTTTAGTCTTTTCGCTGGAAAGCGGCGATTTCCATTCATTTGACCATTTGGCTACATCATTAAGAGCTTTTTGCAAACACTCCGAGTCTTCCATTGTCAAAATAGGTTCATACAACTTAAAGTCATCAGCGAATGCCGAACAGCCGACATTGTTCAAGGATATAATCGAGGGAAGCTCATACGTATAAATATTGAAGAGTATTGGTGAAAGCACTCCCCCTGGGGAACACCACTAAGGACTGCAAAGGGAGGGGAGAACGTACTATTAAGCCTGACCCTGAAAGTTCTGCCCGTGAGAAAAGCACGAATCCAAGCCACTATTCGCGGATGGATACCCACTCTTTCTAGTTTGTTTACAAATTTGCGATGAGAACTTCTGTCAAATGCCTTGGAAAAATCAAGGTAAATAACATCCACACCTATATCTTTGTCCAGCGCACGCGTCCAATCATCAAGTGACTCCAGCATCGCCGAAATTGTGGATTTGCCCTTTTGAAAACCATGTTGATGTTCCGAGATGATGGAGTGCTCCTCTTGATGGGCCATAATTCTTTCTTTTCATTACTTTTTCAAAAATCCTCGCAAAGATAGACGTGATACTGATGGGCCGGTAATTGCTGGGATCAGAAAACGGCTTCTTCTTAGGTATAGGAGTCACAAAAGATGTACGCCATCTGCTCGGAACATTTCCACGCATAAAACTCAAGTTGAAAATGTATGCTAGTGGCCCAACTATGGAATCAATGACCTTTTTAATGAAACACAATGGTAAGTGATCCGGCGTGTCGGAAAACGAATTAGGCCATTTGGCTAGTAGATCCGACAATTCACCCGGGAGAAACCAAACAGAATCAGGCATAATAGGAAAAAGCGAAGGACTAACACGCTCATCCGAGCCAGTGTCGTCAAGGTCATCAGAAGCCCGAAGAATTTTTCACGACGTCCCGATGACGTCATCAGAAGCCCGAAGCACTTTTCACGACGTCCCGATGACGTCGTCAGAAGCCCGAAGCACTTTTCACGACGTCTTGATGACGTCATCAGATGCACAAAGCATTTTTCACAACGACCCGATGACGTCATCAGATGCACAGAGCATTTTTCACAACGACCCGATGACGTCATCAGAAGCCCGAAGCACTTCTCACGACGTCCCGATGACGTCATCAGAAGCCCGAAGCACTTTTCACAACGACCCGATGACGTCATCAGAAGCCCGAAGCACTTTTCACGACGACCCGATGACGTCATCAGAAGCCCGAAGCACTTTTCAAGACGAACCGATGACGTCATCAGAAGCTCGAAGCACTTTTGACGACGTCCCGATGACGTCATCAGATGCACGAAGCATTTTTCACAACGACACGATGACGTCATCAGAAGCCCGAAGCACTTTTCACGACGTCCCGATGACGTCATCAGAGGCCCGAAGCATTTTTTTCACGACGACCCGATGACGTCATCAGAAGCTCGAAGCACTTTTGCCGACGTCCCGATGACGTCATCAGACGCACGAAGCATTTTTCACAACGACCCGATGACGTCATCAGAAGCCCGTGGCACTTTTCACGACGTCCCGATGACGTCATCAGAAGCCCGAAGCACTTCTCACGACGTCCCGATGACGTCATCAGATGCACGAAGCATTTTTCACAACGACCCGATGACGTACTCAGAAGCCCGAAGCACTTTTCACGACGTCCCAATGACGTCATCAGAAGCCCGAAGCACTTTTCACGACGGCCCGATGACGTCATCAGAAGCCCGAAGCATTTTTCACGACGACCCGAGGACGTCATCAGAAGCTCGAAGCACTTTTGACGACGTCCCGATGACGTCATCAGATGCACGAAGCATTTTTCACAACGACCCGATGACGTCATCAGATGCACGAAGCATTTTTCACAACGACCCGATGACGTCATTAGAAACCCGAAGCACTTTTCACGACGTCCCAATGACGTCATCGGAAGCCCGAAGCACTTTTCACGACGGCCCGATGACGTCATCAGAAGCCCGAAGCATTTTCCACGGCGACCCGATGACGTCATCAGAAGCCCGAAGCACTTTTCACGACGTCCCGATGACGTCATCAGATGCACGAAGCATTTTTCACAACGACCCGATGACGTCATCAGAAGCCCGAAGCACTTTTCACGACGTCCCGATGACGTCATCGGAAGCCCGAAGCATTTTTCACAACGACCCGATGACGTCATCAGATGCACGAAGCATTTTTCACAACGACCCGATGACGTCATCAGAAGCCTGAAGCACTTTTCATGACGTCCCAGATGACGTCATCAGAAGCCCGAAGCACTTTTTCACGACGCACCGATGACGTCATCAGATGCACGAAGCATTTTTCACGACGACCCGATGACGTCATCAGATGCACGAAGCATTTTTCACAACGACCCGATGACGTCATCAGAAGCCCGAAGCACTTTTCACGACGTCCAGATGACGTCATCAGATGCCCGAAGCACTTTCACGACGTCCCGATGACGTCATCAGAAGCCCGAAGCACTTTCACGACGTCCCGATGACGTCATCGGAAGCCCGAAGCATTTTTCACAACGACCCGATGACGTCATCAGATGCACGAAGCATTTTTCACAACGACCCGATGACGTCATCAGAAGCCCGAGGCACTTCTCACGACGTCCCGATGACGTCATCAGAAGCCGAAGAACTTTTTACGACGCACCGATGCCGTCATCAGATGCACAAAGCATTTTTCACAACGACCCGATGACGCCATCAGGAGCTCGCACCGGCTTTCACAAGGACGCGATGACGCCATCAGGAGCTCGAAGCATTTTTCACAACGACCCGATGACGCCATCAGGAGCTCGAAGCATTTTTCACAACGACCCGATGACGCCATCAGGAGCTCGAAGCATTTTTCACAACGACCCGATGACGTCATCAGATGCACGAAGCATTTTTCACAACGACCCGATGACGTCATCAGAAGCCCGAAGCACTTTTCACGACGTCCCAATGACGTCATCAGAAGCCCGAAGCACTTTTCACGACGGCCCGATGACGTCATCAGAAGCCCGAAGCATTTTTCACGACGACCCGAGGACGTCATCAGAAGCTCGAAGCACTTTTGACGACGTCCCGATGACGTCATCAGATGCACGAAGCATTTTTCACAACGACCCGATGACGTCATCAGATGCACGAAGCATTTTTCACAACGACCCGATGACGTCATTAGAAACCCGAAGCACTTTTCACGACGTCCCAATGACGTCATCGGAAGCCCGAAGCACTTTTCACGACGGCCCGATGACGTCATCAGAAGCCCGAAGCATTTTCCACGGCGACCCGATGACGTCATCAGAAGCCCGAAGCACTTTTCACGACGTCCCGATGACGTCATCAGATGCACGAAGCATTTTTCACAACGACCCGATGACGTCATCAGAAGCCCGAAGCACTTTTCACGACGTCCCGATGACGTCATCAGAAGCCCGAAGCACTTTTCTCGACGGCCCGATGACGTCATCGGAAGCCCGAAGCATTTTTCACGACGACCCGATGACGTCATCAGAAGCCCGAAGCACTTTTCATGACGTCCAGATGACGTCATCAGAAGCCCGAAGCACTTTTCACGACGACCCGATGACGTCATCAGAAGCCCGAAGCATTTTTCACGACGTCCCGAAGACGTCATCAGATGCACGAAGCATTTTTCACAACGACCCGATGACGTCATCAGAAGCCCGAAGCACTTTTCACGACGTCCCGATGACGTCATCAGAAGCCCGAAGCACTTTTCACGACGTCCCGATGACGTCATCAGAAGCCCGAAGCACTTTTCACGACGGCCCGATGACGTCATCGGAAGCCCGAAGCATTTTTCACAACGACCCGATGACGTCATCAGATGCACGAAGCATTTTTCACAACGACCCGATGACGTCATCAGAAGCCCGAGGCACTTCTCACGACGTCCCGATGACGTCATCAGAAGCCGAAGAACTTTTTACGACGCACCGATGACGTCATCAGATGCACAAAGCATTTTTCACAACGACCCGATGACGCCATCAGGAGCTCGAAGCATTTTTCACAACGACCCGATGACGCCATCAGGAGCTCGAAGCATTTTTCACAACGACCCGATGACGTCATCAGATGCACGAAGCATTTTTCACAACGACCCGATGACGTCATCAGAAGCCCGAGGCACTTCTCACGACGTCCCGATGACGTCATCAGAAGCCGAAGAACTTTTTACGACGCACCGATGACGTGATCAGATGCACAAAGCATTTTTCACAACGACCCGATGACGCCATCAGGAGCTCGAAGCATTTTTCACAACGACCCGATGACGCCATCAGGAGCTCGAAGCATTTTTCACAACGACCCGATGACGTCATCAGAAGCCCGAAGCACTTTTCAAGACGACCCGATGACGTCATCAGAAACTCGAAGCACTTTTGACGACGTTCCGATGACGTCATCAGATGCACGAAGCATTTTTCACAACGACCCGATGACGTCATCAGAAGCCCGAAGCACTGTTCACGACGTCCCGATGACGTCATCAGAAGCCGAAGCACTTTTCACGACGTACCGATGACGTCATCAGAAGCCCGAAGCACTTTTCACGGCGTCCCGATGACGTCATCAGAAGCCCGAAGTACTTCTCACGACGTCCCGATGACGTCATCAGAAGCCCGAAGCACTTTTCACGACGTCCCTATGACGTCGTCAGAAGCCCGAAGTACTTTTCACGACGACCCGATGACGTCATCAAAAGCTCGAAGCACTTTTGACGACGTCCCGATGACGCCATCAGATGCACAAAGCCTTTTTCACAACGACCCGATGACGTCATCAGGAGCCGAAGCACTTTTCACGACGTCCCGATGACGTCATCAGATGCACAAAGCATTTTTCACAACGACCCGATGACGCCATCAGGGCTCGAAGCATTTTTCACAACGAGATGACGTCATCAAAAGCCCGAAGTACTTTTCACGACGACCCCATGACGTCATCAGAAGCCCGAAACACTTTTCACGACGTCCCGATGACGTCATCGGAAGCTCGACGCACTTTTCACGACGTCCCGATGACGTCATCAGAAGCCGAAGAACTTTTTACGACGCACCGATGACGTCATCAGATGCACAAAGCATTTTTCACAACGACCCGATGACGCCATCAGGAGCTCGAAGCATTTTTCACAACGACCCGATGACGCCATCAGGAGCTCGAAGCATTTTTCACAACGACCCGATGACGTCATCAGATGCACGAAGCATTTTTCACAACGACCCGATGACGTCATCAGAAGCCCGAGGCACTTCTCACCACGTCCCGATGACCTCATCAGAAGCCGAAGAACTTTTACGACGCAACCGATGACGTCATCAGATGCACAAAGCATTTTTCACAACGACCCGATGACGCCATCAGGAGCTCGAAGCATTTTTCACAACGACCCGATGACGCCATCAGGAGCTCGGAAGCATTTTTCATTAAACGACCCGATGACGTCATCAGAAGCCCGGAAGCACTTTTCAAGACGACCCGATGACGTCATCAGAAACTCGAAGCACTTTTGACGACGTTCCGATGACGTCATCAGATGCACGAAGCATTTTTCACAACGACCCGATGACGTCATCAGAAGCCCGAAGCACTGTTCACGACGTCCCGATGACGTCATCAGAAGCCGAAGCACTTTTCACGACGTACCGATGACGTCATCAGAAGCCCGAAGCACTTTTCACGGCGTCCCGATGACGTCATCAGAAGCCCGAAGTACTTCTCACGACGTCCCGATGACGTCATCAGAAGCCCGAAGCACTTTTCACGACGTCCCTATGACGTCATCAGAAGCCCGAAGTACTTTTCACGACGACCCGATGACGTCATCAAAAGCTCGAAGCACTTTTGACGACGTCCCGATGACGCCATCAGATGCACAAAGCATTTTTCACAACGACCCGATGACGTCATCAGGAGCCGAAGCACTTTTCACGACGTCCCGATGACGTCATCAGATGCACAAAGCATTTTTCACAACGACCCGATGACGCCATCAGGAGCTCGAAGCATTTTTCACAACGAGATGACGTCATCAAAAGCCCGAAGTACTTTTCACGACGACCCCATGACGTCATCAGAAGCCCGAAACACTTTTCACGACGTCCCGATGACGTCATCGGAAGCTCGACGCACTTTTCACGACGTCCCGGTGACGTCATCAGAAGCCCGAAGCACTTTTCACGACGTCCCGATGACGTCATCAGAAGCCCGAAGCACTTTTCACGACGTACCGATGACGTCATCTGAATCTATACTGACCTAGAAACCGATTACTGACCAGACTACGTACTCTGATGATTCGAGGGATATATCCCCAGCCAAATGTTGCTTTGCTCCCTATGAAGGGACCGATTTCCAACCGATGGGCAGCATGGGAAGCAGCCGCGAAGCGACACGCAGCGCAGGGTCTAGAAAGGGGATCATGGACTTATTGTGCGGGAATTAAAGGCATTCGTTTCCTCACAACAAGTTTTTTTTTTCACAACCGTGATTTTTCGCCCAATTACAAGATGAGACGCGGATGGTATGTAAACGATCGATCAACGGCGCGTCCTGCCATTCTATCCTATGTTTTTCTTATGTCGTGTGTGCTCTTCCTTTATGTCGTTCTCATTCCCGTAAAAACAATGTTTGAATATGTATATCCAGCATTAACTATATCCACAAGGGTATCAAAAGTCAAGTCAAATGGAAAAAGGCTGTGGTGCAATCGCGTATCTTCACTAAATAAAGTATAGGAGTTTTGGAAGGAATAAAGTTAAAAAAAGTCCAAACACTAAGATTTTCTTATACACAGAGTAATGCAGCCACAGCTGGTTCGTTTCCAAGTTTGGCTCTTATCAGTGAGGGGAACTGCTGGTATTTTTAGATAGGTTGTTGCTTTCATCGCTTCTTTCATCTTTCTGTTTTTTTCTGCTTTTGTCTCCATTGGAGGTTTTATAGTTTTACAGTAATGTGTGTTTTGTCGAAACTTTCCGTTTTTAATTTTCTTGTATTTTCTTGCTCAGAAAATCAGAAAAAAATGAAAGTACATCGCCGTTTATGATAGAGTGTTCGCAAAAGCTCACCTAAACATCCAGTCGACGGCAAATTTTGGTTTTCTCTGAGTTTTGAAGGGAAGAGGGACCAAAACGTTCGAACACTAGAATTTTTATATACACAGAATACCACAACATCGCAAACCTTTACTGGAGAACCAAACGGAAATAACAGACGAAATGAAAGAAACAAAAAAAAACAACAACCCACTAGTACAAATCATGAGCTGCTTCCCTCTCATGATCAATGACAAACTTAAAACCGAGACAACCATCGCTCTAGGGCACGATTTCTATGGACAGGTCCTAGCCTAAACTGGAGTTTCGGAAAATGGTCGTCTGATTGTTGTGTGGGGGAACAAAAAGAACAGCTCGGAGATTGCCGAATTACCTCAAAAGCAGTGTTCGCGATAGCCTTGGATTTCAAGATTAATTACTGATCCGATTGTTTGGTCCCCGGGTAGAGCTGAAATGACGGAGAAATCGGGAAAAACGCACCAGAAAGGCACGAAATCCTTAAAGGCACAGTCCAAGCTCGGGGGCGAAATCTGAGAAGACCATATAATTATGAAGTGGACTCACCCCTTATAACACCTGCCAAGTGCGAGCTCTCGACTCCCCCGAATAAGCGAGATATAGGGGGAAGCCACCCTGGGGCGCCCACACACGGAAGCCACTTTGGCACGCCCCTTTTACGATGTTTCGAGCTGAACAGTGGCGACATGAGCGATGGTTTTCGATCAAAAGCCCCATTCTTTCCTTCATTCTCAGTCTCTCTACCGACTCAGGTCCGCTCGCAGACATCGGTTGCAAATGACAGAAGTTACAAGCCTCGGACAACTCGTCCACCATACTTCCGCAGCTCAAATTTTGAGAGGCCATAACTCCGTTCCCAGAAGGTCTGGTACGATTTCAGAGACATCATTGGAATCAGCGTCGGACTGTTTTCAAGATAGGCTAGAAAGCAAAAACACGATTCCGAGGTTGGACTGTGCCTTTAAGTATCACCCCGCCCATTAGGTCTCAAGGAAACTGTTTGTTGTGACATTGAAAGGACCGTCTTTTGCAATTCTCTACTCTTTCTTCCATTTTTTATTAGCCCACTTTTTACCGGTGACAACCACCGTGAACATGTTCATCCAACAGGACAAATAGTCCAGTCCAGAGACTAATGTCTCTGAAATAAGATGTTTTTGGGCGCTTCTCGCCATTTTTTCGAAATTTTAGTAACACTCGGTGGCCAACGCCTTGTTTTGAGTGGAAAACTCGGGAATACACCGCTGTTTTGTTACGGATGGATTGGGAGATAAGTATAGTAATACAAGGTGCGCACGCACGCCGCTTCGCGGCGTACTGGTGGGCGTGGTTCAGGATCCACGGAGCGAAGCCTCGACCCCATACAGTACCGCGATTTTTTTTTGTAGAAAAGAGTTTTGCGGCGTTTTTTGCACTCACAGAGCTCCGCATCGCCATAACCTCCTTCACAGTGTCCCGATTTCAATTTCGAAGTAATTTCTGAAATGTCTTCCTTGAGTCCCATACGACAGCGTTTAAAAATAATAGATTTAATCATAGCAGTGCATCGAAGAATGCATGTTTGCACCATAAATTCCTCATTATGAACTGGTCAGACGATTATGATAGCAGAAATCTTTCATGTTTTAACCTGTGGTCGATGTGAATTTTTGACAGAAATACTCATCTTTCAACAGGATACCGGAGTCGAAAAGAATCTACACATACCGTTGCATTCGCCTCACTGTGAGTAACGCGAAAACCACCTCTAGACATCATTTCGTCGATTTTGAAGCGAGATATGGCGATGAAGCGCACCTCTGAGAAATATTGCTGTGACTGTTCCGCTACTGCCCCGCGACTCAACCGCGATCCCGGACTGTCCAGCGCCTCCCCGCTACCCTGGACTCTTCCGCGGCTTTGCCGCGACTCCTCCGCAACTTCTTCGTGGGTCAGGCTTCCCACACTCGCTCGCGACTCCCCCGAGACTCTTCTGCAACCTTACCGCGATTTGGTTAATAGAGAATCTTCCGCGGTACTGCCCGCGACTTCTCCGGCAGGCGCCGAGCCGGAGGAGTGGCGCCAGAATCGCGGTAATATTTCTCAGAGTTGTATGCGCAAAAAACGCCACAAAACGCTTTTTTTTGCAAGAAAAAATTCGCGGTAATGTACCTTTCACGGAAATCAGCAACGCAATGCATAATCCTTCACATTCTGACACAGAATTGAAAAAAGAGGGTTTGCTGAGAAAGTTATGTCACACTTTTCCATGGATTGGTGAACCTTTCGGGGTAGATTGATGTGCTGTCCAGTTCTTGAGCTCATTTCAGAAAACTGTCGCTTCAGAAAGTGATTATGAATGAACAGTTGAAGCAATAGGCACAAATGAAGCCAAATATATGCAGTATAACAGGGCTCAGAACTGATTGATCCCTTGTTTGTCCACTTACAGTACCGAGCAATTTTTTTGCAAAGAAAGCGTTTTGCGGCG
Source organism: Aplectana chamaeleonis (assembly GCA_029168955.1). Classification (NCBI taxonomy): domain Eukaryota; kingdom Metazoa; phylum Nematoda; class Chromadorea; order Rhabditida; family Cosmocercidae; genus Aplectana; species Aplectana chamaeleonis. The sequence continues at coordinate 144,496 of JAPDOI010000428.1, forward strand.
TTTTTTGCGCTCAGGAAGCGCCTCAACGCCATAACTTGTTCCAAAGTGGTCCAATTTCGATTCTGAAGTCATTTCTGGATTGCTTTCATTTAGAGGTATACGATGGTGTTACAAAATGACAGATTCAACTCTAGAAGTTTACCGAAATGTGCATAATTGCACCTCTGAACCCCTCATTATTAACTGATGAGACGGTCATAATAGCAGGAATCTGTCATGCTTTGACCTGGGGTCGATGTGAATTTGAGAAGGAAATACACAATTTTCAACAAAATACCGGAGTTAAAAGACTTTCTACAAATACTACTACATTCGCCTCACTAAGAGGAACACGAAAACCAAGTGAAAAACTCATTTCGTCAATTTAGAAGTGAGTTGTGGCGATGCGGCGCTTTGTGAACGCAAAAAAACGCCGCAAAACGTTTTTTTGAAAAAAATATGCTCGGTACTGTACACTAAAGGGAGGTCAATCACCACGGCTGCATACGTGGGCAGTGGGTGGGACAGCTGGGTGTCAGTTGTTAACGACACGACATGAGTAATTTCCGTTCATCATCGCAATCACACACACACACACACACACACACACACACACACACACACACACACACACACACACACACACACACACACACACACACACACACACACACACACACCTACACACACACACACACACACACACACACCTACACACACACACACACACCTACACACACACACCTACATACACACACACACCTACACACACACACACCTACACACACACACACACACAGACTAAGCCAAATATAGTAGGTAGGATAATGAAGAAAACTGTAAATTCGAGATTTTGGAGAGGGAGATCATGCAAGGAAGAGATTCCGTGCAAAAATTGCAAGGTAAGAATTGAAACACTTCGAGTGGTTCCATCAATGCACAAAAGCAAGTGCGTCGCGGATCCTCAATAAAAATAAGGGACCAACGATGGCACTGATCCGGCATTGAATAGGGAGTTCACCAATCTTGCAGTAAAAGGAGTGCCAAAATAGTTGGCTTTGGAAACAAGTTCACATTGGTTTTCCACAAAACTCGCCCGATACGCCCCGACTACTACAGAAACAGTACTAGAGCACCAATATACACATAAATTACAGAAGCACTACTAAAGCAGCAAATCACTTGAAAATCAGCCGCTTCGGAATTTTCATTTTCTGGCACTAAAAAGTTATGAAAATCCTTCCGAAAAGCGAGCAAGCAATCGATTCTCTACACACTCGTTATAGCCCAGGATAAGCAATGAGTCATGAAGAGGAAAACAACCTGAAAATAGGAAAGCGGAAGAATTTCAGAAGGAAAATAGGAAGGATAAAAGTGTCGGCGCTCGCCGAAAAATTAACAGCTGATTGGGAGGGATTGATTGGTGCCACCATAGAAGACGGCCAACGTGTTTCAGCAATGATCTCTGTTTTGTTTTTTATCCCTCAACGCCCGTTTGCCTGGCGGAAGCCGTTACAAGACTATCCCTTGAAACACCTTTCAGTTTTAAAGATAGGCTGACGTCCTGCATCAAAATGGCTGTCAGTGCTATCAAACTTCCCTAACCCTCCGCATTAATTCAACTCGCACTTGCTCTCAGTATAGATGGTCAGAACTGTTTCTACTGTATCTTGCTAACCGCATCCAAAAACTCCTCGGGAGGAGTTTTTTCTTAACCGCCAGTTCCTCTCGCATTTCAGCACTATTTCCGTGCTCTTTGCGAAAGGATGTTAAAGGCAGTGGTCGCGCTCAATTATGCTCGTCTTCTTGTTTTCTCTAAACCCTTTTGTGGGTATAGAGTAGTAGAACTTATAAGAAAAAGTCGCGAAAAAAAACGCTGTTCTGGGCCAAATTTGAAGCCTGAACTTTCTTGTCTTTTGATGGTGGACGAGCTTACCCCACATCATCGGCATCGATGATCTCTAGTATCAAGAACATCATCTGGCTGGAAATTGAATTTTAATCAATAAACCTTCGGATCGCTCTACTAAACAATCGCTCTACTCTCAGTGCCGTACAATTTCTTTACGAAGATTCTGCTGAACAGGATAGAGAAGGCTCTGGACGACTTCCAGCCTAGAGAACAGGCAGGCTTCCGTAAGCGTTACTGCTGTCTTGATCACATTCAGGCGCTATCGCAAGTCATTGAACGGACAAGGGAGTACTATCTACCTCTAGCGCTCGTCTTCGTGGACTATACCAAGGCATTCGATTCGGCTGAAGTCCCGGCTGTTCTTAACGCTCTCATCCACGCTGGTGTTGACGCCCAGTACATCAGAATATTGGAAGAGTGCAACAACGGAAGCAACACCATTATTCAACTATTCGAGAGGAAACTGAAGGTGTCGATTGGAAAGGGTGTCAGACAGGGAGATACCATTTCGCCGAAGCTGTTCACGACCGCGTTACAAGACGTGATGCGCCACATCGACTGGGACGGCAAAGGTATCCTCATAGACGGGTGCAGACTATCCAGCTTGCGCTTCGCTGACGACATTGTGCTGCTTGGTTCGTCTTCCGCAGAAGTCGAAGGAATGCTTAACGAACTGGACGCTGCAGGAAAAGCCACGCTGGTGTTGACGCCCAGTACATCAGAATATTGGAAGAGTGCAACAACGGAAGCAACACCATTATTCAACTATTCGAGAGGAAACTTAAGGTGTCGATTGGAAAGGGTGTCAGACAGGTAGATACCATCTCGCCGAAGCTGTTCACGACCGCGTTACAAGACGTGATGCGCCACATCGACTGGGACAGCAAAGGTATCCTCATAGACGGGTGCAGACTATCCAACTTGCGCTTCGCTGACGACATTGTGTTGCTTGGTTCGTCTTCCGCAGAAGTCGAAGGAATGCTTAACGACCTGGACGCTGCAGGAAAAGCCACGCTGGTGTTGACGCCCAGTACATCAGAATATTGGAAGAGTGCAACAACGGAAGCAACACCATTATTCAACTATTCGAGAGAAAACTTAAGGTGTCGATTGGAAAGGGTGTCAGACAGATAGATACCATCTCGCCGAAGCTGTTCACGACCGCGTTACAAGACGTGATGCGCCACATCGACTGGGACGGCAAAGGTATCCTCATAGGCGGGTGCAGACTATCCAGCTTGCGCTTCGCTGACGACATTGTGCTGCTGGTTCGTCTTCCGCAGAAGTCGAAGGAATGCTTAACGAACTGGACGCTGCAGGAAAAGCCACGCTGGTGTTGACGCCCAGTACATCAGAATATTGGAAGAGTGCAACAACGGAAGCAACACCATTATTCAACTATTCGAGAGGAAACTTAAGGTGTCGATTGGAAAGGGTGTCAGACAGGTAGATACCATCTCGCCGAAGCTGTTCACGACCGCGTTACAAGACGTGATGCGCCACATCGACTGGGACAGCAAAGGTATCCTCATAGACGGGTGCAGACTATCCAACTTGCGCTTCGCTGACGACATTGTGCTGCTTGGTTCGTCTTCCGCAGAAGTCGAAGGAATGCTTAACGAACTGGACGCTGCAGGAAAAGCCACGCTGGTGTTGACGCCCAGTACATCAGAATATTGGAAGAGTGCAACAACGGAAGCAACACCATTATTCAACTATTCGAGAGGAAACTTAAGGTGTCGATTGAAAAGGGTGTCAGACAGGTAGATACCATCTCGCCGAAGCTGTTCACGACCGCGTTACAAGACGTGATGCGCCACATCGACTGGGACAGCAAAGGTATCCTCATAGACGGGTGCAGACTATCCAACTTGCGCTTCGCTGACGACATTGTGCTGCATGGTTCGTCTTCCGCAGAAGTCGAAGGAATGCTTAACGAACTGGACGCTCTTTGAAAACAGTCGCAGTTAATGAACCCTCTTCTGTTCATGGCCCAGTCCAAACACCGATGGGCAGGACACGTGTTGCGCCGCATGGATGACCGATGGAGCCTCCGTACAACAGTCTGGTTACCACGTGATTGCCGCCGGCCTCTAGGCCGTCCTCCCACAAAGTGGAACTCTGTATGTTCAGGCAGAGTCGAGACGTTCTGCACCGAGCGAGGGCTTCCTGAAAATCACCATCACTGGAGGTCCCTAAAATTTGCGTAAAATCGGATAAAATTGGATCAAAACCGGATAAAACCAGATGAAACCGGATAAAATCGGATGAAATTGGTTCATTTTCGGTTGAATGTAGTAAACCGGTCCATTTTTATATCAACTATTTGACTCACTTTTGTTTCCTCACTCGTGTAATTTATGTATATGTCCATTTCTCGTAGCTACTATTCTACTCATTTTGTGTGTGTGTGTGTGTGTGTGTGTGTGTGTGTGTGTGTGTGTGTGTGTGTGTGTGTGTGTGTGTGTGTGTGTGTGTGTGTGTGTGTGTGTGTGTGTGTGTGTGTGTGTGTGTGTGTGTGTGTGTGTGTGTGTGTGTGTGTGTGTGTGTGTGTGTGTGTGTGTGTGTCGCCTGAGATTTGTCCCGATAATATCCGCAATTTATCCGAAATTATCCGACGGATATCCGTATCCGAATCATTGAAAAAATGGCATTATCTGAATCAATACAATATCCGAAAATTTGAAAAAACACATTATCTGAATCGAACCAATATCCGGTAAATTTAAATTGACATTATCCGAATCGATCCATTATCCGAGGAATTACCTTCGGATAACAAGTATACTGGGTACACGTCCCGGCTTGGCGATTCTGAATATGCACCCCCCTTAGCTCGGTAATTTTTAGGCACCCCCTATGGGAAATTGAAATCGGCTGTTTTCCGAATAACTGGACAGCCATGATCTTGACTCCCTGATTTTGATAAACAAGAATATAAAAAAGCACCGAATAGAGAAAATTCCGAAAATGGCAACAAAAAAGGTAGTGTAATTTCTTAACTTCAAAACAACCCCATGAGCAAAATTTGTTAGTAAGACGGTAAGTTATGACAAAAGATAAAACATTTTTCAATACAAAACAATTGAACAATTACCAACAACAGAACTACTGCTATTGCGATAATTAATGTTTCCTGTCGAATGTTTTCATAAACCTATGAAGGATTAGTTAATCTGTGTTCGATTGTTCTGATGTGGAAATCAGAACTATTTTGTGTTGTTGAACCATGTTAGGATTCATGTGATGCGTAGGGGATAGAAAACCCGAGTTTCACCCTCCTAGAATGCCGCAATCCCTTACGAAATCGGCTTGCCGTGCGATACAGTGTTTGTACGCAGCTACACAGCGCACACGGGGATGAACGAGCACACAATATTAATAAAAAATGTATTTTATTACAGAACGGGGAGGAGAAAAAGATTGAAACTGAAGGAAATGGAAGATGGTAATGGTAGTCTATTCTGGATGTACCCATTCTAGAAATTTAATGTAAATAAACAAAGTTAGAGCGGGTGTAAATATTTAGCCGTGATAAGGTTCATTCAAACGAACCTAGTTGATCAAAACTAGCATTAAACTGAGAGCGAAGGATTTTGTGAAAAACAGGAGAATCTGCCAACATTTTAGCATCAATGTGATCTGTTTTTATGTGATTTAAAGGCAGTGTTCACGATGATCGTCCTTGTTGACTTTCTACAGTAAAATGATAGGGGAGAAGGATCCTGGGCTCCCAGTGCCAAAGGAACGGTAGAAAACGAGCCAGGAGTGGCAAAATAACGGCTGCAAACAAGCGTTTTGGTGCCCCAGACACGCCCCGGGCCCCAGATCCGCCCCTCGAAAGGAACAAATGAAAACTTGGATGATGAGGGATGATCAAGTGAAGAAAGTGCTGATAAGTGAGCTGTTTGCTTCATTGCACTGATAGGTATCATCCTTCTAGCGGTCAATTCCTCCACGCTCAAAAATCAACGTAAACAAGAGAGGGCCTATTTTGGCTCGAAAACTCGCCTTTCGCGTCCTTTTTATGCATGCCTTGCTATAAAGGACACCAGACCTTTCGTATACCGTGGAGATATCGGAAGCGAAATTTATCGTGAACACTGCCTTTAAGGACTTTAAATCTCGTCCCGGTTTTACCCCGAAAACCGGGACAAAACCGGGACGAGTTTTAAGGTCCTTGAATTACATTGAATATCAAACATTCTGCTATTAAAATGTTTGCCAGATTCTCCTCTTTCTTGCAATGCTCTTAGTTCTCATATTTATTGGTGTTTTAAATCAACTAGGTTCATTTGAATGAACCTTATCACGTCCAAAAAGTTCACTCCGCTCCAACTTAGTTTGTTTACATTAAATTTCTATAGAGGATACATTGAAAGAATCCTATTTCTGCCTCCTTCCATTTACTCCAGTTTCAATTATTTTCTCCGCCCCGTTCTGTAATAAAATACATTTTTCAAATAACATTGTGTGCGCGTCCACTCCAGTGCGCGTTAGGTAGCTGCGGAACACCATATCGCACGGCTAGCCTAGTCTAAGAGAGTTTGCGGCATTCAAGGTGGATAAAACTCGGGTTTTTATGTACAGGGTACTTCTCAATGAGAAGGACACGGCCATTTGCTTCTTTCATAGAAACTTGCAGTCTTCAATTTTTACAGTTGGCTCTCTTCATAAGTCACATTCTCATGGATAAAAATCTATTGACTAGTTGTGATACTGACTGTGCTATCTGTACTTTTAAACTGTCGAAATAAGAGTCCGGGCAGAGTAAGCAGCGGAGCGGTCGGTCATGGCAAAATATAACAGCGATAAGAAGATTTTGACTTGATAAGCCCGATAAGCCTTGCTTCGACAGACTCAAAATGAGCGACCTAGGCTATACATCAGTTCGCTAATCTTTTTTTTTTTGAACTTGAATGATAGTTTTCCTGGGCGCTGTCTTTGTATTACATCTTTGCTTCGAATCGGTAGCCACCCGCGTAATCAATGAACGTTGCACCAAAGAAACATGACACCACATCAATCCTTACTTGCTACAAGATAACGGAGTAGTGTTTACTCCTTTATCGAAACAAACTTCGACAGCAACTATGAATTATTGCATCTCTATCGATAATTTGATTTTTTTTAGTGTTCGACCCAAAAAGCGGGGAAGAAGATATGACAAATCGGAAGAATAGTGCGTATTATTTTTTTTCCTGAAATTCGACAGAACATGCACTTCGTTCTTTTTTTTGGTGTTTGGTTTAGGCACCCCCCTTTGCCCTCTCTGCAACGTCTAATATGCACCCCCCTAAGGTTAACCGGGACGCGTGCCCAGCCCTGATCCCGCTCCGCCCCCTGTTGACAAGCTTGTGGCGCCTCGGACGGTTCGATGGCAAATTGCTGAACAACCCCTCTACCTCCAGCTTAATCGATTCGCGCAGATTTTGCCAATAGCGCGCGCTTGTGGAAACTAGCTGGTCCCCTTACCTCGTCCACGCCCTGAACTTCAGAAAACGCTAATTTAGCTTATACTGAGCGCTGTTTCTTCGCTATTCGATAGCTCACGACCGTCCAGCTCCACTTTGAGTCGAACTCGAATATGATTTCATCTAAAACACTGCTTTTGACTGTGATTTGGCGCGTTTTGCTTTCTAAAACAAATCCTGTCTGTGGCAGGAGGCCGTCGTAAAGCACCTTCTGATGCTTCTGAGAATCTAAAGCCTATAACGACTTCGAGCGCCACCCGTACGCAACTAGAAAGACCAGCAACAGATCATAGAACTTCCTCCATCAAAGCGGTATCTTCCACGAACAGGCTATTCTCACCGCAGTTGCGAGTTCTAATATTTAGGATGTCAAATCTGGGTACTAGGGATGCTTCATCAGAAAACACAATTGCAAGTGCAAAAGCAGCTCATTGTTCCACTTCCAGGATCCAGACTTTGGTGACCCTAATCGGTCCTACATGTGGTCTCTTGTACGAGGCGGAAGCCAAGTTGTGACTTAAAGGCAGTGGTCGCGATAAAATACGCTTGACTTCTTTTCCTCTCTTAACCCTTCTCTGGGTTCAAAGTAGTAGGACCTACAAGAAGAAGTCGCGAAAGAACCGCTGTTACGGGACAAGTTTCAGGTCTGAACTTTCGAGTGGTCGTCTCGTGGCGCCAAACAGTGAGGGGGGGGGGGGCGTGCAGATCAATGGAAACGGCTGTCAACGCTAATCGTCGAGGTCACTTCGGTTATCAATAGTGCTGATTAGCCCTTCCCACTGATCCGCCCGCCCTCCTCACTGTTTAGCGCCACGAGACGACCACCCGAACTTTCGTGTCTTTTGATGGTGGACGAGCCCACTCCACATCATCGGCATCTACGATCTCTAATATCAAGAACATCGGTTGGTTTGGAATTGAATTCCGATCAATGAACATTACTCATCTGGTCAGAAACATTGACTAAAGTGCTTGCTTTCATTGTTCTTAAACTGTCTTCATTGGGTAAATTTGCATTTATTTCTTCCTCTGAATTTCAATGATTTTTGGCTGCTCGGCATTGGGCTGCGATCTTTTTGAGCGGCGCTGTGCACGTGTGCACAAACTGGCATCTCTGAGCCTTAGAAACTCTAATTCTAGCCCGCTTTTCAACGCGCTACCTTCATAATTTTTCAGCTATTTTCGACCTAAGCCAATTTTTGTAGTTTTTCCGACAACGTTTCCCATCGTGACCACTGCCTCTAAAGACAGGCGTTCCTCCGGTTCATACCTTCATTGAATGGTTCGTTTTTCGCCTGGGAGATGCGGCAACGGAAAGCTTTGAACCCATCACGGCCACTCCAAACCATACAAATACAGGTTGGGGCGAAGAAATACCACAAAATAGAAGAAGTATGGTGGCTCTCTTGTTACACATCACTTCGAAATGCGTTTTTCTATGAACACCCATAGCTTTTTATTCGATGAACGAAATTTTCTAAAATCTGTTTCCCAGAATTTTATGCAGCCCGAAACATTGGTCATGCTCTCATCTCGCAATTCTTGGGACCTGATAAACTAGCTGCAAAAATCAGGGTGCATCTATTGTTTTCGAATCAAAATCTATTGTTTTGCACCGAACTCTAGCACCGCTGAAAGAAATACAAAAATAGAAACTTAGAAAATAAAAGCTTCTCCCTCTCGAAGAAAAAACTTAAAAGAACCTCTCACGACGCCTTGCAAGCAGCAAGCATATGTCTAGCGCTACTCTTCTTCTCGGGACAGGTTCTTCGTCACTTCATGAATACAAATAAATATTATAACGCACGAGTTTTTGTCATGTTATACTTCCCTTGTCAGTGTGCTCAAACAGCCATTGAGTGCGTGCGCCCCCACCTCATAGAGATTCGAAAAAATGTTCTGTTCGGCAATTTTCGACTCAGCTGGGACCAAACTTAGATTGATTGATCGGTGCCTTCTTAGTGGTCCTCTTCCGCCCTTTCAAATGAAACTCAATAAAAGCCACGTGAATAACTCTGATTTTTGAGAACCAAAAATTTAAAAAAACCGAAAGGTCGAATTCTCGAACAAAATCGTATAGCCAAATGACTTTCCGGTCCGACACCCCTTTCGGTACCTGAAAAAATATTCGGAGGAGGGCATTTTTCAGATTTTCGATGTTTTTGGATTCCTCGCGACGATTGGAAGCAATAATGATTATGCAGCCGGGGCAAACATCCTACTTCCTTGAAGCTGGCTCTACTGCAGACGCCATGCTTAAAGGCACAAGACACCCAGAAAATTAATTTTCAGATTTTAAGCTTATCTTAGAGAGAGTCACACGCTGATCGCAGAGGTATCTCTGTAATCGTCCTAGACCCCCTTTCAACAGAGTTATTGCTCTTCAGAAATGCCTAGATTTTGGGGGTAAAAAATTGGTGGACGAGTTGTCTCAGGCCTGTATTTCTCTTCCTTCGCAATCGTTGCACGAGAGCGAGCCAGGATAAGGAGACAGCCCGACAATGGACTGAAGAACGACGGCTTGTTGGATTTCATTAACCAATTGAGCTGCTATCGAGTTCGAAAACCTGTAAGGGGATCGGGCCTGTGGTGGTGAGCGAAGGGGGTCGGGCCTGTGGTGGTCGCTTATATCTCGCTTATTTGGAGGAATTGAGATCTCGCATTTGGCACATGTTATACAGGAGGGGTCTTCTACACAATTACATGAAAATCTCAAAATTCATCTCTGAGTGTGTAATGTGCCTTTAAAGGCAGTGTCCACGATAAAAACCACGTCTGATTTTTTGGTGGAGATCGGCAGCTGCGGGGACTAGCGGAACCCTCACGTTGAAAAAAACTGAGAAAAGTGAGCTCGGAACGGTCCCTTACGACCCAAAAATTGGACACCAATCAGCTCGTCACCCCCAGATGCACTTTCCACGCCCACCGACGTGAACAAATGAATGCTCGAGATTGTGAGATGAGCGATGGTTTCCGATCAATAGCCCCGTTCTTCCCTTCATTCTCAACTTCTCTCTCTACTCAGGCCAGCTCGCGTACATCGGCTGCAAAAGACGGAAGTTACAAGCCTCGGACAACTCGTCCGCCATGTTTCCTTAGCTCAATATTTGTGAGACCATAACTCCGTTCCCTGAAGGTCTTGTGCGATTTCAGAGATATCATTGGAATCAGCATGGGGCCGTTTTCAAGATAAGCGGAAAAACAGAAAAACGATTTCTATCGTGAACACTGCCTTTGAACGCGTGCAGTTGCGTTGCGGTGACCTCCTACCAATGTACGGGATAGCCATGTGGGGTGCGGCGTGCACATCCGATTTGTACAAAGCGCGTCATGACTGCTAGCGTTCAATCGTGATAAGCACAGTTCAAGTACTTCATACTGTTTGCGAAGATAGAGGAGTACGAGGCGGGTTGAGGAACAGGCCGGCCAATGAGCAGAGATCACTAAACTTTTCGAGACTATGCCAAATGACTACCGAAAAAGTGTTGAGAGGAGCCGACCCCTCTCCGTACACCTATATTTCGAGTAACCAGAAAAGGGATAGCTGCGGACCTCAGCCGACTGCGCCGCGTCTTATGCACCCATGAGAAATGGTGTGATCGATCGGCGCACGCTACAGGCGCGCGGCCTGCTGAGTGGTCCGCAGCTACCCCTTACGCGGATACACCCATCATACCTCCATCCGTACCTGAGCATATTCCGGCACGACGCATCCAAAACCATCAACACAAAATTTATTCACAAGATTAGACTCTCATTGTATAACTCTACGTTGCATTGCTGCAGAAAAATGCTAATTCTGTTGAGATTAATAAGAAAAAGTCTTAAATCTGTAGACTTGAAGGTGCTACATATCTTAGCGGGGGGAGGCCACTATGGCGCGATGCACATGACCACGCCCATTTGACCGTGCCGCACTGAATCTGAGCATCTACTAGAGGTTTCCCGACCCTGACAAAATCAGAAGAGTCGTTGCGGCACCAAAAAATGGGCGTGGCCAAGTGCTATACCACAATGCTCCCCACGCTGCGATAGCACAGACCTGAAAAGAAATCATCGCAATTTCCGCCCTGTATGATAACCAGAAAGCACTAAAGAGGGCAGGCCGCCCTGAAAAACCGGTCCAAATAATATCTTTGTAGCCTTTTAGAATCCTCGTCTATTTGGATACCTTTTCGTGTACAACTATTATTATCTGGTTGAGACATATACCACCCTTCTGCCTTGAAAACATCACAATCGAAGGCAGACTTTGAAAGTTGTTGATATTGAAAACTAATATCAGGTAGCCCTATTATTGAAAGATCAGATAAGTTTATTATTCGGCATCAAGAAATTCAGACTGATAAAGATATTAGCCACAGACCCAACCGTGGAGTTGTGACAAGCTTATCACCAAATTCCAACCTAAGGATTAGAATAATCGCAATACGTATAGTAACTCAAAAATAATGATTCAAAAACAAGCTCACCTAGAACGTCGGCAGCGAGCCCACCGAACGCCTTCATTCCTGTATCTAGCAATATGATTTTTTATATACAAAAAGCGAACCTAATACAAAGAGGAACGAGAAAATATCACAATCGATAGGGAAAACGCAACTAGGATAAAGACAAATCGATTAGCACAAAAGCGTGCTGCAGTGCGATCTACGACGCGGCAGAATTTCGTCAACACGTACCTGTGAACCTCGTCCACCGTGGCGGGGTCTCCGGAAAAGAGGTGGAGTCTCCGACTTCTTAAAGTGCTCAATTATGGCAATTCCGGAAGTTTTTTTTTTGAGTTTTTTCTTTGCGAATGGGTCACTGGCAATAACACCATTAATTCTGTGCAGAGAAAACGCTGGCCTATTCTATCGCAAACGCTGCCTTTAATGGAGCCTTGGTTTTGGGTAAATAGCTTAAAAACGGCCTCCATAGCATGGTCAATGCTGGCATTGGTGTAGAGGGCGATGGAGCCAAAAGACTCCATTATCTACGGGTTTGCTGGTTGAGTGCTGCTGAGATGGTCAAGAAATGCGCGGGTGTTTGGGAGGTGGGCAGGAATGTGGTCTAGTATTTGTTCTAAAATGCAGTAATGAACCAGGCAATGCTATTAGTGAGACCACCCACGCTGCTGATGCTGGGTCTGACTTTTATGGAGATGGGGCTGATGGTAGCCAGATCCTCCCCCGCTGAGAACTTGTGAGTCTTCACGAGAAAGTACAAAACAGGGCAAGTTGGGGAGTCAATTTTAAGGCGAGTGGTGAGAGAAGAGCTCAAACCTGCTGATTTTCCAACTTTAATTCACTCTCTGCTGAGTCTACGATACTGTGCTTGAAACTCTGTGGCAGTGGAGGGACGACAAAGAGAGATATCCTGCAGGTCTTGCTCCGTGAAGACTACAGATTACCTTGAGCATAGTGGAAATAGGTTGAGATGGCGAGAAACTGGGACCCGTTCCCAGTATCGAACGAGCATTCTCGGGAAGTTGGAAATCGTCTAACACCATAACTCGAGACTGAGTAGAAATAGGCTCCGTTCCTGTAAGGTTCATTGTGTGACCATCAGGGTTCCATGAAAACTCGGCACTCAAAGTCTCCCTCTCTTGGCCACGCGATGTACTCAAAATTCTCTCGAATTTTGCTTGTCACTGAGGGTGAAGATCGTCTCAGCTAGACAATCCGTCCACTTCCTTCGCCGTTGCCTGCACAATCGTATCGTGCCGAACTTCATTACCCGAAAACGCCTACGAAGTCTATGCGGCAGTGGAAAAACGATCGCCAGATACTGTGCTTATCTGGGCCACATTCCGGTCCGCAATTGCGTCTCGACACGCTTGGCGACCGCCCGCTCCCAATAAATTATACTAATACGTATATTAAGTTCATATGTATAGGAATATACATCAAGTATGGACAATTACATGATCGCCAACTTTATAATTACATTAGACCCCATCTTCAGATAATTCATGGTAGGTTAATCAAAAGAGGAAAGGTAAGAAAGAGAAGTTGACAAAGTTCGTTTCGCCCCTGGCCTCAGACGAACTTTATCAAACAGCTCTGCCCTGGCTCCTCAGTGAGGAACAGAACTGTCGATGAAAAAGAAGGATGAATACGAAAGCATGAGCAAAGCAGAGTGAAGTAGTGTTAGAAACGTTATAAACAGGTATTAGGGCAAGAAGCTATAGTATACTATCAATATCAGAATGAAGTCCATATGATCACAGTCCTTATTTTGGACAGTATCGAACACCGACCTATCAACAGTGAAGACTTAGCATGTTATGCTTTTTACCAATTGTGTTATACTTTTCTTATCATCTCTTAGGTTAAACTTATAAGCTATCGTTTTTTGTTTATAGATGCATTTTATTATATTTACTTCTACGAATTCTGCTGTATATTGGTTTCCAATTAAAACTGTTTTCATTTCTTTGAGTTTTTCCGTGAAGGAATCTAAATTTGAACAGATATTAGCTAATTTCAAGGTCTCCGTGTAAATTGTGGATGTTTTGACATTTATAGAGATATCAGAATGAGCATGAGGAAACCTTTTAACTCTAATATCAAAATCATCTGTCTTATTATACAATTTTGTGTGTATTCTATTATTAATTATTTCTATACTGATGTCTAAGTAACTGCTTTTATAAGGATTATTGTGCGTCTTTTTGAGCTCCAATACATTCTTGTATATTAGTGAAATTTGACTGTCCACAAATGTTTCATCTTTATTATGGATTATAAGCAAGTCATCCATATAGCAAGTCATCTAGAAGGTTTGAAAAGTACATTATTTTCAATTTTCGCGCTAATAGATTACCTATACTCCAACATGGAAACTGTTATATCGGCTAGCAATGGGCTGAAGTTACCTCCCTGAAGGACTCCTTTCGTCTGTTGAAGCACAAGTTCTCCGAAACGACAGTAACTGTTGCGTAAAAGATAGTCAACGTGATATATCAAGTCTGTGATAGTATAATATCTGTAACCGCCTTTATCTAGCTCAGAATCTCGATAAAATACTCTGTATCCATTGGTAACTATCCATTTCTTATTAGCATTTTTGAAGCAAATTTTCAAAAATTCTTTCATGTTATACAGAATAAAACTGTGTGGAAGGTTAGTGAACATATTCGTAAAATCAGCAGATAAATTTGAACTCCATTGGTACTCAATCTACATAATTCAGCTGCTATGTTAATGTTGGAGATAGACCAGTAGGTCTTGAGTCCTCCCTTCCTTTGGTAACTCACATTGGTATAATTAATAAAATGTGTCTTGAGAAACGAGAAAATTTTTTGCAGTTTTCCTGCTAATGGTTTCATGCTGCTGTTTCTTGCTCCCGTAATGAATCTGAATTTTATGGGATCCTTATGTAATTTCGGTAAAGCGTAGATGATGGGTAACTCACAATCTATGTCAACTTTAAGTCCTGCTTTGATATTGAAAAACTTATGCTTTAAAATGGTTGTTTGTCTGTTGACATTTTGAATCAGCTTATATGTGTCATTATGGTTTTGTTCTCTTTCAAAATTACCGTTTATGATATTAATTCCAAGTTCTTTCATGAGAGTTAAGGTGTAGTATTTCTTACAGATAATCCCATAAGTATTGCTAGCTTTATCTAAAGGGCAGAAAATGAAGTGTTTCTGGTATTCTTTTATACGCTTATAAGGTATCAGGCTACTAGACTGCCTACTGAAGGAAGTCTCTTGTAGTATCGGTTTGAGTCTTTTTCTGTGCTGTTTTTTGAAGTGCGACTGCAAGTTATTTATTTTCATAAAATCTAGCTTGTACTTATTTTTCATATAGTTTATGAATTTCGCTGTAGCGTCGAAATAAGTTTGTGTTATTTCACTCCTGTTATTCATCTTTTCTATTCTGTATTTAGTTCCTTTATTCGAAATTTCTTTGAGAATTGAATTTTTTATTTTATCAATATTCCCTGTTATGATGTGTTGATGATGGGGATCAATATAATCTTTATATTCATCCCGACCACATTCACAAATGCATCCATCTTATAGTATTTCTTGGATGCTACTTGTATCCAAAGTTTTTAACATTTTATTATAGTTGAAAACAATGCTAGATACAGGATTATCATAAATATGAACCACTCTTACTTTTTTATAACGTTCTATTTCAGTGTTAGGAACAAGGTTAGGCGAATCTATACTGTTGAAAATTCTATTGAAATTAATCCGATCAGAAACGTTATTAAAACAATTCATTTTTAAGTAGTAGTAATCTTCTTGTTCATTTTTACGCCTTTCGTTACATTCCAAGTGATAGTGGAAATGAGTAAGAAGGCACAGAATCAGAAACTTATTTTTATTGGTGATACTAGATAGGAAAGAATCCGACTGTGATAGTTCTATAAGCCTTCTTATATTTCTTTTATTCATGTGTTTTATCAAACTATATATTTTCATAGCATTCAACTCCATCTTTTTCCTTCTTTCTCTATGTAATCGATAACATTTTGAACATCCAAAGAATTTAATCTATTTATCTGTTTTCTTCTACCTCTATTATTCCATTCCTTGGTGATTTTGAGTGCAAAGAATGGATGTTTGACTTTATACATAAGTGGATTACTGATATCTGAGATATTTCCATATCCTTTAATATTATCATTAAGTCCAAAAGGGTATGGTGTCATAAGAAGTTTTATCCAAAGTTCTTCCTTCTCCAGTAAAATGTTTCTATCCGTATTTCCTGGACAAGAGTCCAAGATGTGTACAATTATGTTGGATTTACATTTATGATAATGTGTGTATAATGGAGTAAATATTTTATGGTTGTTAATATTGCGTAGATGTTCCATTACTCTCTCTTTCAAACTCCTAGTTGTCATTCCAACATATTGTAAATTACAACTAGAGCATTGTAAGCAATATATAACACCTCTAGACCCACAGTTAGCGCCACTAGTCTTGAATGTATTAATACAAAATTTTGTAACGGTGGAATCAATATAGTTATCAAAGTTTGTAAGTCTACAAACAGTGCATTTTGCCGCACATTTTTCACCTTTTAGATCATTACCAAAATCTTTTATGGTATATTTGTTAGCTCTCTTCTTATACTTGGTGAAGGAAGACAGGGAGAAGTAGTTTTTTGCTTGATTTGGAACCTGAGTTTTTGACCAAAATCTATGTAAGTAGGCGGCCAAACCCCTTACAGAGAGGAATCTCCCTTACGGGTTTGCCAGGGCTGCTGGCGGGGATCCCCAAGGTTTTGACTTAGTACTGGGTGGCGCGAAAAACTGATCCCTCTTGACATTTTCCGCTTATAACCCCATCAGTACCAGTCCCTATTTTTATTCAGAAGTATGGCCCTCCATGAATCTGTGAACGAATCGGACTGGGATTGCATCTAAATCCCAAAGTGTTTCTGAAAAGAGAACTAAGGCTGGTTTGCCAAAAATATATGTTCAGAGCTAACAACAAAAGATGAGTCATGATCAAAGGAAATGGGTTAACTATTTGCCGGCTTACCATTAATATCCTTTATATATAACGAGAAGGAAAATAGTAACGAATCGCAAATCATATCAATTATTGAAGAGGTCTAAACAAAAATTAGTTACATTACACATATGAGGAGGAAAAGAAGAGAATGCATGCAGATGTAGATGCTTCAACATCGGTGTGTGCAATAATCCTTGACTGACAAAGACGTATGATAATTCACAATTAAAACGTATAGCCCTACCCGCTCACACACGTCCGGGAGGAGCAACAGCGGAGCGGTCAGCCATGGCGGAACCCACGTGACAAGTAGATTTCAACATGGTGACAACCCGATGAGCTCTACTTCAACCGGCTCCAAATGAGAGGGCAAAGCTATAGTTACATTTAGCAAACAAACATTCAATTAATACAAATAAAATGCATCAACTAGATGCTTCACCACTGGTGCGTGTCACATTTCGTGACGGACGAAGACAAGCTTCGTGATCAATGTGATTAGAATCGAAGTTAGATAAGAATGTCAACTATTTTCTTAGACATGATGAGAATTGACAGTTAGAAAAGTCAGGGTTTTGAGCAATGCTAAAGAGAATAGTATTGTGAAGCTTCCAGCGCCGCCGCCGCCGATCTGCTGACTCTAGGTGGGTTTTGGAAACTGGAAACTAAGGAAAATTGGAGAAAATTGTATGAAAAAGCCAACTCGAGTAGGCTTCGGCGCTGGAAACCCGACTGACTCAAGCGCTTGCGGCCGCAAAGTGTGTCGAGACGCTATTGCGGACCGGAATTTGGCCCAGAGAAGCGCAGTACTCAAAATCCAATTACGACTACTACACATGACACTTCGGCAAAGAAGAGATCATTTGTTTCCTATGTTGAATAAGTGTATATGTAAGGAATCATATTGTGTTAAATATTTGGACGGGCATGTCTGGCAGAGAATAGTGGACGGATAAAAACCATCTGTGACTCTATTCGGGCTGATGTAAAACAAACTTTACAATGCCCTAAAGGCAGTGTTCACGATAAGAATCGTTGTTCTGTTTTTCCGTCCGAAATTCTTGAAGAAAGTCCCATGCTGATTCCATTGGTGTCTCTGGAATCGTACAAATCGACAACGGAGTTATGGCCCCTCAAAAATTGAGCTAGGGAAGCATGGTGGACAAGTTGTCCGAGGCTTATAACTTCCGTCTTCTGCAGCCAATGTATGCGTGCTGACCTGAGTAAAGAGAGAAGTTGAAAAAGAAAAGAAGAACGGGAGTGGGCTGGGCGCTCGTCCTGGGAATGGGTGGCATGCATGAACGGGATCGGGACAGGGGCTCTCTACACACCGTGGGAGGAGTTGTCACGCCTTTTGCGGCTCTAGTTCCACTCGGAATCACTTCGCTCGTGTTGAGTGGCGTGACGTTTCAAACTGCAAAAACGGAACAATTCCTCCCTCGGTATGTATAGAGCTTCTGTCCCTGCGTGAACGCGTCGGCAAGGGTCAGGGGGCGCAGCGCTGCACGCACGCGTCACAACTCCAATTCAAATTCTGGCGCAAACATGCGACGTTGCACCTCCCTACCCCAGCCTCCGCATTCATGCATGCCACTCCGGTATGGCGATTTTGAATGTGCACCCCCTTAGCTCGGTACTTTTCAGGCACGCCCGTTTGGGAAATCAAAACCGGCTTTTTTCCGAGAAGTCGAGCCCAACAGCCATAATTTTGACATCTTGATTTTGAGAAACAAGAATATAGAAAACGCTGAAAGGAGAAAATTCCGATAATGTCAACAAAAAAGGTAGTGTAACTTCGGAATTTCAAAAAAATCTCATGAGGAAGGTTTGTAAGTAAAGCGGTAAGTTATGATAAAAGATGAAACAGTTCTTATTCCAAAACAATTTACCGATTACAAACAACTACAGAACTACTACTATTGCAATAATTAATGTTTTCTGTTGAATGTTTTTCTGAGCCTATGAAGGATTAGTTACCCTGCGTTTGATTGTTCTGATTGAGAAATCAAATTATTTTGTGTTGTGGACCATGTTAGGATTCAAGAGATGCGTAGGTAGTGGTAAACCCGAGTTTTAACCACTTACTCAGACAGTAGCAGGCCCGGAGCGCAACCGGCTCCGCCTCTTCCCGCCCACTACAACCGAAACGCTGAGCAGTTGATATTCAAACTTGCGGTGCGTTTCGGTTGTGATTGCAACGTGCAGTGCGTTCAGGTTGCTCTCCGGGCCACATGTGTTGACTGACGCGCGCATTTCGAAATCAGTTGAATCGATTGAAACAAAGTAGAGCACCTGGGCTTCCTGCGATTTTTGAGTGGGATTCTCACTGCTTTTCCTGTGGTGCTTGTAATTGATTTTCTCTACTCCATTTGCGCTCAATACTGGACCATCCTCAAATTCATTATATTCTTCATATTTGTGCAACATTTAGACTGTGTAAGAAAATAAAACGTTAACATGACTTTTCGAAGGCATTTTGCAAATATTAATGGAGGGAATGTTTTTGAATTTATTTAATCATTTCGAAAAAATTAGAAAAAAACAAATCGCTCGGATTTTCGAATGTAATCATCCACTTCAAAAAATGAAAAGGTCCTAAGTCGAAAAAAAAACAATTGACTTCGCAGGGTTGATTGGATTTAATACGCATTTTGAATGTTCATAAATACGAGATTCACCTTATCCTCTGTTTCCGAGTGGAATTTATTTCCATTCATCGCGTGCGTCTGCGCGCGTACGCTGCGTCTCCTTCTCCCCACACTTTCTCGCTGTCTTTACCCTTGCTCCGCACAAGCGCGCGAGGGAACAGAATAAATTTGGCTTGGAACCAGAGGATACTTATCCGGTCGCTCTAATTTAGGCATCAATTTCCAATGCTTAGCGTATTGATTCTAAGATAAAGTCGTATACAGTGGAAATCAGAAGATTAGTGGGTGAAGTTGTGAGGGAAATTGTGATGGCATCAAAATTCTAAGCACGGGAAAGTGTATTAAGCTTAGCTATTTGATAATCAGCACTAGCTTAGAAAAGGAACAACTAGGTCACATGAATTCAAGGAAATTCAGTAGGGTGGGGTAATTCGGTGAATGTGTGGAAATCGTTGGATCCTCCCTTGAAAACTCGATTAGCTAAAATGTGTCAATCAGCGAAGCGTCTGAACTACGTCGAGGTATAGATTTTCGCAACTGTGTTGTTAATATCGGTTTATAGAAAGCGCCCGGGGAGCAACCGTCGACGCTGGATGATGCACTATGACGTCATCAGCCGACGGTTGCACTCAGGGCGCTGCCTCAATCAATCTCGTCGGTAGCACCCGGAGCGCAACGTATGTGGCCTGCATCGCAACATATGTGGCCCGGAAATTGCCGAAATTGTCACCCTGAGCGCAACATGAACGCGGCTCCGGGTGCATTGGGGGTGGGCTCAGGGCCTGCTATAGTCTGAGTAGACTGCCGCAATCCTTTAGAGACTCGGCCTGCCGTGTGATATGGTGTTTGTACGCAGCTACACCGTCCACACGGGAGTAGACGCGCACACAATGTTAATGAAATTGTATTTTATTACAGAACGGAGAGGAGAAAAGGATTGAAACTGAAGGAAAGGGAAGATGGTAAAGGAAGTCCACTTCGGATGTATCTATTTTAGAAATTTAGTATTAAAAAAACAAATCTGGAGCGGGGGTAAGTATTTAGCCGTGACAGGGTTCATTCAAACGAACCTAGTTGATCAAAAGTAGCATTAAAAATGAGAGCAAAGGATATTGTGTGGAAGAGAAGAATCTGGCGAACACTTTAGCATCAATAGGATCGATTTTTAATGGGATTTAAGGACCTTAAATCTCTTCCCGGTTTTACCCCGAAAACCGGGACAAACCGGGACGAGCTTTAAGGTCCTTAAATCACATTGATTATAAAACCAGTTGTTATTAAAATGTTTGCCAGACTCTCCTCTTTCTCCCAATGCTCTTAGTTCTCATTCTTAAAGCTGTTTTTAATCATCTTGGTTCATTTGAATAAACCTTATCAAGTCCGAAAAATTCACCCCGCTCTAACTTAGTTTATTTACATTGAATTTTTATAATGGATACATTGGAAGTATCCTATTTCTGCCTTCTTCCACCTACTACGGTTTCAATCCTTTTCTCCTCCCCGTTCTGAAATAAAATACACATTTTAATTAATATTGTGTGCGCGCTGTGTGTGCGCTGTGTAGCCGCGGACAAACACCATATCGCACGGTAAGCCGAGTCTTTAAGACTTCTTTCAGAGTTCGATCCAGCGTAACGCGATGGCATGTTTTGAATACGGATCGACGTGCGACTCGATCTTGATCGATGCTCATGGTTATCATCCCATCGCGTCGCACGGCGACCGAACTCCGAAAGAGGTCTAAGGGTTTGGGGCATTCAAACTGCCTGCCAACGAGTAGCTAGATGCCTCCGAGGGCGCGGCCTGAAACGCCTCCCCATTCCATTTAGCGAGAATTTGAGGGTTTTAGCTACGATAGCTAAAACCCGCATATTCTTGTGTCATTCGAACCATTGCTCGCTCTGACGCTAAACCCGCATATTCTCGCTATAG
This sequence comes from Aplectana chamaeleonis, assembly GCA_029168955.1. Taxonomy (NCBI): domain Eukaryota; kingdom Metazoa; phylum Nematoda; class Chromadorea; order Rhabditida; family Cosmocercidae; genus Aplectana; species Aplectana chamaeleonis. The sequence goes on from JAPDOI010000428.1 coordinate 165,904, forward strand.
TTTTGTAGCGAGAATCTACGGATTTCGCGGCAGCCTGTGTTGGAGTGCAATCTTAAACCCGCACTGGCTACGCGGAACGCAGGGATGCCGTTCGAACAGTGTTGGCCCAGTCAATCCACGGATAACTTGACACTCTGTGGGTGGTCGTGGAGGGTGACCCCGTGTCGCTCTCTGGAAGAGCTTGCTAGGGATAATTTTGGCCGCTGGTATGTTGCAGACCGTGGGGAAGAAACGGCGATGCGGTCTATCGCAGCTGTAATAGCCTTTTTAAAACAGATCAAGACTGGGTGGGTCGATCGACCGAATGCTGGAACGAGAATAAGCGCAGAATATGCGGGTGCTGTAGCGAGAATTCACGTAGAATATGCGGGCGCTGTAGCTGAAATATCACCAACTAAGGCTAAACTTTCCGTAATTTACGTAAATTCTCGTGTCAAAATTAGACTAGATGCTTCCGAAGCCCTGGGTATCTCTGGTTTCCGTATGAGGCATTTAGCTACGCGTTGGCGGAGTGAATGAAACTCGGGTTTTCATGGACAGGGTACTTTTGAAAGAGGAAGATGCGATCATTCGCTTCTTTCACAGAAGTTTGCAAAGTCTTCAATCTTTTTTGAAATCCGTAAGTGTTCGCCTGAAAAGGCGGAGAAGAAGATATGACGAATCAGAAGAATAGCGTGTATTATTATTTTTCCCTGAAATTCGACAGAACATGCACTTGGTGTTCGGTTTAGGCACCCCCCTTTGCCCTCTCGCAACGTCCAATATGCACCCCCCCCCCTATGGTTAACCGGGACGCGTGCCCAGCCCTGAACGGGACTATTGATCGGAAACCATCGCCCATCTCACGATCTCTAGTTGTCATATGTTCACGTCGGAGGGCGGGCATTGCGCTTTTGGGGTTTGAATTGCGCTCAAAGTGACATCTTCGGGCTGTTTAGGGGCTCTTCCTGGTTCATTTTCATACGTGCTTTCAACTAATACGTTACAGTGTGCACCTCCACTACCAATTCCTTGTGGGAACTGAATACATTTTTCATCGTGAACCCAGCCCTTAATTGCAAAATGCTGCCGAGATGTCGTACGTTCGTACCGTGGCAGTGTGGAGGAAACAACATCACCTTCGTGCAAACCGACATCACTCTCTCCACCGAGAAGGTTTTTGTCATGGGAGAGTAGCTGGCTGGCCCCAGCTCTCCTGAAGATTCTACTACGAAGGGCTGGCGTCGAGAGGAATCCTGGACCTGTGCAGAAGTATCAATGTGCCACCTGTGCTTGCTTCGGATGCCAAAGGTTGGTGCACTTCTCCTGTTCAGGTCTTATCTTCATTTCAGTCGATTTTTTTCGGTTTTTTCGTTATCTCTGAATATTAACAGCTTCAGACCTTCGATTCATTCCATAAAATTGATATCATTTCTGAGCGTGTATGCTGCCTTTAAGCAGTTGCATGACTGCTCTCTGTCCCCATCAGCGGTCTTTGCGGGTGGCTTTGCTCACACGTTCTGTTCTGCGCTTGAGTCCGACGCCAGAGGGGAAGACGTCGAGGAATGGGCTGAGGAGTGTGACCTGGTTATCCTCAACGATGATCAGCCGACTCGCCCTCGTTTCGTCCAATCTTTTAAATGCTTGCACATGGTCCACTTCCACAACTCTTTCCAGCGATCACATTCCCGTCTTTCTCCATATTGATCTCTCAAACTCCCTTGCCCCTTATACTGGTATTCGTCAACGTTCTTATCTCAATTTAGGCTTTGCTGACTGGGTCCTGTTCAGAGAGGTTGCGCTCCGCCAGGCAGCTGAATATCCATGGAATGGCGATACACATCAGAAAGAGCGTCATATATCTGACGCCATCCGGAAGGCTACGAAAGCGGCCATACCTGAAGGACTTGTGAAAAGTTTCTGCCCTAATGTCACCAGGGAGATACTACAGAAGATCAGGAACTGGTCACCCAGTTTCTCAACTTGTGACGAAACCCCTCTCACTGGCTGAAAAGAAGAAGAGTTGCGAAATCGCGTTTTGTATGAAGATTGTATCATGCCTTGTTTTGCCCATACATATTTTTGAAGAGTAGGCCATGCGTTATTCTAGAAAAAAGGCCACACGATGCTTATTCCCAATATCTCTTTAGATTCCCAAATGGACCATTTTGAACATAGTCATGAAAAAGGGGCGCAAAAACGCTTTTCTTGCGTTTTTTTTTCGCCGGAAACGCAAAAATTATGACCAGTATTGTTTGATTCCGGCCTAAGTCTCCGGAAACATGGTTTTTGTCAAAACTGGTTTATGCGTATCTCGGCTCCAGCTTACCGGAGCTCGATAAAGCATCAAATGATATAAATCCTACCTCACACATACTCATAGTTGGATTTCCATTGCACTGTTTGGTTCAAACGGAACATACATAATAGCGATTTTGGAGTATTACCATATGATAGCTTCAGCCTATCACCTCAAACAATGGTCGTAAAAATGCCAACTCTATATCAATTGACGACCATTTGACGGCATTCGAAGACAACTGTATAACATTGAAACAAAATTGCTACATTTTGCACCGGCTATGTAATAGTATAAAGTCTATAAACGAGATGTTAAGTAGGAGCAATACAAGCACCTTCATGAATTTTTCGAAGGCCATGGAACCAAACACAGCGAGTTCAGAGAACAAAAGCGCCCTCTTTGTCCCCTCTCTGAACTGCAGATATTTGGCAGACCGACGGGCATGTGTAGACATAGCAACGTCGTTGAAATTTTTGCATTCCATCGTGACAGAGCCATTACAGCTTGTGTAAAGGATTGAGACTCGCAGAGCATTACAAATCTCACCTACAACTCAACTGTAAGTGAAAGCAGATTACGTTCAAGTAACACATGACGAGAAAACGCTCTCCAAACTGGGCGAAATCAATCACCAGAGAACACGTTCACTATCGCTTGTCCACGAGTGACCAGTCCGCTTCATCCTTTTAGTGCATTTCTCAGCTCATGCTTCTGATTGATATAAGCAAGGATGTCTGATTGTTGCCCAAATAAGTTGAGTGACACGAATGTAAACGAAAAAGACAAGAACTTCTTGCTATAGCATTTAAGTGAGCCCGAAAACCATGTGAGCTTTGAAACCGTAGGCATCATACTTCGGACCGAATTATATTATTCGAAAAATATTCTAATGATTTTTCGAATTTCGAATCATTCAAAATTCGAAAATTTTGGTTTTCGAATAATATTCGAAATTCAAATATTTTGGAAACGGGCTTTCGAATAATATTCGAAATTTGAATACTTCGTAAAACTACCTTCAAATAATATTCGAAATTCAAATATTTCAGAAACAGACTTCCGAATAGTATTCGAAATTCGAATATTTCAAAAACAGAAGTTTGAATAATAATCGAAATTCGAATACTTCGAAGAGCATATTCGATTTTTTGAAATTCGAGTAATCGAAATGCACAATGATCCTTTCATTAGAAGTCTGTTTTTCTGACCGATCTTTGAAAGCACACTTTATCAAAGCACCATTTTGACCTATTCACCCGACGCCTGATTTGGAGATAGTGCACGCTTGGATCGCGTAAAAATGTTTCGTCACCGTATTACGTGCTCCATCGGTTGGACAGGCTGGCTTGAAAGGCCAGCCAATGCAAACTGTTTTTCTCTTTTTCACATTTCTTATCATTTATTCACAGCTGCCAGCCAGATATAGAGAGTAACAGGGTTTTAGCTTCCAAAACCCTCCCTTTCTCAAGAAATAGTTCTTGAAATACGTAGGGAAGCGATTGAGCTCACTATTCTACAATGGCTGCTCCAAAAATACTGACTTCGATTGGTTATAATGGGTTGTGTTTAGCGGATTGACGTCCATTTCTATACCTTAGGCAGATTCGGTTTTGACAGTTTTGGCCAAAACATCGATATTCTGATGCAGTAATGCAAGTGAAGCACTTCAAGATTAACAGAATACAACTCGAGAGATAATCTTTTCATCAAAAACCTGAAAATGAGCTACAGAAAGAAAGAAGACATAAGGTGCTCGAAAAATGAAATAAGAGAACTTTGCAGCGGTTTTTCCCAACTCAGCCCACCTCTGGGAAAGCTCGCCACGACAGTGCCGAGAAAGTACCGCTACTCTCGACAGTACCGCGATAGTACCACGGCGGATTCGCGATCATCTCTGCGCCGAGACGATTCAGTTGCAGTGTCTTAAAGGCAGTGTTCACAATAACAATCCCTTTTGTTTTTACTTCTATCTTGAAAACGGTCCCATTCTGATTCCAATGATGTCTCTCGAATCGTACAAGACTCTCTGGGAACGGAGTTATGGTCCCTCGAAAATTGAGCTAGGGAAGCATGGTGGACGAGCTGTCCGAGGCTTGTAACTTCCGTCTTTTGCAGCCAATGTATGTGAGCTAGCTTTTCTTCCCGTTTTTTCGACGCTGTTCTGCTTCTGAGAGCCACGAGAAGCATTTGTCCTGAAAAACTCGAGGATGAAATTTATCGTGAACAGTGCCTTTAAGCCTCGACAACTCCTCGACTGACCCAGTGAATGACAGCTTAAAACTAATTTTTACAATCAAAGCTATCATTTTTGATTTCGAGAAAATCTATCCGAAAAATTTTAAAATTTATTCAAAAATTCGAATACTCACTGAGCAATGAGAAGAGCGAGACTACTGAGTTGATTAGAGCGTTGCTTTCCATCGCAAACGTTCAGAAATGGTTTTCGTGTTGTATGCAAATGCGCTGTTTTGTCATTCTAAAATCGTGTTACCTACAAGAAAGGAACTCTTCGTTGGCTTCAAGCGGTTTTATTAATACTCAATACCTGGCTGTATTCAAATGAGTTCATCTAGAGCGGCAACAACTACATATCGCCTTAGAACATGCCATAATCTTTTTCGCGCTACTCTGTACGTTTTCGCCTCATACAGTGTGCGTCAAAACTTAATGCATACCATAGGTACGTTGGGGTGGAGACAGCGGTCCGAAAGGTGGAGGTTCTTTAGGATACCTGAGTGGGGATTGGTGAAGGTTCCCTATAGACTTACAACTTCAGAATTTGACGTTTTCTTAATCCTCTTTTTGTTGCATTCAATATATTTTTATTTTTAATCAATAACTTTTTAACACTTTTCAGATAGATGGACTTCTCTAGAAATTCACTATTCTTAATGAAATGATCTGCCTAGCTCATGGGAAAATTTCCTTTGAGCTGTCTTGGAGTGAAAAATTTTCGGAAAATCTTCCCAAGCGAATTTTGAAAAACTATCGGTTTTTCGCTCATAACATCTTTGCCCTGCAATATGGATCTTTGAACGGAGCTGTTTCCAAAGTCTTCATAAAATCTGGCGTCGAATAATGTTTTCAATTCGAGGAAAATACGTTTCGAATCTCTCAGCCGATTTAAATTTATGAAATAACGTTTCCTTCACCAAAAGCAATCAGTTTTTCGTCCATAACTTTTTTACCTTAGAAGATAGCCCTTTGGTGAAGGTTGTTTTTGGAATCCACATAAAATTCTGCATCGATTAGCGTTTATACGTTCCCACTCTTCCAGCGGATTTCAGTTTATAAAGAGCATTTTTTTCTCCTGAAATTATCGATTTTTCGTCGATAACTCCTCCAGCTGACCTTTGGTGAAGGTTGTTTTCGGAATCCCCATAGAATTCTACGTCGACCAGTGTCTCCAGTTTGGAAAAATATTTTCTGAATCATTCAGCCTAATTCATTTTACGAAACACCGGTTTTTCGCCTAAAAGTCTTTAACCGTTGAAGATAGGGTTCTGGTGAAGGTTGTTTTTGAAATTTACGTAAAATTCTGCGTCGAAAGGTACATCGGGATCCTAACATTGCTTGTTCCATAAGCCAGCCATGTCGGTGGAGCCGAGCTCCACAGTTACCTACATATCTCCTAGAGTGAGGACTTTTTAAAAAGAGACCGAACGAACGAATTTTGAAGAAATTCGTTCATTTTTTATTTCGAACGAACGAATTTCGAATAAATTCGTTCATTTTTTATTTCGAACAAACGAATTTCGAATAAATTCGTTCATTTTTTATTTCGAACGAACGAATTTCGAATAAATTCGTTCATTTTTTATTTCGAACGAACGAATTTCGAATAAATTCGTTCATTTTTTATTTCGAACGAACGAATTTCGAATAAATTCGTTCACTTTTTATTTCGAACGAACGAATTTCGAATAAATTCGTTCATTTTTTATTTCGAACGAACGAATTTCGAATAAATTCGTTCACTTTTTATTTCGAACGAACGAATTTCGAATAAATTCGTTCATTTTTTATTTCGAACGAACGAATTTCGAATAAATTCGTTCACTTTTTATTTCGAACGAACGAATTTCGAATAAATTCGTTCATTTTTTATTTCGAACGAACGAATTTCGAATAAATTCGTTCATTTTTTATTTCGAACGAATGAATTTCGAATAAATTCGTTCATTTTTTATTTCGAACGAACGAATATTCGAAATTCGAATTTTCGAATGACGAATAATTCAAGCATTCATAGCAATACCGCGCAGCTACGAAGTGAGCGGCAATAACGAGTTGAATTCTTCTTTTAAAGCTTTATTTCCACCTACAAATGGAATTAATAGGGCACGACTCATCTCTAAACCTGTACGGGCTACAACGCAACGAATGCTACAAAATCATTTTTTTTCGTTCTAACTTAGCCTAAGGAGCTTATTCGAGGTGCTGAACATGAATAAGAGGTCCACTTTCGGTGCTTCGAAGGATCACGGTAAGTATAGGGTAATTATATTGTTAAAGTCTCCGATATAACTGAAATTTTGCCTAGAGAACCTACCCCTAAACCTTCCCAGATAAAAAGGAGCTCGACGCTCACTCCGATCTTCCCACTTTCCCGGAGACACGATATAGGCGAGTGCTTGCCCTCCTGACACGAGAGCGTGCCCATCACGGGCAAAGCGTGCCCTCAAAAAGATGCTGTACGCTCAAGACGCTAGCCTCCAAGGGAGGCATACGACGCGGTCCTGAGCCAGGACTCGGATGAAGGCACTGCCTTCTGTTTAATTGCCCAATTTCGCGGTACTTGGCTCGCTGAAGGCCCTGCTCAATCGCTGGTGGCCCCAGTTGGTGCTCGGTACACTGGCCGGGTCGTGTGTTGGCGTCCGCCCGCGTCGTACACCGGTGCGTGAGTATATTTTTGGAACCAAAAAGCTCAGAGGGGCTTATCACCAGGGCAGGAAGCAGCCACTCGCCAAAGACAGTCGCTACCGCCCCCGCGATAGCTACTGCCGTGGGCGACAAAACTTCGGATTTTGCGCTCCACAGCCATTATCCCGCTGGCGGCTTTCAGCGAGGCGTGGAGCGCGTTTTTGCCTGAGCCATTAATCCTTCAGAAATTGCGAAAAGGATAAGAGATTCTTAATCCACAGCTCAGAAAAGCCTCCTGGCAAAGTTTTAGCCAAATCGGTGCTTTCACTGGAAGGGGGGGGGAGTACCAATTGCCATCCCACTAGGGCTCGCCCATTTTTCCGTGCCGCCGCGCAATTATAACACCAATCCGGGGTTTCCTCCCCTGCCAGAAGCGTTGCGGCGCAGAGAAATTGGTGTAGCCATATGCAGTGGACAAGTGGTCCCGACTGGCGAGATAGCACGGCCAAATCTAAAACGTCGACAAACCACGGCACTGTGCCGCTACCTTCCGTAGCACCGGAAACGGATGTCTAATCTGTGCATAGCACCCCCAAAGGTTGTTATCGCGGAAACTTGGCCACCCCTATTTCTCCGCGCCGCAACGATTTTGGAAGGGAATGAAAACCCCGGGTTGGTGTCATAGGTTCGTTGGGGTGGAGACAACGGTCCGAGAGGTGAAGGTTGTTTAAGATACCTGAGTGGGGAATGGTGAAGGTTCCCTATAGATTTGCAACTTCAAATTTTGACGTTTCTTATTCCTCTTTTTCTTGCATTCAATGTATTTTTATTTTTTAATCATTAATTTTGAAACATTTCCATTAGATGAACTCCTTTAGAAATTCACTATTCTTAGTGAAATGATCTGCGTAGGTCATGAAATTTTTTTTTGAGCTGTCTTGGAGTCAAAATTTGTCGGAAAATTTCTTCAAGCGATTTTTGAAAAACTACCTGTTCTTCGCTCATACCATTTTTACCCTTTTTGATGGATCTTTCAACAGCTTCATATTTTTTATAAATCAGCTCGGGTCAGCTCGGGTATTCAAAGTCGAATAACGTTCGAATATTCACCTTTTGCAAATAGTCGAATTTGAATAATATTCGAATATTCACCTTTTCCGAATAGTCGAATTCGAATAATATTCGAATATTCACCTTTTGCGAATAGTCGAAATCGAATAATATTCGAATTTTTACCTTTTGCGAATAGTCGAATTCGAATAATGTTCGAATTTTCACCTTTTGCGAATAGTCGAATTCGAATAATGTTCGAATTCTCACCTTTTGCGAATAGTCGAATTCGAATAATGTTCGAATTTTCACCTTTTGCGAATAGTCGAATTCGAATAATGTTCGAATATTCACCTTTTGCGAATAGTCGAATTCGAATAATGTTCGAATTTTCACCTTTTGCGAATAGTCGAATTCGAATAATGTTCGGATATTCACACTTTTCAAATATTCGAATGTTCGAATAAAAATTCGTTCGAAAAATTCGAATATTTATTCGAACTCGAATATTCGATCCTCACTCTAATATCTCCATAGGGTGCTCTCGCCTCTATGGTGTAAGTAGGAGACGCAGAGTTCTGCTGGAGCCAACAACGGGGCTCGGCTCCACCGACCTGGCTGGCTTATGGAGCAAACAACGTTGGGAACGCAATATACCATTCGACGCAGAATTTTACGTAAATTTCATAAATAACCTTTACCAGAACCCTATCTTCAACGGTTAAAGACTTTTAGGCGAAAAACCGGTATTTCGTAGAATGGAAGGATCGAGAAAATATTTTTCCAAACTGGAAACACCAGTGAACGTAGGATTCTATGTGGATTCCGAAAACATCCTTACCAAAAGTCTATCTGAAGGCACAAAAAAGGTATGAACGAAAAAACGACAATTTTAGGCAAAAATAATGCACTTCATAAACTGAAATCGGCTGGAAGAAGGGGAACGTATTTTTCAAAGTTGAAAACGTTATTCGATGCAGAATTGTATGCGAATTCCGAAAACAACCTTCACCAGAAGGTTATCTCTAAGCACAAACAACTTATGGACGAAAAACCGGCAGTGACACCCACCCAATCTTGAAAATGACTTGCATGAGTGTTGGGTCGCTTTCATTATTTTTCGGGGCGTTTCACCGGTTGCCAGCGGTTTTCCCAAGGGTGAACGTTTCCCCCTTCACCTGCTCAGAGGTGAAGGTTGGGTGAGTAAATGGCTTCACCCAACGAAGCTATGATGCCCACCCAATTTCTTCAGTATATCTAACTCGCTCGGAGGTTAATAGCTCTAAAACTTGCACCAACGTTTTCAGCACGTAGGAGAACCACTCTACACTTTTATCCAGCCGCTTGTAAAAGGAAATTTATCTTTTTTTAATGTACAAGAAATTGCACCGCCTCCGAATGTTATGCCCACCTGTGAAATCTGCCAATTGTGTGTGTTTGCACATGATGTTTATTCTTATACATATGAACTTTACATACAATTATTTTCATTTTCCTAGTGGGTATCGAGCCTACGAATAATTAAATATAACATATTTACTATACATTGAGTACGAATCCGAAAATTGCGGATACTCGGATTTTGGATAACTCAAAAATGAAAGGTCGCGGATATCCGGCTCTAACCGATAGATTCAAAAGACCAATTTCGGATGATCCGAGTCATTCTTATAGGGAGGATAACGGATAGTTGGATCTCGGATCAATTAAAAAAACGTTTTCTCGGTGATTCGGAAATCGGATCACTTGGATGTGACCCCTTTTTCGGTGATTGGAAATTTAGATCACTCGGAATTTAATCTTTTTTTCGGTGACTCTGTATTCGAATATCCGAGTGAGATATTTGGTCGGATACAAGTTGGTTCACAAAAATTCCAAGCTTTTATCGAAAATCGATAGTTTCCAAAACAGTATTGAGCTGTATGTGCATTTCAGTTCACCAAAACCTTCAAAGTATAGTTAGGCTCATGCAGCTGTTCAGTCATTTAGGGGAAGGTTGAGGGATTACATTTTTAGGTTCTCAACATTCTGCCATCGGAACAACAACCAGACCAACGAGTAGTCTGGGTTTTTTCCTTTCTTCAGCTGAACAACTTCATCCTCATCACGTCGATGAGATTCAGTTCCCGACATTACCCGAGGTCTCGACCTTCGTGCTTTGGTGACACCACAAGATAATTCACGGACTTTGAGAAGGAGTGAGTCTTCCCCCGCGCACAAACAGTATCGATATATCTGAAGTCCTTACCATGAATGAGCGCATGGATAAAACAGGATAAAGTTCTCGGCGTATATCAATCCTCTGGGATGGGCCACACATTCGACTTCTATTCAGAATCGTAGAGGCTTCTGGATGTGTATTGGCCCTATACATACAAGGACATGCGGGGGCCAGCCTATGTCTAAGTCAGGATTTTTAGCCTCCCAGACAAGTCTGGTACCAATATACCGACGCCAGGGGGATAGAAGGTGTGGTTGAACATGGGCGAGGATCGATCACTCGACCGTGTGCGTGACAGTGGCGCCTCTGGCCTCTGCCCCACACTCGCCCCCGCATCGATACCCAGGAAAATGGAATTTTCTCTGGTATTTGCATTTTTTTGTAGGCTGTCATTTTTTCTCGTTATTCGTGTGTGTATGTCGAAACTCAAACCCCTTTAATAGCTGGTCGTTCCAACTCCAAGTTGAAACGACCATTGATATGGCTGCGACTTCAAATCGCTGGATGAAGCGACTCCAAATAATCGAGCGATTTTAGCTTGCTCGTGAGGACAAAATTCCGCGTGAAGAGGGACGAAGAATCGCGGACGAGGTAGTCCTTTTCGTTTCGAGTGTACGTTTTACTATCGTGTCCTGCCTTGATTTTTGAAAAAAAATCGCTCGGGACAAAAGATTCAACAAGGAAGGAGGAATCAAAATAGGAAAAAAAGTGCCCTAAGAGAAAAAAAAGAAGTCCTTCAATGAAGATTTGGTGGAAATCATTCGTCTCTGAAAAGTGCGTACCAGGGCTGTGCGTTGCGTACCACGGGTTAACGCGGTTTTTTCTCGGAAATTAACGATTAACGCTCAACGAAAAAATCTTGCAATCCCGTTAATTTATAGTTCGTTAATTGCTGTAGAATTATGGTCCAGGGTATTGTACGAGGTGCGGGTCGGCTAGTTCTGCTCAGACCCCAACTCCAGTGCCAATTTCGCTAAGAGCCCCCCCCCCAACAGCATGAGTAGGTCGATTTTTGATTTTTTTATTCACCTAGAGCTGACCTGTTCAAACAATGTTTATCCAGCAGGTTTGCCTCTGATGTTTGTTTACAGTAAAATTACTCTTGTCGTACTAAAATGATGAAGCCAGGGCTATGCGAAAACATGCGGATGTTTGCGAGGAAGAGAGCACAGAACAGCGCCCATCGCATTTATGTAGGGAGGGGCTGAAAGTTCAAAAGTGTATATATATATATAGTGCAGTCCACCAAATTTTGCACATCTACCTAGGTATCAATGAGGAGCGGTCGGCAGAAGATCAATATGCATGAATTCTTATGCAAAACGTTCACCACCTTTTGAACGGGAGCGGTTGTGCTGCCATGAGTTTCGAGCACATTGATCTTCGGCCAAGCGCTTCTCCTTGGTAACTAGATAAGCAATTTATTGGTGGACTACGCTTAACTGCTAACAGTCTGTGCTGTGTAATAAAATGCGGATGTTTGGGGGGGGGAGTTCGATCCCGCTTGAACTTCATTGTTATGCAAAGTACAAATCATGAGAGAGGGATATTTGAGTCAAGCGGGGTCGATTTACCCTTTGTATACAGTTTCATCGTCTAAGATGGGGGTTGAACACTGCTACAGTACATATATGGGCTCACACTTTCTCAGGTGTGGTCCCGCCGGATGTCGAGAATTTCGAAAACTAGGAGTCGCGAAAGTAGGATACCGTAATTTCTCTTCTAGAGGTGCATGTACTTCTAACTCTCAGGCTTCTTTTTAGGTGTACTTTAATTTTAATAACAAAACTATGATTTTCGCCATCAACAACCACTCAGACAATGGGGTGGACCGACCGCGGGCGAAAAATCGCTTCTCGTACCGACCGCGTGCCACTATCGTACTGACCGCGTGCAAAAAATGTATTCCGTACGGAATGCGGGCATTTGCGTACTGACCGCGAAAACGAAATAGTGCACGCGGTCGATACGCCTCAGCTCCGTACCAACCGCTAGCGATTTTTCATGGAGGCGTACTGACCGCGCGCAGTCATCTTTTCGCGCGGTCAGTACGAAACATGTTTACGTATTGCTTGGTCTCTTTAGTGGACGGAATTGTCGAAAGGGCCTCTGACAGAAAACCATTTGTAAAGAAAAACCAGTCTGAATTCATGTTTAAATTTGATTTGAATTTCGCGCCAAAATCGTATTTGGCGTTTTTCTGCATCTGCTCGTCACTGTCGTTTTTGAAGAATTTTTGCTCCTAAAATGTTTTCCATGTTGTTCGACGGTTGTATAAAAAATCCATGAAAAAGTGTTAGATGATCGACCCCACAGCAGTCCTCTGGTGGCCATAACTTGTAAGATGCACATAATTAGAGGCCCAAGTTTTGTGGGTGATGTCACCTAGCCCGAATGGCTCAATTGTACACAAAAAAAAATTAAAATGATGCTAGCAAAGTTGATAACACGGGAGAGGCTGCCTTGACCACAATCACGCACGATTCAAATAAATGCTCGAATCTCCACTGGCCAGAATTGTTATCCCTAACGAGTTCTTCGTCACCCGAAACCTCTATGATCTCCTTGATCACCTCAGTATCGAACACGCTAGTGGCGACCCCATAAACTTTTTCTCCCGTCTCCACCGGAGTGCCCAAGAAAGTCAACTAAAAAATGACGAGTTCCTTCGAATCGCAGGGGTTTTTCTTCATACATTCCAATTTCTCCTATTGCTCTCTTTCTTTATCTCCTCCACTCTCTCCTCATTCTTTGCAACTCCAGATACATTTTTCCTCTCCTCGTTTTCATCTCTTCGTTAACGTGATAATTCTCTTCGGTTTAACTACTTATTTATTTATTTACTATTTTATTTACTCATTTATTCACTTTTTTATTTATTACTTATTTATTTATTTTTTTATTAATTTATTTACTTATTTATTTATTTACTTATTTATTTAAATATTTGTTAATTTATTTATTTATTTATTTATTTATTTATTTGTTTATTTGTTTATTTATTTATTTATTTATTTATTTATTTATTTATTTATTTATTTATTTATTTATTTACTAGTGGCCCTACGGGTCCCTAGCCCGTGACAGCCACTTGACTTTAAAACAGCGTACCCTGTTTTGGAGCCTATTTCACTCGATTCTATAGCGTTAGCTTTTTGTTTCTTGATCAACCATAGTTTGTGAAGACATGAATCTCGACGGCTGATGAAAAAAGTACATAAGAAAAGAGAAGCAGTTTTTCCTCTCTGGTCCTTTCTCAAATTGGTGAGCCAGCTCCCCTCTCTGTTCAGAGGAACGGAGGCCCTCGTCCTATTTCAAAAACACAGGGGGCTTGTAGAGAAGGACGCAAGCTTTCTTTTCTGCCAAAGGAAAGAGGGGCCTTCGACCTGTTTTAAAAACGCAGGAGTGGGCCTTAGGCCCACTTGTAGAGAAGAAAACCAGCTTTCTTTTCTGCTAAGAAAAAGAGGGGCCTTCGGCATCTCTAGAAACGCAGGGGTGGGCCTTCGGCCCCTTTGTAGAGAAGTAAGCCAGCTTCCTCCTCTGCTAAGAGAAAGAGGGGCCTTCGGCCTGGTTTAGAAACGCAGGGTGGGCCTTAGGCCCCCTTGTAGAGAAGAAAGACTGCCTCCTTTTCTGCTAAGAAAAAGAGGGGCCTTCGGCATCTTTAGAAACGCAGGGGTGGGCCTTCGGCCCCTTTGTAGAGAAGAAATCAGCTCCCTCCTCTGCTAAGAGAAAGAGGGGTCTTCGGCATCTTTTAGAAACGCAGGGTGGGCAGAGAAGAAAACCAGCTTCCTTTTCTGCTAAGAAAGAGAGGGACCTTCGGCATCTTTAGAAACGCAGGGGTGGGCCTTCGGCCCCTTCGTAGAGTAGAAAGCCAGCTTCCTCCTCTGCTAAGAGAAAGAGGGGTCTTCGGCCTGTTTTAGAAACGCAGGGGTGGGCCTTCGGCCCCTTTGTAGAGAAAAAAGCCACCTTCCTTTTCTGCTGAGAGAAAGAGGCGCCTTCGGCCTGTTTTAGAGACGCAAGGTTGGCCTTAGGCCCCCTTGTAGAGAAGGAAACCAGCTTCCTTTTCTGCTAAGAAAAAGAAGGGGCTTCGGCATCATTAGAAACGCAGGGGTGGGCCTTCGGCCCCTTCGTAGAGTAGAAAGCCAGCTTCCTTCTCTGCTAAGATAAAGATGGGCCTTCGGCCTGTTTTAGAAACGCAGGGGCGGGCCTTAGGCCCCCTTGTAGAGAAGAAAGACTGCCTCCTTTTCTGCTTAGAAAAAGAGGGGCCTTCGGCCTGGTTTAGAAACGCAGGGTGGGCCTTAGGCCCCCTTGTAGAGAAGGAAGCCAGCTTCCTTTTCTGCTAAGAAAGAGAGGGACTTTCGGCCTGTTTTAGAAACGCAGGGGTGAGCCTTCGGCCCCTTCGTAGAGTAGAAAGCCAGCTTCCTCCTCTACTGAGAGGAAGAGGGGCCTTCGGCCTGTTTTAGAAAGGCAGGGGTGGGCCTTCGGCCCCTTTGTAGAGAAAAAAGCCACCTTCCTTTTCTGCTGAGAGAAAGAGGCGCCTTCGGCCTGTTTTAGAGACGCAAGGTTGGCCTTAGGCCCCCTTGTAGAGAAGGAAACCAGCTTCCTTTTCTGCTAAGAAAAAGAGGGGGCTTCGGCATCATTAGAAACGCAGGGGTGGGCCTTCGGCCCCTTCGTAGAGTAGAAAGCCAGCTTCTTCCTCTGCTAAGAGAAAGAGGGGCCTTCGGCCTGTTTTAGAAACGCAGGGTGGGCCGTAGGCGAAGAGAAGAAAGCCAGCTTCCTTTTCTGCTAAGAAAGAGAGGGGCCTTCGGCATCTTTAGAAACGCAGGGTGGGCTTTAGACCCCCTTGTAGAGAAGGAAGCCAGCTTCCTTTTCTGCTAAGAGAGAGAGGGGCCTTCGGCATCTTTAGAAACGCAGGGTGGGCTTTAGACCCCCTTGTAGAGAAGGAAGCCAGCTTCCTTTTCTGCTAAGAAAGAGAGGGACTCTCGGCCTGTTTTAGAAACGCAGGGGTGAGCCTTCGGCCCCTTCGTAGAGTAGAAAGCCAGCTTCCTCCTCTACTGAGAGGAAGAGGGGCCTTCGGCCTGTTTTAGAAACGCAGGGTGGGCCTTAGGCCCCCTTGTGGAGAAGGAAGCCAGTTTCCTTTTCTGCTAAGAAAAAGAGGGGCCTTCGGCATCTTTAGAAACGCAGGGTGGGCTTTAGACCCCCTTGTAGAGAAGAAAGCCAGCTTCCTCTTCTGTTAAGAAAGAGAGGGGCCTTCGGCATCTTTAGAAACGCAGGGTGGGCCTTAGGTCCCCTTGTAGAGAAGAAAGCCAGCTTCCTTCTCTGCTAAGAAAGAGAGGGGCTTTCGGCATCTTTAGAAACGCAGGGGTGGGCCTTCGGCCCCTTCGTAGAGTAGAAAGCCAGCTTCCTCCTCTGCTAAGAAAAAGAGGGGCCTTCGGCCTGTTTTAGAAACGCAGGGTGGGCCTTAGGTCCCCTTGTAGAGAAGAAAGCCAGCTTCCTTCTCTGCTAAGAAAGAGAGGGGCTTTCGGCATCTTTAGAAACGCAGGGGTGGGCCTTCGGCCCCTTCGTAGAGTAGAAAGCCAGCTTCCTCCTCTGCTAAGAGAAAGAGGGGCCTTCGGCCTGTTTTAGAAACGCAGGGTGGGCCTTAGGCCCCCTTCTAGAGAAGAAAGCCAGCTTTTTTTTCTGCTAAGAAAGAGAGGGGCCTTCGGCGTCTTTAGAAACGCAGGGGTGAGCCTTCGGCCCCTTTGTTGAGAAGAAAGCCAGTTCTCTCCTCTGCTAAGAGAAAGAGGCGCCTTCGGCCTGTTTTAGAAACGCAGGGTGGGCCTTAGGCCCCCTTGTGAAGAAGAAAGCCAGCTTAGTTTTCTGCTAAGAAAGAGAGGGGTCTTCGGTATCTTTAGAAACGCAGGGGTGGGCCTTCGGCCCCTTTGTAGAGTAGAAAGCCAGCTTTCTCCTCTGCTAAGAAAAAGAGGGCCTTCGGCCTGTTTTAGAAACGCAGAGTGGGCCTTAGGCCCCCTTGTGAAGAAGAAAGCCAGCTTAGTTTTCTGCTAAGAAATAGAGGGGTCTTCGGTCTCTTTAGAAACGCAGGGGTGGGCCTTCGGCCCCTTTGTAGAGTAGAAAGCCAGCTTCCTCCTCTGCTAAGAGAAAGAGGCCTACGGCGTGCTCTAAAAACACAGGGGTGGGCCGTGGGCCCCCTTGTAGAGAAGAAAGCCAGCTTACTTTTCTACTAAGAAAGAGAGGGGTCTTCGGTATCTTTAGAAACGCAGGGGTGGGCCTTCGGCCCCTTCGTAGAGTAGAAAGCCAGCTTCCTCCTCTACTGAGAGGAAGAGGGGCCTTCGGCCTGTTTTAGAAACGCAGGGTGGGCCTTAGGCCCCCTTGTGGAGAAGGAAGCCAGCTTCCTTTTCTGCTAAGAAAAAGAGGGGCCTTCGGCATCTTTAGAAACGCAGGGTGGGCTTTAGACCCCCTTGTAGAGAAGAAAGCCAGCTTCCTTTTCTGTTAAGAAAGAGAGGGGCCTTCGGCATCTTTAGAAACGCAGGGTGGGCCTTAGGTCCCCTTGTAGAGAAGAAAGCCAGCTTCCTTCTCTGCTAAGAAAGAGAGGGGCTTTCGGCATCTTTAGAAACGCAGGGGTGGGCCTTCGGCTCTCTTCTGTAGAGTAGAAAGCCAGCTTCCTCCTCTGCTAAGAAAAAGAGGGCCTTCGGCCTGTTTTAGAAACGCAGGGTGGGCCTTAGGTCCTTGTAGAGAAAGAAAGCCAGCTTCCTTCTCTGCTAAGAAAGAGAGGGCTTTCGGCATCTTTAGAAACGCAGGGGTGGGCCTTCGGCCCCTCTGCAGAGTAGAAAGCCAGTTCTCTCCTCTGCTAAGAGAAAGAGGCGCCTTCGGCCTGTTTTAGAAAACGCAGGGTGGGCCTTAGGCCCCCTTGTAGAGAAGAAAGCCAGCTTAGTTTTCTGCTAAGAAAGAGAGGGGTCTTCGGTATCTTTAGAAACGCAGGGGTGG
Source organism: Aplectana chamaeleonis (assembly GCA_029168955.1). NCBI lineage: Eukaryota > Metazoa > Nematoda > Chromadorea > Rhabditida > Cosmocercidae > Aplectana > Aplectana chamaeleonis. The sequence goes on from JAPDOI010000428.1 coordinate 183,303, forward strand.
GGGCCTTCGGCCCCTTTGTAGAGTAGAAAGCCAGCTTCCTCCTCTGCTAAGAAAAGAGGGCCTTCGGCCTGTTTTAGAAACGCAGAGTGGGCCTTAGGCCCTCCCCTTGTGAAGAAGAAAGCCAGCTTAGTTTTCTGCTAAGAAAGAGAGGGTCTTCAGGTATCTTTAGAGACGCAGGGGTGGGCCTTCGGCCCCTTTGTAGAGAAGAAAGTCAGCTTCCTCCTCTGCTAAGAGAAAGAGAGGTCTTCGGCCTGATTTAGAAACGCAGGGGTGGGCCTTCGGCCCCTTTGTAGAGAAGTAAGCCAGCTTACTTTCCTGCTAAAAAAGAGAGGGGCCTTCGTCATCTTTAGAAACGCAGGGGTGGGCCTTCGGCCCCTTTGTAGAGAAGTAAGCCAGCTTCCTCCTCTGCTAAGAGAAAGAGGCCTACGGCGTGCTCTAAAAACACAGGGGTGGGCCGTGGGCCCCCTTGTAGAGAAGAAAGCCAGCTTACTTTTCTACTAAGAAAGAGAGAGGTCTTCGGTATCTTTAGAAACGCAGGGGTGGGCCTTCGGCCCCTTCGTAGAGAAAGCCAGCTTTCTCCTCTGCTAAGAGAGGGGCCTTCGGCCTGTTTTAGAAACGCAGGGTGGGCCTTAGGTCCCCTTGTAGAGAAGAAAGCCAGCTTCCTTCTCTGCTAAGAAAGAGAGGGGCTTTCGGCATCTTTAGAAACGCAGGGGTGGGCCTTCGGCCCCTTCGTAGAGTAGAAAGCCAGTTCTCTCCTCTGCTAAGAGAAAGAGGCGCCTTCGGCCTGTTTTAGAAACGCAGGGTGGGCCTTAGGCCCCCTTGTGAAGAAGAAAGCCAGCTTAGTTTTCTGCTAAGAAAGAGAGGGGTCTTCGGTATCTTTAGAAACGCAGGGGTGGGCCTTCGGCCCCTTTGTAGAGTAGAAAGCCAGCTTCCTCCTCTGCTAAGAAAAAGAGGGCCTTCGGCCTGTTTTAGAAACGCAGAGTGGGCCTTAGGCCCCCTTGTGAAGAAGAAAGCCAGCTTAGTTTTCTGCTAAGAAATAGAGGGGTCTTCGGTATCTTTAGAAACGCAGGGGTGAGCCTTCGGCCCCTTTGTAGAGAAGAAAGCTACCTTCCTCCTCTGCTAAGAGAAACAGGGATCTTCGGCCTGTTTTAGAAACTCAGGGGTGGGCTTTAGGCTCCCTTGTAGAGAAGAAAGCCAGCTCCCTTTTCTGCTAAGAAAAAGAGGGGCCTCCGGCATCTTTAGAAACGCAGGGGTGGGTCTTCGGCCCCTTTGTAGAGAAGAAAGTCAGCTTCCTCATCTTCTAAGAGAAAGAGGCCTACGGCGTGCTCTAAAAACACAGGGGTGGGCCGTGGGCCCCCTTGTAGAGAAGAAAGCCAGCTTACTTTTCTACTAAGAAAGAGAGGGGTCTTCGGTATCTTTAGAAACGCAGGGGTGGGCCTTCGGCCCCTTCGTAGAGTAGAAAGCCAGCTTCCTCTTCTGCTAAGAGAAGGAGGGGCCTTCGGCCTGTTTTAGAAACGCAGAGTGGGCCTTAGGCCCCCTTGTGAAAAAGAAAGAAAAGCCAGCTTAGTTTTCTGCTAAGAAATAGAGGGGTCTTCGGTATCTTTAGAAACGCAGGGGTGGGCCTTCGGCCCCTTTGTAGAGTAGAAAGCCAGCTTCCTCCTCTGCTAAGAGAAAGAGGGGCCTTCGGCCTGTTTTAGAAACGCAGGGGTGGGCTTTAGGCCCCCTTGTAGAGAAGAAAGCCAGCTTACTTTCCTGCTAAAAAAGAGAGGGGCCTTCGTCATCTTTAGAAACGCAGGGGTGGGCCTTCGGCCCCTTTGTAGAGAAGTAAGCCAGCTTCCTCCTCTGCTAAGAGAAAGAGGCCTACGGCGTGCTCTAAAAACACAGGGGTGGGCCGTGGGCCCCCTTGTAGAGAAGAAAGCCAGCTTACTTTTCTACTAAGAAAGAGAGGGGTCTTCGGTATCTTTAGAAACGCAGGGGTGGGCCTTCGGCCCCTTCGTAGAGTAGAAAGCCAGCTTTCTCCTCTGCTAAGAGAAAGAGGGGCCTTCGGCCTGTTTTAGAAACGCAGGGTGGGCCTTAGGCCCCCTTCTAGAGAAGAAAGCCAGCTTTTTTTTCTGCTAAGAAAGAGAGGGGCCTTCGGCGTCTTTAGAAACGCAGGGGTGGGCCTTCGGCCCCTTTGTAGAGAAGAAAGCCAGTTCTCTCCTCTGCTAAGAGAAAGAGGCGCCTTCGGCCTGTTTTAAAAACGCAGGGTGGGCCTTAGGCCCCCTTGTGAAGAAGAAAGCCAGCTTAGTTTTCTGCTAAGAAAGAGAGGGGTCTTCGGTATCTTTAGAAACGCAGGGGTGGCCCTTCGGCCCCTTTGTAGAGTAGAAAGCCAGCTTCCTCCTCTGCTAAGAAAAAGAGGGCCTTCGGCCTGTTTTAGAAACGCAGAGTGGGCCTTAGGCCCCCTTGTGAAGAAGAAAGCCAGCTTAGTTTTCTGCTAAGAAATAGAGGGGTCTTCGGTATCTTTAGAAACGCAGGGGTGGGCCTTCGGCCCCTTTGTAGAGTAGAAAGCCAGCTTCCCCCTCTGCTAAGAGAAAGAGGGGCCTTCGGCCTGTTTTAGAAACGCAAGGTGGGCCTTAGGCCCCCTTGTGGAGAAGAAAGCCAGCTTACTTTTCTGCTAAAAAAGAGAGGGGCCTTCGTCATCTTCAGAAACGCAAGGGTGGGCCTTCGGCCCCTCTGTAGAGAAGTAAGCCAGCTTCCTCCTCTGCTAAGAGAAAGAGGCCTACGGCGTGCTTTAAAAACACAGGGGTGGGCCGTGGGCCCCCTTGTAGAGAAGAAAGCCAGCTTACTTTTCTGCTAAAAAAGAGAGGGGCTTTCGGCATCTTCAGAAACGCAGGGGTGGGCCTTCGGCCTCTTTGTAGAGAAGAAAGCCTGCTTCCTCTTCTGCTAAGAGAAAGAGGCGCCTTCGGCCTGTTTTAGAAACGTAGGGTGGGCCTTAGGCCCCCTTGTGGAGAAGAAAGCCAGCTCACTGTTCTGCTAAAAAAGAGAGGGGCCTTCGTCATCTTTAGAAATGCAGGGGTGGGCCTTCGGCCCCTTTGTACAGTAGAAAGCCAGCTTCCTCCTCTGCTAAGAGAAAGAGGGGCCTTCGGCCTGTTTTGGAAACGCAGGGGTGGGCTTTAGGCCCCCTTGTAGAGAAGAAAGCCAGCTTACTTTTCTGCTAAAAAAGAGAGGGGCCTTCGGCATCTTTAGAAACGCAGGGGTGGGCCTTCGGCCCCTTTGTAGAGAAGAAAGCCAGCTCTCTCCTCTGCTAAGAGAAAGAGGCGCCTTCGGCCTGTTTTAGAAACGCAGCGTGGGCCTTAGGCCCCCTTGTGAAGAAGAAAGCCAGCTTAGTTTTCTGCTAAGAAAGAGAGGGGTCTTCGGTATCTTTAGAAACGCAGGGGTGGGCCTTCGGCCCCTTTGTAGAGTAGAAAGCCAGCTTCCTCCTCTGCTAAGAAAAAGAGGGCCTTCGGCCTGTTTTAGAAACGCAGGGTGGGCCTTAGGCCCCCTTGTAGAGAAGAAAGCCAGCTTACTTTTCTGCTAAAAAAGAGAGGGGCCTTCGGCATCTTCAAAAACGCAGGGGTGGGTCTTCGGCCCCTTTGTAGAGAAGTAAGCCAGCTTCCTCCTCTGCTAAGAGAAAGAGGCCTACGGCGTGCTCTAAAAACACAGGGGTGGGCCGTGGGCCCCCTTGTAGAGAAGAAAGCCACCTTACTTTTCTGCTAAGAAAAAGAGGGGCCTCCGGCACCTTTAGAAACGCAGGGGTGGGCCTTAGACCCCTCTGTAGAGAAGAAAGTCAGCTTCCTCCTCTGCTAAGAGAAAGAGGAGTCTCCGGCATCTTTTAGAAACGCAGGGGTGGGCTCTAAGCTCCCTTGTAGAGAAGAAAGCCAGCTCCTTTTTCTGCTAAGAAAAAGAGGGGCCTCCGGCATCTTTAGAAACGCAGGGGTGGGCCTTAGACCCCTCTGTAGAGAAGAAAGTCAGCTTCCTCCTCTGCTAAGAGGAAGAGGCCTACGGCGTGCTCTAAAAAACACAGGGGTGGGCCGTGGACCCCTTGTAGAGAAGAAAGCCAGCTTACTTTTCTGCTAAGAAACAGAGGGGCCTTCGGCATTTTTAGAAACGCAGGGGTGAGCCTTCGGCCCCTTTGTAGAGAAGAAAGCCAGCTCCCTTTTCTGCTGAGAGAAAAAAGGACCAACCCCCCCCCCACATCTACGCAGTATTCGTTCGGCTTCGCCGAACGATTCATTCATTCATTCATTTAATACGCTACAGAAGGTAGACATTGAAAATAGGGCAAAATATACATAGCCGAAAAGCAAAGTGAAACATTACCACGCAAGAAGAATATTCGAAACTTTGCGTTTGAAAGATGGAAAAGAACGGGGAACATTCATAAAGTTTAATTTCAAAGAGACGAAAGCAGAGCCAGCTCTGCATGTGAAACTTTTCAATCTGAGGTTAGTTCTGGGAATACTAAAAGAAATTTTCTCCGAGTTCCCACGTGTCCTAGAGGCGTTGAGTTTATAGAACTTCGATTTGTCAATTCTCAATATTCCACTCAAGATTTTAAAGATCATGCAGACATCGTTTCGCTTACGGCGAGACTCAAGCGAGTGTAACGTCAGTTCTTCATTTCTCCTTGAGGGACCAGGAACTCTAGCATAAGAAAATCCATTCAGTCTCAAGAAAACTTTACGAGTAAAGTTTTCTTGCACTCTTTCCAAAAGTTGAATGTCTTTCTTCTTGTACGTACAGAATACTGAAGTTCCCGATTCCGCTATTGGCCTAACATACACCTGATAGGCACGCGCTAAGACTCTTTTGTCGCAAGTCGACAAGGCTTTGAATATATGAAATGTGCGCACTGAGGCTTTACTACAGATTGCATGATAGTGAGCTGAGAAATCAAGCTCATTGTCATACTGAAAACCTAAATCTTTAACATTCGAAACAGATGTTAGCGAGTGGCCATCGAGCATGTAAGTAACCGGAATACTGGAGTCTCCCATTATCATGTGAACCGTTTTCTCCGGAGCGAGTGGTAAATCCCAAACATTAGACCAGTCCAGTATCCTTTCCAAAGCGGCCTGAACATTTTCGACATCCCCGGGCGACTCTATTTTGCTATATATTTTCACATCATCGGCAAATTGTTTGCAGATCACTCCAGTTCTTTCCAGAAGCAGGGGAAGCTCAGCTGTGTAGATAGCGAACAAAATGGGTGATAAAACACCACCCTGTGGTACCCCGCTACTAACCGATCTACTCGATGAAAAACTAGAACCCACATTCACCTGGAAACTACGGTCGCGGAGATAGTTTTTTATCCACTCGCACACTAATGGATGTAATTTCAATTTCTCAAGTTTCAAAATAAGTTTGTGGTGGTCTACCCTGTCGAAAGCCTTCGAAAAATCCAAATAAATTATATCACATGCCTTCCTCGACTCCTGGTACTCACTCCAATCATTGATGCACTCCATCAGATTGGTTTCGACCGACCTCCCTACCACAAACCCATGTTTATTCTCGGGAATAATTGAATTTTTTTCCGCGTGGTCTACTATATGTTTTTCAAGGATCTTTTCAAAAGTTCTGCAAAAAATCGACGTGATGCTTACTGGCCTATAGTTATCCACCATTTGTGAGGGTTCCTTCTTTGACAAGGGAGTCACAAATGATTGTTTCCACCTTTGTGGCACCTCCGAATACCAAAGTGACTGGTTGAAAAGATAAGCAAGAGGTCCAGCAATCACATGAGCAATGTTTTTCACAAAAATCGTCGGTATTAAGTCCGGTGTAACAGACAAGGATTTTGGCAGCTTTCTGAGAATGTCAAAAATCTCATCGCCTTCAAAAATGGGAAACTGCTCATTGGGTACTCGATCACAGGGCAGAAAGGAGGGAATACATCACTGACCTCCCCGTAGACCTCACAAAATTTGTCAGCTAGCAGGTTAGCCTTATCTGTCTCCATGATAACGAAGCGATCACCTTTCCTCAAACAGGGAATTTTATTAGATTTTCCAAGTTTTTTGTTCAAAAATTTGTAGAAACCCTGCTGATTACTACTACTAATGGCTTTTTTCTCCAAATTCCGATTGTATTTGGAAAGTCGACGTTCAAAAAGCAGTGAAAAGCTACGAAATTTGTCCCAATCCATACGGGATTGAGTGTTAGATGCCAATCTGAACAGGCAACTTCTATGGTCTGACATGTTTTGGAGATAAGGAGGAAGTAGAGAACGAGTCGCGCATATGCTCTTGCATGGTACAAAGATATCTAAAGCATTGCTCAGAATATCCAAAAATAACTCGTACTTTCTATCAAAGGAGGACGCGCTTTCTAGAGAATCTCTCCAGTTAATAGCAGAGAGGTAAATGCAGAGATTTTCATAATTACATCGAGCGAAATCACGAACGAGCGTAACCAGAGGACTACCAACGTATGGACAATTGAGAACAAAACTGACGCTGTTATGATCGCTAGTTCCCACGGGAGGTCCAACTGTTACATTTCCCACGAGTGTATCATCATTAGAAAAGACCAGATCAAGGCAGTTAACACCTCTAGTAGGCTCTCTTACTAGTTGGTTGAAATCATGAGCAACAATGGTGTTCACGAACATAGAGGAACAGGGCGGCAAAGGTTTTCTGAGATCATTCCAGTCTATTTCCGGATAGTTAAAATCACCAAGAATTACTGATGGTACTCGCAACAAACAATGTCGCTGATAGTTTTTGACAGCACTTCATTTGAAAGAACCGGACAAGACGGAGCTCTGTACACAGCCACCATTCTTACACTGCTATTCTCAAAGATAATATCGAAGCCCAAAATTTCAAACGCCTCTTGAACTGATTCGGATATAATCTCTACAAGACAAAATTTGTTCCTCAAAAGACAAATAATACCACCCCCTTGTTTTCTCTTTCTATCACAACGCAAAGTTTGATACTCGTTAGACAAATTACACAGTAACGACGAAAGAGAGTGATCGGATTTGAGCCACGTCTCAGAGAAGACATATAAATCGAAATTGTTACTTAATACAAAACTAGTATAGTTCGCGTTTTTCGGAATTGAACGAACATTGGCATAAAAACAAGTGATGACTCCCTGTGGTGGCTCAACATCCGATCCCACTAGTTTAAAGGCAACTGACTGTGCGACTGCAAGGATCCCCCCGAAGGAAGGGCACTGGTGTTAGGATTGACTGGCCCACCACCACCCCAAGCGGAGTGTTAAGGACCAGCTTCTCCATTCAGGCCCAAGCCCCGAGAATCCTGATAAGCCTCCCTTCTTCGCTTTCTCTCTGCAAATGGAAGAGACTCTCGAATGGAGACTCCTCTCTCAGGGAAAAACCGGAGACGGTCAGCATTCTGCAGCGCGAATTTTTGCAAAGCTGAGCATGGAAGAATCACTTTAAGCTTTCTATTATACCCTTGCTTGGGCTTCCCTAGGCGGTAAACAGTGATAGGTGTACATTCAACATTGAGGAAATGAAGAACATTGCAAGCACTCAAATAATCGTAATGGACTCGACGATTAACAGGCCACGATTTACGCTCCGGCACACCAGATAAAACCAAAGATCTACGCCTCTCAACAATAATGGCTGCATTATATTCATCATCATGTACGTTTTCTGCGGACAAATTCAATGACTGAGTAGCAGGAGAAGAGACAGGATCAGCTGACTGAGAAATTTGCGAAATCGTACGTTTCAAATCAGCATTTTCAGCAGAGAGAACTTCAACTCTGGCTTCGAGATCCAAATTCCTTCTGACAAGAGATTCTAATTCATGCTGAGAGTCAAGCAAATGAATCAAGATATCTCTTACATGACCAGGCAATGTCTCGTCTTCCTTCAGTCGATCAATGGCCACGGCAAGTCCGCCACTTCCGGTCATCACAGGACAGCCTTGGGATGCACTTTTCTTCACAGCAGAACGAGTCATGACCATAGTTGAAGATTACAGCAGAATATAGGAATTAACGGCAATGAGGAGAGGAGAAAAGGGTACCAGAATTACGAGATTTGAGGGTTAAACTGACGGTAGGGAATCGATGTGCAGAGCTCGCAATACACCGACCGCTCGGGGCACCCACAGACTTTGAAATGAACGGCCGAACGATGGGCGGGCTTCGCCGGCCACCCTCCGTGTAGTATTCGTCTGGCTTCGCCGAACGATGGGTCGGCTTGGCGGGCCACCCTTCGTGTAGCATTGGTTCGGCTTCCCCGAACGATGAGCCGGCTTGGCGGGCCACCCTTCGTATAGCATTCGTTTGGCTTCGCCGAACGATGGGCCGGCTTGGCGTGCCACCCTCCGTGAAGTATTCATTCCGCTTCGCCGAACGATGGGCCGGCTTGGCGGGCCACCCTCCGTGTAGCATTCGTTCGGCTTCCCCCGAACGATGAGCCGGCTTGGCGGGCCACCCTCCGTATAGCATTCGTTTGGCTTCGCCGAACGATGGGCCGGCTTGGCGGGCCACCCTCCGTGAAGTATTCATTCCGCTTCGCCGAACGATGGGCCGGCTTGGCGGGCCACCCTCCGTGTAGCATTCGTTCAAAAGCGCCGAACTTTGAGTCGGCATGGCGAGCCACCCTCCGTGTAGCATTCGTTTGGCTTCGCCAAACGATGGGCCGGCTTTGCGGGCCACCCTCCGTGTAGTATTCATTCGAAAGCGCCGAACGTTGGGCCGGCTTGGCGGGCCACCCTCCGTGTAGTATTCGTTTCGCTTCGCCAAAAGATTGGTTGGCTTGGCGGGCCACCCTTCGTGTAGTACTCGTTTGGCTTCGCCGAACGGTTGGCCGGCTTGGTGGGCCACCCTTCGTGTAGTGTTCGTTCGGCTTCGCCAAACGATATGGCGGCTAACCCGCCCCCCCCCCTACATCTACGCAGTAGTCGTTCGGCTTAGCCGAACGATGGGCCGGCTTTGCGGACCACCCTCCGTGTAGCATTCATTAGGCTTCGGCGAACGATGGGTCGACTTGGCGGACCACGCTCCGTGAAGCATTCGTTCGGCTTCGCCGAACGATAGACCGGCTTGGCGAGCTACCCTCCGTGTAGTGTTCGTTCGGCTTCGCCAAACGATCAGCCGGCTTTACCGACCCCCCCCCCATCTACGCAATATTCGTTCGGATTAGCCGAACGATGGGCCGGCTTGGCGGACCACCCTCCGTGTAGCATTCGTTCGGCTTCGCCGAACGATGGACCGGCTCGGCGGGCCACCCTCCGTGTAGTATTCGTTTGGCTTCGCCAAAAGGTTGATCGGCTTGGCGGGCCACCTTCCGTGTAGTACTCGATTGGCTTCGCCGAACTGTTGGCCGGCTTGGTGGGCCACCCTTCGTGTAGTGTTTGTTCGGCTTCGCCAAACGATGGGTCAGCTTGGCGGGCCACCCTCCGTGTACCATTGATTCGCCTCCGGCGACGGATTGGCCGGCTAGGCGGACCACCCTCCGTGTAGTATTGATTCCGCTTCACCGAACGATGAGCCGGCTTGGCGGGACACCCTCCGTGTAGTATTCGTTCGGCTTCGCCAAGCGATCAGCCGGCGCCACCGACGCCCTGCCCCCATCTACGCAGTATTCGTTTGGCTTCGCCCAACGATGGGCCGGCTTGGTGGGCCACCCTTCGTGTAGTGTTCTTTCGGCTTCGCCAAACGATGGGCGGCTAAGCCGACCCCCCTCCATCTTCGCCGTATTCGTTCGGCTTAGCCGAACGATGGACCGGCTTGGCGGACCACCCTCCGTGTAGCATTCGTCCGGCTTCGCCGAACGATGGGTCGGATTGGCGGGCCACCCTTCGTATAGCATTCGTTTGGCTTCGCCGAACGATGGGACGGCTTGGCGGGCCACCCTCCGCGTAGTATTCATTCCGCTTTGCTGAACGATGGGCTGGCTTGGCGGGCCACCCTCCGTGTAGCATTCTTTCGGCTCCGCCAAACGATGGGCCGGCTTGGCGGGCCACCCTCCGTGTAGCATTCGTTCGGCTTTGCCGAACGATGGGTCGGCTTGGCGGGCCACCCTCCGTGTAGCATTCGTTAGGCTTGGCCGAACGATTGGCCGACTTGGCGGGCCACCCTCCGTGTAGTATTCATTCGAAAGCGCCGAACGTTGGGCCGGCTTGGCGGGCCACCCTCCGTGTAGTATTCGCTTGGCTCCGCCAAAAGATTAATCGGCTTGGCGGGCCACCCTACGTGTAGCATTCGTTCGGCTCCGCCGAACCATGGGCCAGCTTGGCATGCCACCCTCCGTGTAGTATTCGTTCGGCTTCGCCGAACGATGGGTCGGCTTGGCGGGCCACCCTCCGTGTAGCATTCGTTTGGCTTCGCCGAACGATGGGCCGGCTTTGCGGGCCACTTTCCGTGTAGTATTCATTCGAAAGTGCCGAACGTTGGGCCCGCTTGGCGGGCCACCCTCCGTGTAGTGTTTGTTCGGTTTCGCCAAACGATGGATCGGCTTGGCGGGCCACCCTCCGTGTAGCTTTCGTTCGGCTTCGCCGAACGATGGGCCGGCTTTGCGGGCCACCCTCCGTGTAGTATTCATTCGAAAGCGCCGAACGTTGGGCCGGCTTGGCGGGCCACCCTCCGTGTAGTATTCGTTTCGCTTCGCCAAAAGATTGGTTGGCTTGGCGGGCCACCCTCCGTGTAGTACTCGTTTGGCTTCGCCGAACGGTTGGCCGGCTTGGTGGGCCACCCTTCGTGTAGTGTTCGTTCGGCTTCGCCAAACGATATGGCGGCTAAGCCGTCCCCCCCCCCTACATCTACGCAGTAGTCGTTCGGCTTAGCCGAACGATGGGCCGGCTTTGCGGACCACCCTCCGTGTAGCATTCATTAGGCTTCGGCGAACGATGGGTCGGCTTGGCGGACCACGCTCCGTGAAGCATTCGTTCGGCTTCGCCGAACGATAGACCGGCTTGGCGAGCTACCCTCCGTGTAGTGTTCGTTCGGCTTCGCCAAACGATCAGCCGGCTTTACCGACCCCCCCCCCATCTACGCAATATTCGTTCGGATTAGCCGAACGATGGGCCGGCTTGGCGGACCACCCTCCGTGTAGCATTCGTTCGGCTTCGCCGAACGATGGACCGGCTCGGCGGGCCACCCTCCGTGTAGTATTCGTTTGGCTTCGCCAAAAGATTGATCGGCTTGGCGGGCCACCTTCCGTGTAGTACTCGATTGGCTTCGCCGAACGGTTGGCCGGCTTGGTGGGCCACCCTTCGTGTAGTGTTTGTTCGGCTTCGCCAAACGATGGGTCAGCTTGGCGGGCCACCCTCCGTGTAGCATTCATTCGGCTTCGGCGAACGATTGGTCGGCTTGGCGGACCACCCTCCGTGTAGTATTGATTCCGCTTCGCCGAACGATGGGCCGGCTTGGCGGGACACCCTCCGTGTAGTATTCGTTCGGCTCCGCCAAACGATCAGCCGGCTTTACGGACGCCCTGCCCCATCTACGCAGTATTCGTTCGGCTTAGCCGCACGATGGGCCGGCTTGGTGGGCCACCCTTCGTGTAGTGTTCGTTCGACTTCGCCAAACGATGTGGCGGCTAAGCCGACCCCCCCCCCACCATCTACGCAGTATTCGTTCGGCTTAGCCGAACGATGGGCCGGCTTGGCGGACCACCTTCCGTGTAGCATTCATTCGGCTTCGGCGAACGATGGGTCGGCTTGGCGGGCCACCCTCCGTATAGGATTTGTTTAGCTTCGCCGAACGATGGGACGGCTTGGCGGGCCACCCTCCGCGTAGTATTCATTCCGCTTTGCTGAACGATGGAGGCTGGCTTGGCGGGCCACCCTCCGTGTAGCATTCTTTCGGCTCCGCAAACGATGGGCCGGCTTGACAGCCACCCTCCGTGTAGCATTCGTTCGGCTTTGCCGAACGATGGAGTCAACGGCGGGCCACCCTCCGTGTAGCATTCGTTAGGCTTGGCCGAACGATTGGCCGACTGGCGGGCCACCCTCCGTGTAGTATTCATTCGAAAGCGCCGAACGTTGGGCCGGCTTGGCGGGCCACCCTCCGTGTAGTATTCGCTTGGCTCCGCCAAAAGATTAATCGGCTTGGCGGGCCACCCTACGTGTAGCATTCGTTCGGCTCCGCCGAACCATGGGCCAGCTTGGCATGCCACCCTCCGTGTAGTATTCGTTCGGCTTCGCCGAACGATGGGTCGGCTTGGCGGGCCACCCTCCGTGTAGCATTCGTTTGGCTTCGCCGAACGATGGGCCGGCTTTGCGGGCCACTTTCCGTGTAGTATTCGTTTGGCTTCGCCAAAAGATTGGTCGACTTGGCGGGCCACCCTCCGTGTAGTACTCGCTTGGCTTCGCCGAACGATGGGCCGGCTTGGCAAGACACCCTCCGTGTAGTATTCGTTCGGCTTCGCCAAACGATCAGCCGGCTTTACCGACGCCCTGCCCCCATCTACGCAGTATTCGTTCGGCTTAGCCGCACGATGGGCCGCCTTGGCGGACCACCCTCCGTGTAGCATTCGTTCGGCTCCGCCAAACGATGGGCCGGCTTTACGGACGCCCTGTCCCCATCTACGCAGTATTCGTTCGGCTTAGCCGCACGATGGGCCGGCTTGGTGGCCCTCCCTTCGTGTAGTGTTCGTTCGACTTCGCCAAACGATGTGGCGGCTAAGCCGACCCCCCCCTCCATCTACGCAGTATTCGTTCGGCTTAGCCGAACGATGGGTCGGCTTGGAGGGCCACCCTCCGTGTAGTATTCGTCTGGCTTCGCCGAACGATGGGTCAGCTTGGCGGGCCACCCTCCGTATAGCATTCGTTTGGCTTCGCCGAACGATGGGCCGACTTGGCGGGCCACCCTCCGTGTAGTATTGATTCCGCTTCGCCGAACGATGGGCCGGCTTGGCGGGACACCCTCCGTGTAGTATTCGTTCGGCTTTGCCAAACGATCAGCCGGCTTTACGGACGCCCTGCCCCCATCTACGCAGTATTTGTTCGGCTTAGCCGCACGATGGGCCGGCATCGTGGGCCACACTTCGTGTAGTGTTCGTTCGACTTCGCCAAACGATGTGGCGGCTTTACGGGCCACCCTCCGTGTAGTATTTATTCGAAAGTGCCGAACGTTGGGCCCGCTTGGCGGGCCACCCTCCGTGTAGCATTCGTTTGGCTTCGCCGAACGATGGGCCGGCTTTACGGGCCACCCTCCGTGTAGTATTCATTCGAAAGTGCCGAACGTTGGGCCCGCTTGGCGGGCCACCCTCCGTGTGATATTCGTTTGGCTTCGCCAAACGATTCATCGACTGGGCGGGCCACCCTCCGTGTAGTGTTTGTTCGGTTTCGCCAAACGATGGATCGGCTTGGCGGGCCACCCTCCGTGTAGCTTTCGTTCGGCTTCGCCGAACGATGATGGGTCGGCTTGGCGGGCAACCCTCCGTGTAGTATTCAAACGATCGGCCGGCTTTACCGACCCCCCTGCCCCCATCTACGCAGTATTCGAGAAAAAAACTAATAGAAAAACCTTTTTTTACAGAAAACATTCTTCAAAAAAAAATGCGCCACGAGAAAAAAGATTCTTTGCTGAACAACCTGCGATTTCTCTGCCGAAGAACCCAATGAAGAATTTTTGGGCAAAACGCTCTGCATAAACGTTTTTTATTCCAATTATTCTTTTGAAATAAATTTTGTTTGTTCTCAAATTTTGCTTCTTCTTTCAGAGGAATTTTGAAAACTTTCATAACTCCGCAGTGAAAAATATTTCAGCCAGAAAAATTTGGCGAGAAAATGAGCTGTGAGAATTCTCTTCATTTTGGCCCGAGAATCTATCAGATTTAAACAAGGTTAAAATGCCTGTCTTTCTACATGAAAATCGTACAAAAATTCTTTGAAAAAAAAACCTGGCTGCAAAATTTTCCACGGTAGGGTTCTCCGGTTTTTTCAACCTCGCCAAAAAATTAGGAAACTACAAAACAACAAGTCAGAACAAAGAAAAAAATAAAACGATAAATAAAGAGGCAAAATAAAAAAATAAGAGTAGAACCAGAAAAATCAAACGCACAAATGAAAAAAAACAGCTCAGTGAGCGAAAACGCTGCAAGACCGAAGTGCTGATATTAACCGCAAACAGAATGAAGAGCAAAGAGAGCGGCACAAACATGAAACGTGAGAAAAGGAGGAAAATCGGTGAACGGAAATAAAAATGATCAGCTGTGAGGCGCCGCGAGGCACGCCGCGCTGCGTATCGACAACGCTGAAGAGTTGAGGCGCAGCCAATTCCACGGATTTCTGGTCGCGCCGTTTCCATTCTTTATATATAGGATTTATTTATTTATTTATTGTCGTTCTCTGGATCAGATTCCGGTCCGCGGACTACGGTTATTGCATCATACGACACGTGTTAGTCGAGCTGGGCCCGTTTTCTACCGTCACGATTCACCCTTCTCCCAGCACGATTTTCACGTGTCTCATGATGCAACAGTCGTAGTCCGCAATCGCGGACCGGAATTTAGCCCAGAGAACGACACTACTTAATTATTGATTTTTTGAAAGCAATTATTCATTTGGCGGTCACGGCAATATTTCTCTTTTTGCCTTCTGATTATTGATCTCGATCTTTTACTATTTCTTGCTGTTTGTCTTGATCTTGATCGTCTTGCCCTTCTGATTTATGTCATTCTTCATCTTCTTGTTCTATTTGGTGTAGTGATGCCTATGAATGGTTCAGTAATAATATTCAAAATTTGATGGTTTCGAATTTTGCGGAACTCATCGACAAATGTCTGTTCACGCGGACTCAAATGAAAATTTTTTTGCAGAGAAGAGCGAGTTTATCAGCGGACAGTTGCGGGCAGACGCGGTGGCAGCACGACGATAATAGTGCTGGACTAGCGGGTCCCGACACAATTACCCCTTCTCCCAGCACGATTATAATTGTGCTGCGTGCAGAAACAGCGACTCGTCGCAATCGCGGAGAGGAATTTCAGCCCGATAACGACAGTACAATCAATTTCAACAGCTGGCGTATGCCATTGAAAACGGTCCACAATCACTATAAACGAGAACGTTCGATCCCATGAGGATTCGTTAAATAGAACACACGGGTACTAAGCTCACAACGCGATTAACACATTGAATTTTTATAGAAGGATAAGGAAAAAGACAAAGGAAGGAAGTGCGAGAGTAGAAACGGAATATTGTAAAATACATACAAGAAATGTCATCTTAGGCTGAGGAAATGTAATAAAATTCCTCCTAACACGAAAGTTTTATTTGAAAAATGACAACGGTTGGTAAGCACGCAGCAGGTATGCATTGTTCCCATTAGAATGGCGCGCAATAATGCCTGAACGAAGCGTTCGTGATAAAACGAGTACTGAGTTCTCATCATGAAGGTGAATATCTGGACACCAGTGGTGTAAAAATAAGTGAATTTTACGAGAGAAAAGGCGTGCAAGCAAGGCAAAACGATTTAAAGGCAGTGTTCACAATGATTCTCATTTTCAAGTTTTCCACTCAAAACAATGCATTGGCAACCAAGTGTTACCAAAATCACGAAGAAACGGCGAGAAACGCACTAATTCGTCTTTTTTCAGTGACATTATCCTATGGCCTGGACTAGTTGTCCGGTTGGATGAATATGTTCACGGTGGTTGTCACCGGTAAAAAATGGGACTAATCGAAAATAGAAGAATATTTTGGGCAAAACAATATTAGTTAGGGCCCGAAGGAAATAACGGAGCAACACAGAATGGAGCATTGCAAAAGACGGGTCCACAAAAGATTTCATTGTCACATGAACAGTTCCATTGATACTTAAGAGGCGGGCTGATACTTGAGGATTTCGTGCCCTTCTGGTGCGTTTTTCTCGGTTTCTTCGTCATTTCAGTTCTACTCGGGGGCCAAACAATCGATTTAGCGATTAATCTCAAAATCGAAGATTATCGTGAACACTGCCTTTAACGCGGCTGGCCTCCCAACGCCAAGCGTGGTTATCATACATAATAATGAACGGCTAAGGGTTGACCAGAGATCGTTGACCGATGACCAGAGAATGTGCGGGACTCAGGAGTGCGCCAAGCGCCTGGGAGGGTGTACGGGACCCAACTGAGAGTTCACCAGGCGCCGGGGAAGGTGTGCGGGACCCGACTGGGGGTACGCCTAGCGCCGGGGAAAGTGTGTTGGACCCAACTGGGATTGCGC
Source organism: Aplectana chamaeleonis (assembly GCA_029168955.1). NCBI lineage: Eukaryota > Metazoa > Nematoda > Chromadorea > Rhabditida > Cosmocercidae > Aplectana > Aplectana chamaeleonis. The sequence goes on from JAPDOI010000428.1 coordinate 199,466, forward strand.
CGACGCAGGGGAAAGTGTGTGGGACCGGACTGGGTTTCGAGGAACGATAATACCTAAGTACTCATTTGGCAACGATTCGATCATTCGATGCGTCATAATACACGCCTACAAGTACGCCACGAAGCGGCGTCGGTGTACACCTTATTTTTCATTCACATGAAATTAACAAAACCAAACCTCTCCAGCTGGATCGCGGCTGGGGCGATTCTGAGCTGAACGCGCGGTAGGCTGGAAACGGCTAGAGCCTCGATCATAGTTGGCCGATCGCCGTAGCCTGCCCGGTCGATAATCACGAAAGACATGAATGAGGTGGGGTGGAAAAAACTTATTCGCCAACAACCCGCCGAGGGAAGTTGAAGGGAAACGGAAGGGTTGATACCGCGCTCGGCAGAGGAACAGAACAACCCATCTTACACTGTGTATTATGGAAATGCAAACTGTGTTACGTAGCGATATCACTGCGGAAGGATAAAGGTTCTATTGAGGCGAGTACTCTCCAGCGATCCGATGCGAAAAACTCCGGCGGTCGCGAGGGAAGCCAAGGGAGGCGAGAGGTGACCGTGGAGCGCGCATTTCGTACTGAAATTTCACCTTATATTTCTTTCTACTTCCCGTCGGGTTGATGGCGAATACGACCCCGAGTGTTTTTTGCAACCTCCATCGTCCATGCTTTTCATACGTTTCGACCGGGTCGGCCACGGCGGGTTACGGCGATTTTTTCATCCAATTCTGACAGGGACCCAGCCCCCTCATTAAGAGCCGGTTGAAGTATGGCGTATTGGGTTTATCATGTCAAGATATCCTTATTTTGCCATGACCAACCGCTCCTCTGCTTGCTCCGCCCAGGCTCATTGAAAGGCAGCACACACGCTCGAAAAAGTTGTTGAGATAACTACGCTTCTGAAGTCGCATGGCTCCTAGTAAACTGTTCACGCCTTTGGAAGCGTCAAAAACGAGTCAAAACTACTAAATGTCAGCAATACAAATCGAAAAATTTCTGCAACCCCGCCCCTGAGCTTCTGCAACCCCGCCCGAAAATACAAACTCGTCCAGATTGATAGTAGTAATACGGCCACTTTGGCTAATTTTTGATGCTTCCAACAAGGTGAACCTTTCAGTATAGGCTGTAAGAGTATATCGGCTTGTCTACTTGTACCGTCTTGTTGCTAATATTCGCTGTTTCAACCGAGCGCCGTAAGACTCGTCCACTTTTACCTGATAACAAAATAACCGTTACTCGTCTATTCGCACACAGTTTTCGTCCGTTTTTTCGTCAGTTCCCAACACAACCAGCTCCAAACCTTTGATTTATGTCATAAAATCGATACCATTTTCGAGCGTGTCTGCTGCCTTTGAGCAAACTAGACTTTAGATGTTGTTGATTGAAAAAGCTCGTACTTTGCTGTCTGAAAGCCAGCGGTGTTGGGCTGTTCCAACTTGTTCGTGCGTTACCCCAAGCCCCACCCCTACTTCCAACGTTTGCTTATTTCCAATTATTTGGGAACAGATACTGACCTTCGTGATGAAAACCTTTTTTTTCTTTCCACAAACCCTGCATCCGAGTATTAATGCGTTTCGAAAGAGCGCCATTTGATTGGAAGCAATGAATACCTTCCGCACGTGCATGCGTACTAATAGCGGCCGTCTTCAAAAATGTTTCATACTGACCGCATGATAAAATCGGGCCTTCCGCGTTTGAGTGCGTACTAACCGTGGTCAATCCTACGTGCAACATTTTTGCCGACCGCGTGGCAATGCGTACCGACAGCGTGTCCATGCGTACCGACAGCGTGACAATGCGTACCGAACCCGTGGAAACGCGTATCAACGGCGTGACAAGACGTACTCACCACGTGGCAGTGCGTACCGACCGCGTAGCAATAACTACCGACCGCGTGGCAGTGCGTACCGACCGCGAGGCGATGCGTACCGACCGCGTGGCAAGACGTACCGACCGCGTAGCGATGCGTACTAACCGCGTGGCATTCCGTACTGACCGCGTGGCCGTGCGTATCGACCGCGCTAATTTGCGTGCCGACCGCGTGCGAATTGCGTTCCAAACGTCGCCCATCCCGCTGTCGCTAGGCAACCTGTCCGCGGTCAGTACGGAACATGTCCGCGGTCGGTCCATTCCATTGTCTGAGCATGAGAAGTCAGCTATAGTCGGTGTTCAACTCAGACAATGGGGTGGACCGACGGCGGACAAGTTGCGTACCCACAGCGGGATGGGCAACGTTTGGAACGCAATTGGCACGCGGTCGGCACGCAAATTAGCGCGGTCGATACACACTGTCACGCGGTCCGTACGGAATACCACGCCGTTAGTACGTATAGCCGCGCGGTCGGTACATCTTGCGACGCGGTCGGTACGCATTGCCGCGCCCTTGGTACGCACTGCCACGCGATCAGTACGCATCGCCACGCGGTCGGTAGGTATTGCCACGCGGTCAGTACGAACGCTTTTCGGATACTAACAGCAGTGGAAACGCATTGTGACGCGGTCGGTACGTCTTGCCGCGCGTTCGGTGCGTCTTGCCGCGCGTTCGGTACGTATTGTCGCGCGGTCGGTACGCAACGCAACGCGGTTAGTACGCATTGCCGCACGGTCGGTACGTCTTGTCACGTGGTTGGTACGTACTGCCACGCGGTCGATACATACTGCCGCGCGGTTGGTACGCAATGACCCGCGATGAGTACACATTGACACGCGATCAGTACGCTTTGTCTCGCGGTTCGTACGCTAAAACACGCGGTCGATACAAACTGCCACGGCGGTCGGTACTATACTTGTTATCCGAAGGTAATTCCTCGGATAATGGATCGATTCGGATAATGCCATTTTAAATGTACCGGATATTGGTTCGACTCAGATAATGCGTTTTTTTCAAATTTTCGGATATTGGATCGATTCAGATAACGCCATTTTTTCAATGATTCGGATACGGATATCCGTCGGATAATTTCGGATAAATTTCGGATATTATCGGAACAAATCTCAGGCGACACACACAGACACACACACACCACACACACACACAGACACACACACACACACATACACACACACACACACACACACACACACACACACACACACACACACACACACACACACACACACACACACACACACGCACACGCACGCACGCACATACACACACCGGTTTACTACATTCAACCGAAAATGAACCGATTTTATCCCATTTATCCGATTTTACGCAAATTTTATCCGTTTTATCCGGTTTTTATCCGATTTTTATCCGTTTTATCCGTTTTCATCCGATTTTATAGAAATTTTTGACCCTTCGGATAATGGTTCGATTCAGATAATGCCGATTTAAAATTTCCCGGATTTTGGTTTGATTCAGATAATGCGTGTTTTCAAATTTTCGGATATCGGATTATCCGAATCTCGGATATCCGGTCGGATATCCGAAATGGAGTGATTCGGATACTAAGTATAGTCGGTACGCAACGCAACGCGGTTAGTACGGACCGCGGCGCGGTTGGTACGTCTCGCCACGCGGTCAGTACGCATTGCCACGCGGTCAGTACGAAGTCTTTCAAAATCCTGAAAGCGGTCGGTACCCATCCACACGCGCCCGTAACGCATTGCCTCGCGGTAGGTACGGTATAAGTCTGCGGTCGGCATAAATGTCGCACATAGGATTGGCCACTGTTAGTACGCATTCACACGTTGTATGCCCGATTTTATCGCTCGCTCATTCCAAAACTTTTTCCAAAAATCCGACAGCTGTCAGTACGCATGCATGCGCGTCAGACATATATTGCTTCCAACGAAATGACACTGTATCGGAACGCATTATTACCCAGATGCACGGCTGGCTTTCCAACCGCGAATTACGAGCTTTTATGAAGGGAGCATACACGCTCGTAAATGTGGTTGAGATAACAACGAAAATAGAACGGTATGCCCGATTACAACTCCTATGCATTTTGAAGCGCAAAAAAACGACGTACAAGGCCGCTACACAAGTGAGAAGTTGGTCCCGCCATGTACTTCTCCGCCTCCTCTACTTGCCGTACTCCTCCAAAAAAAGGGGTACTGTGCTATTCCCACCGTCGTCGATGTATGTGACTTATTTATAGTACTTATTGTAGCACTCACAAACGTCGTTGACGGTGGGAATGGTTCAGCACCCCTGTTTGGAGGAGGACGCAAATACGTGGGGCGGAGAAATACAGGGCTGGGCCAGGTTCTTACTCGTGTAGCGGCTTTGTGGTTCGTGTTGACGCTTAAAAATGAGTAGGCGTTGTAATCTGGGCCATACCATTCTAATTTCGTAGTTATCTCCAACAAGTTTACGAGCGTGTATGCTGCCTTTAACCAATAAAATCTATTGGGTTGATGCATAATTTTGAAACGGTTTTAATAACGCGTTTTTCTTCAGTGAAATCTGGCGTTTCGTCCTCAATATTCATATAAAAATAATCCTCAATATTCAGTTAAAAAAATGCGTCTCGAAAACAACACTCATATACTCCATATTATGCTCTACCATTACGAGAAAGGATGCACCGCAACCCAGCCATTTCGCGATCTCAACGAACTTTTTGGGGAAAGAACAATTACTGATAGCGCAGTACGGAAGTGGTTTATTCGCTTTAAATTAGGTGACACTAGTTTGGAGGATAAAGAATGAAGAGGTCGGCCATCGGATTTTGATGATCAAGCACTTCAGACAGCCGTGGAATAGGACGAAAGCCTAACAACGGGAGCGCTGGCTGAAGACTTTAATATCAATCAATCAACGATCGTTCGACGCCTGAAGAATCTTGGAAAGGTATGGAAATTGGCTTGATGGGCGCCACACAAGCTCTCCGACAACAACAGAGCTGAACGCTTTCGAATTTCCACCGATTTGCTGCAGCGAAACCAAAAAACATCATTCTAACGCCCTTTCACAAGGTGGGCGCCGTGTGGTCGAATCCATCGTCAATAAGGAATAGGGTCTGCTCCCAGATCCGCCGTACACATCGACAGAAGCACAAACAAAGTCTACGACGACTTCGATGACTTGGTGGCTGATGTCAAAGCGTTGATTGCATCCAAGAATCGTGACTTCTTCGCACGTACAGGGTGTTCCATAATTATTGGCGCGCAGATATTCTCAGAGGATTGCGGGGTCGTAATGGAGCACAATAGGCTTTCACCTCGACGAGGATAGCGAGGGCAGCACGAGGGGAAGAGCTTCTGCTAGAGCAGCACGTGCTGCCTTTGTGCTGCTCTTAGCAGCACGTGCTGCCCTCGTCCTCCTTTCTTCGCCTCAGCTGCTGCTCTCCGTTTTGGCCAGCGCACTGTGGTAACTTTGCTCAAAAAGGTTCATTTGGGCAGCTACAAGGACATTCATAATCAGTTTGGAGAGTTATTTCTTTTGAGCATGTACATTTAGGCCTCTGGATATCTGTATACAAGGTGCACACCCACGCCGCTTCGCGGGGTACTTGTGGGCGTGCTTTAAGATTTATGAATTATTTGAATTACAGAGCAGTGCCCCGCTGCGCTAAACAGCCTTGAAGGCATAGTGCAACATCAGGAATAAAATTTGATATTATAGCCCGCCCACCGTGAATAGTGACGCTGCCAAGCGCGAGATCTCAATTCGCTGTAATAAGTGAGAAACTTCAAGGAGAAAGTCAGCTCCGCCCCAAAAGCCTAACTGCATCGCCCCGGAAAGGGAACCAAGAACTCTGCTTTTGTACATTTTGCTTTTGAGCATCGCCACAGAAACTAAATTTTCCGTTTGCGAAAATTTGAGTTACCTTTTCGGGGTCTAAACGCTTGATTATGCTTTTAGGGTGGTTTGAGCGGGGTCGACTTTTTCCGTGTAGTTTCTCACTTATTTGATCGAATTAGGTTCTCGAGCTTGACAGGGTTGATATACACGGTGGGCGGACTATAATATCGAATTTTACCATTGAGGTACAGTTCCGCGCAATTTTTCGCAGAAAAAGCATTTTGCGGAGTTTTTTTTGCGCTCACGAAGCGCTGCATCGCTATAAGTTGCTTCAAAGTGGTCCGATTTCAATTCTAAAAAGGTTTCCAAATTGCTTTTATTGAGTCCTATACGATAGTATTAAAAAACAATAGATTGAACGCAAGAAGTGCATCGAAAAATGCATATTTGCACCAAAAAATGCCTCACTATGAATTGGTCAGATGATCATGATAGCAGAAATCTTTCATTTTGTGATCTGTGGTCGACATGAATTTTTGAAGGAAATACACCTTTTCCAACAGGATACCGGAGTTTCAATGACTCTCTACATTTGCCTCACTGAGAGGAACACGGAAACTACCTCAAAATTTCTTTCGTTAATTTCGAAGCGAGATATGGCGATGTGGCGCTTTCTCTGAAAAATATCGCCGTGACTCTTCCGCTACTGCCCCACGACTCCTCTTCGCGATCCCGGACCATCCCGCAACTCCCAAGCGACCCTGGACTCTTCCGCGGTTTTGCCGCGACTTCGCCGTGGATCACGCTTTCGTTACTCTACTGGGACTCCCCCAGAACTCTTCCGTGACCCTACCGCGATTCGGTCAATAAAGAATCGTCCGCGGTTCTGCCTCTCATCTCCCCCGCAACTCATCCGGCAGGCGTCAAACCGGAGGAGTTGCGGCGAAGTCGCGGCAATATATTTGAGTTGTATGAGCAAAAACATCACAAAAAGCTTTTTTTGCGATAAAAAAAAACTTGCGCACTCCTGTATGTTTCAAGGAAATCAGTTACACTGTTCCCAATCAAGCTCACACAGTACTTATGCATTGCAATGCATAACCCATGACTAATTTCCGTTCACACACACACACACACACACACACACACACACACACACACACACACACACACACACACACACACACACACACACACACAGACGATCACACGCACTTAAGCCTCTTTCACACTTGCCCGACCGACGTCAGACGACTCGTTATCGAATGTGTAATATCTATCTACCCTACCCTACCCATCTTAACTATCTTAACTTATCAAATTTGATAACGAGTCGTCCGACGTCGGCCGGCAAACTATGAAAGAGGCTTTAGCCAAATATAGTTAGTAGGATCAATTCACATCTTGTGTTTTTCTCCTATATAATGTGTACAGAGTTTAAGCAAAACAATCGGTCGTCATCTTAAACGTTGTAATGGGGCGCACTCAGCTCCTGGAGAACAACGAGGGCAGCACAAGTGGACGAGCTCCTGCTTGAGGAGCACGTGCTGCCCTCGTTCTCCATTCGTCTCCTCAGCTGCTGCTCTCTCTTGTGGCCAGCACCGTGTGGTAACATTTCTCAAAATGGTCCACTCGGGTAGCTACATACAAGCACAGTCATAATCAGCATGAAGAGTTCTTCGCTTCTAAGCGTGCACATGCTCTACTCCCGTATATTTTAGAGTTAGAGTTCACACAACCAATCGATCTCTAGCAATATCACAAGGGCTACCTCAGAGGTAGCGTACGCGCAAAAACCGTATTCTTTTTTTTAAATTTCTGCAGGTAAGCCTACCAGGTTGTGATATATCGCAAAGAGGCCACCCACAATACGCAAGCTTTGGAGAAAAACTCGTTTGAAAATCCCGTAGCATTCGGTTTTCTTTAAATACGTCTGTTCGGTGTGTATTGCGAACCGCTTGTTTGGTGGGGGGTGTGTGTGGCGGGGGTGGGGGGGAGGGGTTAGGTGTTCTCACCGCGTTTTCTGACACGACGCATTACGAATTATCCATGTCGAATTCGTATAGAGTGTACTGTCGCATATGAGAAAGCTTGCCAGAAGCCTGTATGAAGGGAAAGCAAACCACGGATGAAGTCGAGTATCTTTGCAGCCATCTTCCAGAAAAGACACAGAACGGATATCAATTGGGGAATAGTTATGTAAGCAAGGAAAGTGTGAGGACTGCTTCATAAGTATCGTACGCGTATGTAGATTTCGGGGGATGCGTGCCTACTCCTACTCGCTAAACTTTAACCACCAATACTCTGCTTGAAATCTATTCTAAGATCCACCATAAACGTCCTTTTTCATTAGACATTATGCCATCGCAAGGAATTAGGGTGCAACTGCCTTTTTAATCGGTAAGCAGATCATTAAATGTTTGGAAGTGCGCCGCTATAGTTCTCCATGCCTCAGTATTCCGCTGTTTTTGATAACAGAAATCCTGAGCTCTATAGAAGTACCCCAAAGATTAGGTTGTTCACATTAGACCAGAAATAGGGAGCATACAAAACATTAAATCTGTAATAAATTAGGAAAACTGTATATTACCAAACATGTTTTGGTGATTTTTAATCATTTCCATCGAAATCCAGGAAGAATGCATTCAAGTGAGCTTTCAGATCGGATAAGCAGGGTGGGGCGCCGCAACATGCGCTCGGCGGGAGGCGGACACGCGGAGTTTTTGACACGGTCTGAGTCTGGGGTCTTGCCCGTACACATTTTAGTTCTGCGCGTGAGCGCTTCATCCGTTCACCTGCGCGCCCACCTCAAAGGTGGTAATTTTAAGCAAAATTCACATTTTCGTTGCATCAAGTCTTCCAAAAAAATCTGGTGCTTTATTGATCATCAAATCGAACGCCGTCTAGAAAAAAAGGATTTTCGTTAGGTTTGAGATGGTACGTTCGAGTAAAACAGTTCCTTGCGAGCAATGTGAATGGTTCAGCTCGATTAAAGGCTGATGAATTATATTGAAAAAGATGATGAGTCGTCATTCTCATAGAATGAAAGTTGTGTGGAACCGACCGAAAATTTGAGAAATGTTCAACCCTTTTGAAATAATTTATTCAGTGTGTTATACAAGATTCGACAACAATTTGAGTTTTTTTTTTCAAATCTTGAAGGTATGTGTCGAAAACTTTGGAAAATCGCGTTCTCACTTTAAAATTCGTTTTCGTGACTTTGAACTTTACTCGCATTTTCCAGTGAAACATATTTTTTTGATTTTGGACAAGGACCACGAGGAATTGTATTTTACAAATGCTGAGCGGTGGTTTGATGAAAATGGAACGAAATGGCCAATACGTTTTCTTTACGAAAAACACAATGCTCACAATATTCAAAGCAGACAGTCCTCAAAATTTACTTTGCATTTAATTCAACAATTTTGAACCCTCCTGAGAAAGTTCACGACAATAATTTTGAAAGAAGAAAACATTTTCATTGAATCATTGTTTTTTTCAGATGGAAAATTCACCATTTATAGAGAGATCGCCGAATGATGGATACTCTGATATCTGCAATTCCGTTCGCCCTAGACATTCCTCTAACCAGTGCGAATTTCAGTGAATTAAGAATATTTTGAGAGAATTTTCATCTTTGGAATATGTGGGTATAACTTTTTTTCCCGAAGAAAGCCATGATTCATCTTTAAAATCGAGAAAAACACAATATTGCGTCTAATTCCTATCTTTACGGTCACAGAACCGAGTGAAAATGGATTCTTGTTTAGGGATAGAGAATATCTCTGTTGAGGAATGTTTTTGGGACACTCACATTCACTACCGACCGAGGCCTGTGTTGAACGGCCCTCGCAAAATCGTGTCAGATACGAGGCAGTCTTACATGGGCATGAGACAGTCGGCCATGCGAGCATCATTTCCTCGATCGGTGGCGAAGATCAAAGGATATAATCAAGGATGAAACACCCGTTAGGGATATCAATAGGCCTCACTGGGGTCTTTATCTTTGATGGGTCGCTGCAGCGCTGCTGCTGAAAGCGACATATCACCTGCGAAATAAAAATTATAAGAAAAAAGAAAAGATCATAAATGAGGAGCAGCAGTTGGGGCCACAATGAAGAGCAGCAGTTAGGGCGACAACTGGAGCAGTTGGGGCAACTGTAGCAGCAGGTGGGGCAACTATATGAGCAGCGGTTGGGGCAGTGAGCGGAGCAAAAGGACACAACGTGCTTCCCTGGGCAGCAGTTGGGGGAACGAAAGGAGCTTACACCTCGACGAGTAAATGCGTTAGTAATCCCCTCGTGCTGCCTTACTAAGCCGCGAGTATCTGAGTTGACGTGTTTCTCGAACCCTACCCTGGATTATGGGAATAATCAGAATGGAAACATTTATTTATACTAGCGTTAACACAGAACAGTGGTTAGATCTAGAAATATCCGCCATCTGTTCGAATATCGGCTCCAAGAAGTCTTAGAAAGACGTCGCAGCAGTCAAGGAGGTAGTCGTCATTCATTTCATCCAAGGCTTCCCTCAAAGCAGATTCCAGTGGGAAAATGTTGCATGTCAAGAATTGCAGATATCAGACTTCATCAAGGATCACACTAGAAGGTTTAGTGGATGCCGGTCCGACGAGCAGGACCGCAATGCTTCGTGCGCGTTTGACTCAGGGTAGCACACTTCGACAGCACTCTTGAATCGCTGTCACTTTGTGTGCTTATCCCTGACAATAGTGTGAGGCAGCAGAGTCTGCTGCCGCATCAGAAAGTTATACAGCGGTTCAAAACAATCTCTAGACTCGTTGTCCTGCTAACTTCCCTGTTGATTTTCATGTCAGAAACCACGAAAAACGGCGGAGTTCCACTTTCGCTTGCGGTGCCTCCCAAAACTATCACAGAAGTCGTATGAGCAGTCCAGCCAGTGACGTCCTCTCACAGTAATACCTCATTTGTTTTTCTAGCTGCTATCCAGTCGTTTTCGCATTTCTTTATCAACTTCAGACTGATGATTTGTTCCATTTAAAAGCGTTATGACGCAATGCGTGACTCCTGTGCAACGGTGCATAAGCTTCCTGAACTTTTGGTCTCCATTCAGCTTCTTGTCGGCGGACACCAGATGGGTCTGCTCCAAATGGTGTGAACAAAGATTCAGCTCCTTCCTGACGACCTATAAGATGGATCCCAACCACAGATTCCTTTCTCTAGCTATCCACTTCATCGACAGTCTCGAATTGCGGTTGACTCGGGCGCTCACCCTTTGACAACCTTAGATATGCTAGTACTAATCTTAATGCTTTTACAAGCTAAGTCAGAGATCGGACTAAGCTGACGAAGACGACTTTTAGCATTCAGGGTAAGTCTGAGCTGATTGGCGATGTGTCTCGTCGTGTGTGTTAATTTTGCGTTGCGATGATGGCGCCGAACTTCGGATTCGCATCAATCATATTAAATTAGAAATCAATATCTACAGAACTGTGGTGAGAAATACAAAGCTGAGACTCGAAGAAATCCAAAAAATCAAAATAGCAAGAATTTGATTTTTTTTTTCATTTTTTTTTATTTTTTTTTAAATCAAAGCCAGTTCGCACGCCAATAATTTTGGAACAATCCTATTCGAATCTTATTCAATCCTTTCAGGCTCTTAAGAAGGAGGTTTCTCCGAAACGTCGGCCATAAAAGAAGATTTATCAACCTCGTGTCGAGTACAACATCACAAGACAATTTTGGAACACCTTGTGGAATCAGCCGAATGCCAAGCGAATGGGAAGCAGTTCCTGAAGTATATGGTGGCTATGCTCTCGAATGATGATTTAAACATGTTTTAATTAGATATTATTTTTGTTTTTGTTGAATGAAAGTGTTTTGAAAAAAGTTTCATAATTATGCATCAACCCAATACTTTCGAAAAGATTCAATGCTATACTGAGGGTACCTTGATACCTTGATACCTTGATGATCAATCTTCACTGCGCGTCGCCGCCGTGTGGACCACATCTCAACCAGCTCGACCGATCCCGAGCAAGGGACATCCAGTGATGGTGATTTTCAGGAAGCCCTCGCTCGGTGCAGAACGTCTTGACTCTGCCTGAAAATACAGAGTTCCATCTTGTGGGAGGACGGCCTAGAGGCCAGCGGCAATCACGTGGTAACCAGACTGTTGTACGGAGGCTCCATCGGTAATCCATGCGGCGCAACACGTGTCCTGCCCACCGGTGTTTAGACGGGGCCATAAACAGAAGAGGGTTCATTAACTGCGACTGCTTACGAAGATCAGCACTGCGTAGGCCACCAGCTCGCTGGGCACGACGATTAGTCTTCAGTAGTCTGCGTTCCAAGGCCCTGTGAGCAGTCCTTATGGCCTGTGTGGTCGCCTTCGTTTCCGCCCATGTCTCGGTTCCATAGCACAACGCAGGTAGCACCGTGGTGTCGAACAAACGTGCTCGTGTCTTCACATCCCGCAATTTGTCTGTCACTTCCACTATCGATCCAAGTGCAGACCAGGCCGCTCGTCGTCTCCGTCCAATCTCCGTAGACAAGTCGTTTTGCATGTTCACCTCTCTTCCGAGATAGACGTAGCTGTTCGTAGTGGGTAGGGGAGTGCCAGAGAGACGAATGGGGCTGTCGTCACACCACTGGTTGCGCATCACTTGGGTTTTCCTCAGATTCATTGTAGGGCCGATCGCTTTTCCTGCAGCGTCCAGTTCGTTAAGCATTCCTTCGACTTCTGCGGAAGACGAACCCAGCAGCACAATGTCGTCAGCTAAGCGCAAGCTGGATAGTCTGCACCCGTCTATGAGGATACCTTTGCCGTCCCAGTCGATGTGGCGCATCACGTCTTGTAACGCGGTCGTGAACAGCTTCGGCGAAATGGTATCTCCCTGTCTGACACCCTTTCCAATCGACACCTTCAGTTTCCTCTCGAATAGTTGAATAATGGTGTTGCTTCCGTTGTTGCACTCTTCCAATATTCTGATGTACTGGGCGTCAACACCAGCGTGGATGAGAGCGTTAAGAACAGCCGGGACTTCAGCCGAATCGAATGCCTTGGTATATTCCACGAAGACGAGCGCTAGAGGTAGATAGTACTCCCTTGTCCGTTCAATGACTTGCGATAGCGCCTGAATGTGATCAAGACAGCAATAACCCTTACGGAAGCCTGCCTGTTCTCTGGGCTGGAAGTCGTCCAGAGCCTTCTCTATCCTGTTCAGCAGAATCTTCGTAAAGACCTTGTACGGCACTGAGAGTAGAGCGATTGGCCTGTAGTTGTTGATGTCATCCCGATCACCCTTTTTGAATAGGAGTATCGTTCTTGACGATTTCCACTGCGCGGGAACGAATCCTTGCGCGAGGTATCTGGAGAAGTGTTCCGCAAGAACTTTCCATAAAGGTGAACCACCCGCTCTGAGGGACTCGGTTGTAATGCCATCTGGTCCAGTAGCTGTGTTTTCCTTCATCCCTTTGACAGCAAAAGCAACTTCACTCTCAAGGATTGAAGGCGGGTCATCTGCTATTGCAGGTAGTGGGCTGCGCAGTGTTGAGTTGAAGAGAGTGCTATAGAAATCCACCACAATTTTTTCCATACCAGCGCGAGACGTGCAAATGCAACCCGAGGAATCCCGAAGTGCTGACACTTGTTCTCTGCCATCTGACAGCTCTCTCCGACAAAACCTGATGCTTTTCCTCTGGTTCACGGTGTCCAACAACTTCCGCGCTCGATATTGCTTCCATTCTCTCGATGCCTCAGCTCTGCAAACTTTGCTGATCGTAACACGTTCCAAGTGACTGGTGTTCGGATCGAGATGTACCAGGCGGCGTTTTTCCAGCAACAGTTTAGTCTCCTTGCGCAGCCTCTCAATTGGTTCCACTGCTCCAACCAACAAATTTTTTTCGGCGTCCTTTATCTTGCGACACAGGTCCTCGTAATCGTCTGTGGGACCATCAAAAACATTCCATTGCGTATCGGCTACACTGCGCTGCATCACTTCTGAATCCACGGTTCGGACTTTGCTGCAAAATCTCTGACTAAGATGTTTCCTCGTAAAGTTGTTGTGAAGTCGAAGCTTTGCACGAAGCATTCTGTGGTCAGAGCCTGTCACTAATGATGGAACAGTGCCGACGTCTAGGAGGGCCCATCGCCGATTAACGAGAATATGGTCAATCTCATTGGTCGTCGTTCCGTTCGGTGACTTCCAGGTCCATCTTCGACTTTCGGGCTTCTTGTGAAACGAATAACCGTGGAACATACGTGCGCTACACAAAAAGTCTGCCAGGCGAGAACCGTTATCGTTTCTGATGTTGCCTCCATACAATCCGATTCTTCCTTCTCCATCTACTGCTCTTCCGAGGACAGCATTGAAATCGCCCAGACTAATCTTGTAAAAGCCTCTTTCTTTAGCTACTACATCCTCGAGTTGTCCGTAGAGCTCATCGAGCTCATCATCCGCAGCAGCAGATGTTGGTGCATATGCGTTGATGATAGAGATTGCTGGGTGTCCTTTGGGCTTGAGTCGTAAACGGCCAGGCGCGGGGAGTAGATGAAGTGCGAATCCATAGTGTGTGCCATGGTGCTGTTGAGTAAGGAGCCAACACCGCCAACGTTCCGTCCCTCCACTTTTTTTCCGAGAATCAACAATCTTCCACCTTTCAATTTCTGCACGGAATCTTTGTTCGTCTTTGTCTCCTGTACTGCTATAACATCGTAAATTATTCGATCCGCAGCTCTCAGAAAGACGTCCTGATCCGCTTCAGTTGAAAGAGTTCGGGCGTTGAAAGAGCAAAATCGTACACAGTCGTGATGTCTGTGTTTGTCCGGTCCAGTTTGTCCGTTTCCATAAAACGTCCTGCGTACTCCGAGTTTTGATCGCCCCTCACCGGTTGCCATACCTTCCGACGTCGTAGAGGGCTGGGCGCGGTGTGCGGAGGACTGGGGTAGCTGATTGGATGTCGATGCGTAAAGGCATTCGTCTCCTAGATCTCATCCTTAGCCGGGCAAGGACGTGGGATGAGCCCCATGAACGCTTCAGCGCTGGCTTGACGCTGACATTCTAGGGGGGGGGACAGTTTGGATCTGTTCGTCGTTCACACCAAGGCTTGCCAGGCAACCCTACAGGGTCTGTGAACGCTTCCACCATACACCAACGAGGAGGTAGATCCCTGTACAGCATACTGAGGGTAGAAAAGAGAAATCATGGTTTTGGATAGCTGATCCAGACAGTGACTGGTCGCTAAGCTAGCCGTTCTTAGCCTATCGAGTGTTTAGCTCAAAATTAAGTTAATGTTCATAAGGAAAACGATATTTGGCTGTCGGAGGCCTGCCGCATTAGATGGCTTTACCTTGCTTGCACGTTTTTTTTCGTTTCATTCTTTTTTGCTCCAGTGTTGGCCGAATATACATCTTCATGATGGAAAGTCGTGAGTCTTTTAACCCATTCACGACCACGCCTAATTTTGGGTGGCTGCACGTTCGGACCGCGTGCAATATTGCGTCACCGTATAACGTGTCCCACCGGTGGGACACGCTGGCTTGAATAGCGTCCCACGGGTGACTGCTTTCCCTTTTTTGTGTCTATATTGTAGCTATCGACGAGGGTTGGACAGTATCAGAGTTTGAGCTTCCGAGACGCTTTCGTTATCAAGAAACAATTATTCAAAACCAAAACGGGGTCAACTGAGCTGCGACGGTTTTAGAAAAGGAAACGTGTTTCAAACGATAGGTTCCTACAAAGCAACCTAAAAACTAGCAATAGACGACAAAAGAAATTATAAGGTGCTTTTGGAATCATTTTACAGCCGTTTTTTCCTCTACTTCAGCGCACCTGATTTTATGAAAGTCTAGATATGTTGTTGCACTTGACCTACCGATGGACCACGAGGTCTTTATTCAAGTGTTGGGTAGGTCAATACATTGATCATATGTAGGTTCGGAGGTAGTTTCTTGTGACGGAGAAATCGATTTTTGAAAATGGTGGCCCACCGGTGGGACACGCGGTCCGAAGTGGTAGTCAACGCGTGTCCCACCGGTGGGACACGTGGTCGTGAATGGGTTAATCAAGGACGGTTTTTTTGAGCATTGATGCGCGTCATTTTAACGGGAGCAATCTATACTTGCCGCATGTGCGTGCATACCACCCACTGTCAAGTCTCAAAAAAACTTCGTATTGAGAGGCATTTTACAATATTTTCTCAGCTTGTGATGGCATTCCTTGTATTTTCCCACCATCGATATCTGTTCTTGCATTTCCTTCCTTTGCCTTCTTCCTAGTTCCCCTATTCGGGATTCAATTCATGGTACTGTGAGGTGGCTACTTGTGTGATTTATTCTCCAAACCCTCGTGAGATCGAATGTACTAGTTGATTGTGATTCTACAACTTTTTTCAATGAAATAAGTCAGCCATTGAAGCTGCTGAAACGAGGTTTTTAGTGTCTGTTTTGTTGAAAACATATTCAGATTTCTTCCCACGAAAGATAAGCTCCTTTTACAAAGAAAATTTTTTCACGATTTCTCGCGAACAGTATTTTTCATTATGTTTTGAAAAACTCGAAAATATCAAATGTCGAATATCATTACTAAACCACCTAAAACCACGAAAATGGTAGTATTAAGAACAGCAAGACGGTCGAGATTGAGAGAAAGAGTGAGAATCTTCAGTAAAACAAAGAGATCTAAAAAAAGAAGAAAGAAAGAGAAAAATAATAAATAAATAAATAGAAAGATAAAGCAAGAAAAAGTATCAGAACAACACAAAGATGAATAAGAGGAGAAAGAAAAGTTGTTAGAGTTGTCGAAAGCGAAATTAGAACGGAGGAGACAGAAAAAGAGAGGGGAAGGAAGGAAGGGATTATGTAAAGAAATATTCCGGCGAATTGATTAAAGCTGGCAGTTTTGAATTAACTTTCCGGGCACGCCGGGGGGGTCGGGGGGAGGCGGGAGAGTCGATAAGGTGGCCATTAGCGTACCCGATGACGAGGTGATCAACAAGGTCATAGAGGTTTTAGGTGACAAAGATCTCGGTAGCGAGTTCAATTCTGGTAAGTGCAAATCCAAACATCTCCCCAAATCAAGAGTGGTTGTGAGCAGTGTAGCCTCCCACGTGTTAAGCTTGTCAGCTTAATCAGAATATCAATTATACGTTGCCGATGCACATGCTCAACGTTAAGCTGAGAATTTGTCCACTGCTGAAATGAACTAGATGACTACCCTGAACCGAAATAACCTCAGGTCCTGCCTGCACATTACGCATTGGACGTAACCGGTTGGTAAGGTTTCTTGCTTCACATCAGCATGTTGTATCGTACCAACTCTGAGCAATTTACACCACTGTTACGCCAGATCGCGACCTCGATTCACAAGTATAGTTAATTTTGCGTTACCTGAATCTGTGCGTACCACTTAATCATTTCTCCAAAAACTTTCTCTTAGTAGATACCCACTCTATATGTAGCATATGAGCATATGAAAATCCGAAGTAGATTTTTTCTCATAGCCCAAAGATCATGCGATGCACAGATAACTCAAAGCTGGCATTAATAATATTCAATCGACCGCGCGATTATATGCTATGATTGTATGAAGTATGGAGGAATTTCAGTTGTAACTGTATGAGAAGTCTTTCCTGCTCTACACATGGCTCTACAAAAACTGATAGGGTCTCCATAAAGACCACGCAACTACAGAAGGAATGGTACATTGTTGTGTTTTCTCGCCCAAACATTATTCAAGGGCAGTGTTGATTTATCACAGCATCCAGTTAGCTGACATTCGATAAGACATCCTGGATGTTTGAAGGATAATTTTGAATTCCTGCTTATTGCTCGTGATCAAAATGGATGCTTAAAGGCAGCGTTCACGATGATCATCCTTGTTGACTTTCCGCAGTGAAATGATAGGCGAGAAGGATCCTAGGCTCCCAGTGTCGAAAGAACAGTAGAAAACGAGCCAGGAGCGGACAAAAACAGGTTGCAAACAAGCGTTTTGGTGCCCCAGACACGCCTGGTGCCCAGATCCGCCCCCTCGGAATGAACAAATGAAGACTCAGATTAAAGGAATGGTCAAGTCAAGAAAGTGCTTATAAGTGAGCTGATCGCTTCATTGCACTGATAGGTATCATACTTCTAACGGTCAATTCGTCCACGCTCAAGAATCACAGTAAACAAAGGGGGCCTATTTTTGCTGAAAAACTCGTCTTTCGTGTCCTTTTTAAAGGCACTGTTTGCGATAAACTTCATCCTCGAATTTTTCATGACAAACGCTTCTCGTGGCTCTCAGAAGCAGAACAGCGTCGAAAAAACGGGAAGAAAAGCTACCCAAGAGCCGCAAAACGGCTTAGAAAAGTGGGCAAACCCCGCCACTGTGGGCAAGCCCCGCCTCTTTCCGCCCCTCGACGTGAACAAAGGAACACTTGAAATCGTGAGTAGAGCGATTGTTACCGATCAAAAGCCCCGTTCTTCCCTTCGTTCTCAACTTCTCTCTTTACTCAGGTCAGCTCGCATACATCGGCTGTAAAAGACCTGAGTTACAAGCCTCGGACAACTCGTCCACCATTTTCCCTAGCTCAATTTTTGAGGGACCATTACTCCATTCCCAGAAGGCCTTGTACGATTCCAGAAGCATCATTGGAATCAGAATGGGACCGGTTTCAAGATAGGCAAAAAACAGAAAAGCGATTTTTACCGCGAACAGTGCCTTTAAGCATGCCTTGCTATATAGGGCACCAGGCCTTCCGTAAGCCGCGAAGATATCGGAAGTGAAATTTATCGTGAACACTGCCTTTAGGGTCCCACATACACGTATGTCTAGGCTTCAACCTCGTTATGACGAAAGTCAGCAAGAGCCTAGGAGAAAAACACAGAAAAAACTTAAAATCGGCCATCAGTAGGATCACTACGCCCGTGCATGTAGTTTTTCCTTCCTCGAGTAACAGGACTTTTTCATGAGCACTGATTGTTTTGAAGAAAACGAGTTATAGGCTTGGAATAGATGAAGCCAGACGTGTGTGAACAAAGTTGTGAATTAGGCAACCGTTATAGTCAAAAAAATTTGCCCATATCAGTGGTTCCCGTCGAACTCTCAGTTTTGAAGACACAGCTGTCACGAAGACCAACCCATCAGACTCTCTACAAGAACAAAAAAGTCAAAACTCTCCAAGGAAGGCCCTGCCTCTGATGAAGCGGTAGACTAAATGCGCAAAAGCTCGGGATTTCGTTGTTAACTAAGCACGTGCACTTGTTTATGTACAACTCCCACGAGTTCACCTGCGCACAGAACGCGGGCGATTGCGTACTGATCCCGCACACGTGCGTTCCGACCGCGCAGACCGACAAACCGATCTCAACGAGTAATTTGCTTGCGTACTGAACGCACGCTATTGCGTACTGAACGCGAACACTTGCGTACCAACCGCACAGACTGAAAAACTGATTTCACCGACCAGTTTGTTTGCGTACTGACCGCGGTCGATTGCGTACTGAACGCGCACACCTGCGTACTAACCGTGCAGACTGACAAACCGACCACACCCACCAGTCTGCTTGCGTGCTAAACGCGGTCGATTGGGTACTGAACGCGATCACTTGCGTACCGACCGCGCAGACCGACAAATTGATCTCAGCGAGCAGTTTGCTTGCGTACTGAACGCGGGCGATTGGTTACTGAACGCGAACGCTTGAGTACCGACCGCGCAGACCGACAAACCGATCTCACCGATCAGTTTGTTTGCGTACTAAACGCGGACGATTGCGTACTGAACGAGAACACCTGCGTACCGACCGCACAGACTGATGAATCGATCTCACCGGTCAGTTTGTTTGCGTACTGAACGCGGACGATTGCGTACTGAACGAGAACACTTGCGTACCGACCGCGCAGACCGACAAAAAAAATCTCAAAGAGCAGTTTGCTTGCGTACTGTACGCGGGCAATTGCGAACTGAACGCGAGAAATTGCGTACCGACCGCGCAAACTGAAAAAACGACCTCATCGACCAGTTTTCGTGCGTGCTGAACGCGGACAGTTGCGTACCGAACAGTTGCGTACGAACTGCGTGTGCTCACGTACTGACCGCAGCGAAAAGTTATATTCCGTACTGACCGCGCGCAAAGATGAATGCGCGCGGTCAGTACGTCGCTATGGAATTCCGCGAGCGGCTGGTACGCAGCACAGGCGTATCGACCGCGTGCACTATTTCGTTTGCGCGGTCAGTACGCAAATGTGCGCGTTTGGTACGAAATGCATTTTTTGCCCGCGGTCAGTACGATAGTGACACGCGGTCGGCACAAAACGCGATTTTTCGCCCGCGGTCGGTTCACCCCATTGTCTGAGAATGTTAAAACGGTGTTCAATGTTGAAACTTGGCGCTAACTCGGTGCACCTATGTCATAGCACATGGCACCGAGTTTGCACCAACCTTCAACAGTGAACGCGAAGTCTCTTTACGATCCGTGTCTGTATTAGTCAATTTCGATTGAGTCATCGCTTACACACTCATTGATATTGTCGTCCTTTTCTGAGCCATAATACTGTTCTAGAGTCTGAATTTTTATTCCTTATCTTATTTGGAAGTGTACTACTAGTAGGGGTGTACTTCAAATAGAGGGTTTACTTCCTATAGAGGAATTACGGTATTTGAGTCGAGCGTGGTTGATTTACCCATACGAAATTTCACCGTCTGAGATCGACGCTGAAGGGCGCTACACTGTACTCGTACACGTCGAAGAAAAAAAACGTGCAAGTCCTCGAAAGAAGTAGGTTTTTGAAAGGTTATAAGTTAAGCAGTGAAAGAGTTGACTTAAAAAAATCCAGACTTTGATAAACTAGGCTTTATACTCTACCGTTTGCAACCTTCCGCACTCCTGGAGAGTGCCTTTGAATAGCATTTACCTGTTGTGGGTTCTTCTCTAAAATGCACAGTGGGCCCAAATCTAACTAAGTAAGTACTGAGAAAACGCGCATGTTCACGCAGAACCCACACCAGGAGGAATTTTCGCGAAGGGCAAGCTCCAGAGGTGCGGTAGGCTTCAAACAGTAGGTTACAAAGTGCAGTCTCCTAAAGCTAGAATTCTTCCTAGGTACCTCATTCAGAACTTGAGTTACTGCAGTTTTAAAACCCTAGTTTACATAGGATTCGTCAACTTGGATGTTTTTTGTCTTCTTCCTCTATCAGTGTAGCGGTGTTCGACGTTCATTTGAGACGCTGAAACACAGCATAGAGTAAATCGACCACGCTTGACTCAAATATACAACTCCCGTGACTCCTACTTCTCGAAATTGCTGACTTCTGGCGGAACCACCAAAAAGGGAGGTGTTAGCCCTTATATTGTAGCGGTGTTCGGGCTCAATCTCAAAAGAGGAAAGTTTTTGTACAGGGTAAATCTACCACGCTCAACTCGAATATCAACTCTACTAACTCATAGAAATTTTTCGCAGAAATCACCCAGCATTCAATAGGCAAACTGCTCAAGACATTTCACATTGAGGATTCATATGTCTTGCTCATCATTTGGGAACAACTTCACTATGACTTCACCCTGAACTTCCTAATTGAACACCGTCACTATCCACTCAGTTCAAATGGCGTTTCAGTCAAACCGCAATTTATAGTTGAATTAATCGAATTCCATGTGAAAAACTGCTCCGGGCGACTTTCACTCACATACACGATTGTCTATGGGTCTTCCTTCGGAGGTCAGACACCTCCGGAGCCCTTCGACCCCTCCGGAGCTCAGAACTCCCTGTGGGGAAGCTTCTCCCGCGCCGAGAGCAGTGTGGCACTGATTGATATGGGATATCTGATAATTTATTGATTTTTGACGTGGTAATGTTTTTCTTTTTATATTTTAACGAAATGCAAAATTAGCGTGTTAACGCATTAACGGGTTAACGCGGTTTTTTCCCGAAAAATAACGATTAACGCTTAACGAAAAAAATAATTTTCATTAAAGGCAGCATACACGCTCGTAAACGTGGTTGGGATTACAATGTGAATCGAACCGCATGGCTTACAACATAATGCCTACGCAATTTGAAGTGTCAAAAATGACCCACAATGCCGCTGCATAAGTCAGAAGTTAGCCCCGCCCTGTATTTTCACGCCCCCTGTATTTGCTCTTTTGCTCCAAAGCAGGGCTGCTGGATCATCTTCGCCGTCAGTGACGTGTTTGGTTCACTTGTGAGGCAATCTACTAACAGTACCAACGGTGAATACTACCCAGCAACCTAGCGTTGCCGGAAAAGCGCAAATACAGGGGGCGTGAAAATAGAGGGCGGGGCCAAATTCTAACTCATATAGCGGCACTGTGGGTCGTTTTTGACACTTCAAAAAGCGTAGGCGTTGTAATAAGGGCCATACCATTCTATTTCCGTAGTTATCTCAATCAAGTTTTCGAGCGTGTATGCTGCCTTTAACGCACACCCCTGGTACGTACACCAAAAATGCATGAACAATTTGTTTCGTAGGTTTCCTGTCAACAATTCTGTGAAGACAACACGGAAAACCTATAATTTCGACTCGTTCAGCATTCGATCAGCTTTTAAACAAAATTTACTTTTACAAAATGTTATCTTGAAATAAAGGTTGTAGATATATCTAGATACCAAAAAATACCCTACTCCGATAAAGCCTACAAAAATTAGAATAAGAGCAAGAGAGGTGCAAAAACTTACGGTCTGGAAAGAGTTAGAGAAAAAAAAGTTCAAAGAAACGAGTTCAAATGATTTTCTGGGCCCACCTAAGAACGTAGAGAGAGTTTGTTCGGTTTGAAACGCCTTAATGTGAAGATAATTGAGGTTGAATGTCTCAAATTCCGTCAAAAGATGCCGGCCCTCCGTCAGTCATCTGACACAATTTGCTGTCAGCCATCATATAAATAACTGATGAACAATTGATACAGTGCAACTGAGGGGAAGTTGATGGAACACACCATACGACTACGTCAAGAATGACTTTTCTACACACATCGATTAACGTTTCCTTCTCAGCGAATAACTTGAAAGAAAGATCTCTCTAACGACCGACTCTTCCTTTGTCAAAAGTGGATTGAGATATTTTGGGTCTAAAAAAGGGATTTTCAGTGGATTTTTCGCGGTTTTCTCAACGTAGCTGTTACATAGGGAGCTATAGCTTTCATCATATATGGAAAACTCAAAAACGAAATCCATCGTGAACGATGCCTTTAACAAGTTTGAAGGCAGCATACACGCTCGTAAACGTGATTGAGATAACTACGGAAATAGTATGGTATGGCCCAGATTACAACGCCTATGCATTCTGAAGTGTCAAAAACGACCCAAAATGCCGCTACATAAGGTAGAAGTTAGCCCCGCCCTGTATTTTCACGCCCCCTGTATTTGCTATTTTGCTCCAAAGCAGGGTTGCCTGGGTCATCTTCGCCGTCAGTGACGTGTGTGGTTCACTTGTTAGGCAATCTACCAGCGGTACCGATGGTGAATATGACCCAGCAACCTTGCATTGCAGGAAAAGGGCAATTACAGGGGGCGTGAAAATACAGGGCGGGGCCAACTTCTGTCTCATGTAGCGGCATTGTGGGTCGTTTTTGACACTTCAGAATGCATAGGCGTTTTAATCTGGGCCACACCATTCTATTTCCGTAGTTATCTCAATCACGTTTACGAGCCTGTATGCTGCCTTTAAACAGAACATGAGAGACAAAAAGCTCAAAAAAGGTTGTTACAATGTAGATAATTGCAAGCACTCACTGAAAATTCACGCCATGAGCGTGTGAGGTCTGCGATTTGGCGCCGAATATCCTACGTCTTGACGAAACACCACGGCTCACACGCTTCAGCTAGACTGATCGCTTCCGGGTGGTGGCCATCGTGTATCAACACCCCCGAAGAGGCGGGACGAACGGGGGAGGAGCGAGGCTCCTGATTGGGCGCAACGCGGAACTAGCCCGTGGTGCGTCCAATCAGGAACTTCGCTTCTCCCCCGTTTCTCCCGCCTCCTCGGGGGTGTTGATACACGATGGCCACCACCCATCGCTCCTATCATGGAAGCGACGCGACCAGTCGAAGCGACCTAGCCAAATCAAGCAGGTTGTTTCGACTACCTATGGAATACCTAAATCGCTTGGCGATCGCGAGCGAAACTGCCAACTGTTCTCACTCGCTGCGACTCAGTGTTGTGATGGGTTTTTGTTGCTGCTAGCCAGCGACTAGTCGAAGCAACCAGCTATGAAGGGGACTTAAAGGCAGCGTACACGCTCGTAAATGTAATTGAGATAACGACGGAAATAGAATGGTAAGGCTCAGAACACAACGCCTACGCATTTTGAAGAGTCAAAAACGACTAACAATGGCGCTACATGAGTAAGAAGTTGGCCCCGCCCCTGCATCTGCCTGCCCCCTGTATTCGCGTCCTCCGCCAAAACAAACGTGCTGGGCCATTTCCACCGTCGTCGATGTGTGTACATATTTCACCTGTTGTACCTATTCTACCACCCACAAACGTCGCCTACGGTTGGAATGGCCCAGCACCCCTGTTTTGGAAGAGGACGCAAATACAGGGGGCGGGCAGATGCAGAGGCGGGGCCAACTTCTCACTCGTGTAACGTCATTATGGGTCGTTTTTGACGCTTCAAACTGCGTAGGCGTTGTGTTCTGTGACATACCATTCTAGTTCCGTAGTTATCTCAATTACATTTGCGAGCGTGTACGCTGCCTTTGAGGTGCAGAAGCAAACATGGATCAAATAAGAGGCCGAGAAGGGAGGGAGGACCGTGAAGTTACACAGGTGGGATTCGCTTCCCACTTTCATGAAAATCACGAAATTAATCTCTGAGGGCGTGTCGTGCCTCTAGTGCGTACAAATACCTCATCAACGCTTTGCGAAAATAGTGGCACAATGCCATATCTTCTGCAAAAAATCTAAATTCTTATCACCTGCTCACCTGCTCTATGGCGCCTGAAGCGCTCGCGATGCTCTTGCCCTCGTTTACCCTCCGGTTTTTACAGTCTATACATCTCGTTTAGAGGTGTGCGACTAACGCTAGCCGATTCACAGGTTTCGTAAAAAAAAATTTTGGTAAGATTTCATTCAATAAATTACAGAATTGATCTCAAACTTCTTCGAAACTTTAACCCTTGAAATTTCTGAGCCGTAATGTTTCGTCAAGACGTAGGATATTCGGCGCCAAATCGCGGACCTCACACGGTTTTGGCGTCAATTTTCGGTGGATGCTTGCAATTATCTACATTGTAACAACATTTGTTTAGCTTTTCGTCTCTCATGTTCTTTTTAAAGTTGTTAACTCTCTAACTCGTCTCAGACCGTAAGTTTTTGCACCTCTCTTGCTCTTATTCCAGTTTTTGTAGGCTTTATCGGAGTAGGGTATTTAATTGGTAACTAAATACATCTACAATCTTTATTTCAAGGTAACATTTTGTAAAAGTAAATTTCGTTTGAAAAAGCGAATTTTTGTTGCTGATCGAATGCGACTCGAAATTATAGGTTTTCCGGGTTGTCTTCACAGAATTCTTAGCAGGAAACCTACGAAACAAATTGTTCATGCATTTTTGGTGTACGCACTTTTCAGAGACGAAAAAGACTCTCAGAGATTTTTACCAAATCTTCTTTGGTAGTCTTCTTCTTTTCCGTGAGGGCACTTTTTTTCTTTATTTGATTCCTCCTTCCTTGTTAATCTTTTGTCCCGAGCGATTTTTTTCAAAAATCAAAGCAGGGCACTCTAGTAAAACGTATGGTTTCCGTTTTCGAAATAGTCTGACGCATGGACCAGGCGGCTGCACGTGATGGGTTGGCGGCAGGGCTGGGCACGCGTCGTGGTTAACCTTAGGGGGTGCTTATTGGACGTTGCAGAGAGGGCAAAGGGGCAGGAGGGGTGCTCAAACCGGACACCAAAAAAAACGAAGTGCGTGTTCTGTCAAATTCCAAGAGCAAAATAATACACGATTCTCTTCTGGTTTGTCATATCTTCTTCTCCGCTTTTTAAGAGATACACTTACAGAATTCAAATTATTGATATACATATATGCAGTTTGTGTTCGGAATAATTCATAGTTGCTGTCGAAGCTTCTCATCAACAACTCTATGAATTAAGATCGCATATAATGTGTTTGATTGTTTTGATGAAAGAATAAACACTACTCTGTTATCTTGTAGCAAGTAAGGATTGATGTGGTTTCATGTTTCTATGGTGTACCGTTCAGTGCTTACGCTTGTGGTTACCGATTAGAAGCGAAGATACAAAAACAGCGCTCAGACGCTATCGTTCACGTTCAGAAAAGAATTAGCGAACTGCCGAATTATGGCAGACTAAAAATACAGATATCACGGTCAGTATAAAAACTAGCCAACAGAATTTCGTCTATGAGAATGGCTTATGAAGAGAGCCGACTGTAAAAATTGAAGGCTGCAAGTTCCAGTGAAAGAAGCAAATAATCGTACCTTCCTACTTGAGAAGTACCGTGTACATAAAAACCCGAGTTTTGTCCAGCTTGAATGCCGCGATTCCTTAGAGACTGGTCTCGGCGTGCGATATGGTGTTTGTCCGCAGCTACACAGCGCACACTGGAGTGGACGCGCGCACAATATTAATTAAAAATGCGTTTTATTACAGAACGGGGTGGAGAAAAGAATCGAAAGTGGAGTATATGGGAGAAGGCAGAAATAGGATGCTTTCAATGTAACCATTTCAGAAATTTAATGTACATAAACTAAATTGGAGCAGGGTGAATTTTTCGGACTTGACAAGGTTCATTCAAATGAACTTTGTTGATTAAAAACAGCATTAACCATGAGAACTAAGAGCATTGGGAGAAAGAGGAGAATCTGGCAAACATTTCAGTAACAAAAGCTTTGATATTCAATGTGATTTAAGGACCTTAAAACTCGTCCCGGTTTTATCCCGGTTTTGTCCCGGTTTTCGGGGTAAACCGGGGCGAGATTTAAGGTCCTTGAATCACATTGAAAAACGATCTTGTGGAAGCTAAATTGTTTGCCAGATTCTCCTCTTTCCCATAATATCCTTTACTCGCATGTTTAATGCTACTTTTGATCAACTGGGTTCGTTTGAATTAAACTTGTCACGGCTAAATACTTACCCCTGCTCCAACTTTGTTTGTTTACATTAAATTTTAAAAATGCGTACATCCAGAATAGACAATTTTCATCATCTTCCATTTCCTTCGGTTTCAATCGTTTTCTATTCCCGTTCTGCAATAAAATACATTTTTTTTACTAATATTGTGTGCGCGTCCACTCCCGTGTGCGCTGTGTAGCTGCGTACGCCCACCATATCGCACGGCGAGCCGAGTCTCTAAGGGATTGCGGCGTTCTAAGTGGGTGAAAATCGGGTTTTCCACTCCCTACGCATCTCATCAATCCCTACATGGTTCCACAACACAAAATAATTCCATTTACGGAGTTTTCTTTATTCAGAGTTTGTTTTATACTCTGGTTTTTCAAAATAAGGAAGTCAAGATCATGGCTGTTGTGCTCGACTTCTCGCAAAACAGCCGATTTCGATTTCCAATAGGGGGGTGCCTGAAAATTACCGAGCTAAGGGGGGTGCATATTAAAAAATCGCCATGCCGGGACGTGTGCCTGCTCTTGTTGGCGGTCTCACTGGAGAATGGGGTTTCGATTCGCGAAGGGGTGATCTACCGTCGCAGCCCCGTCCATTCATCAGACTAAATTTTTGCGCGAACTCTACACTCGAAACGAGAAGGACAATCTCGTCCGCGATTCTCTGTCCTTTTTCACGCGAAATTTCGTCCTCACGAGCTAACTAAAATCGTTCGACGATTTGGAGACGCTTCGTCCAGCGATTTGAAGTCGCAGCCGTCTCAACTTCAGACTCAACTTGGAGTCGAAGCGACCAGCTATGAAAGGGGCTTGAGTTTTGACATACACACAAGAATAACGAGAAAAAATTACAACTTACAAAAAAAATGGAAATAACAAGGAAAATTCGATTTTTCCTTGGTATCCGTGCGGAGCAGGGCTGTACGTATTTACGAATTACGATTTACGAATTACGGGTGTTTTTGGTGATTTTTTTACGATTTACGATTTACGAAATTTTGCTCCAAAATCGTAATGAATCGTAACAAATCGTAACAAATCTTGAAAATGAGGATGAGGGACAATACATATAAATTTACGGTCTGGAGGATGAATACATTTTGGACGTCTTT
Organism: Aplectana chamaeleonis; assembly: GCA_029168955.1. Taxonomy (NCBI): domain Eukaryota; kingdom Metazoa; phylum Nematoda; class Chromadorea; order Rhabditida; family Cosmocercidae; genus Aplectana; species Aplectana chamaeleonis. The sequence continues at coordinate 227,330 of JAPDOI010000428.1, forward strand.
CACACCCGTGATGTTTTCTTCCAATTTCAATTTCGGTGAAACCTTACCCTGACATTCCCAGCCGGGTGCAGTCAATAGTATGTCGAACACGGCGAGATATAATTGTTGATAACGAGTTTCAGGCACGACTGACCGCTTCGCTTTTCTCAGTGACCAGCTCAAACTTATTATTGGTTCCAAGCATTTTTTGCCTGCTTCATATGCGAGCCAGGTCGGCAAAGCCGAGCTCCGTGGTTATTCATTTCCAAGGAATGCTCTCGGCCCATGATGAACACGAGAGGCGCAGACATTCTCTGTCTATATCGGAGTGAAATTCCGGTCCGCAGTTGCAGACAACCGCTGTTGCAACACGCAGTGCAAACAGAATCGTGATGGGACCACGACATCCTGGCACGATTAGTAATCTTAACAGCACGATTGTCTTCAAGCTGCCTTCGGAAAAGCGATTAAAGACCTTGCTGGTTTATGGGGCACATAAAGGTTGAAATCCAGTACATAGCTGCCTTCGGAAAATACAGTTCGTAGCAGATTTTCACGGAGATTTCAAAAACAACCTTCACCACGCATCTATCTTCTGCGGATAAGTGTTATTAACAAAACTGGCATTTCGTGTGTTGAAATCGCGCTGAAGGATCGGGAAAATATATTTCTAACCTAACAACACTCTTCAACGGAGAGTCTTACGGGGATTTCCAAATTAGCCTTTGATATATGTCTACCTCCAGAGGCAATTATGCTACGAGAGAGAAGTGGTATTTTGAAAATTTGGTTCAAAACCTTCCAACACAAATAATGACTGCAGAGCCACCCACCTTTCAGGGAAGGTTATGAAATGTTTAAAATTTGGGAATTCAAGCAAATTCTAAACGCGAAAGAAGATAAGATTAAGAATTTGTTCATTTTTGAAATCAGAGATTTGGAGGAATCCTCCATCTTTTTGCTTTTCAGAATACTAAACAACCTTCACCTCTAGGACCGCTTTCTACACCCCAACAATCTTACGTTTATGGTGAGGAAGGCTTCTAACTCCATTCAGAGCAACGCTCCACAGTTATATGTAGAGGTCAAGCTTGACTTCTGCGTCGAAAAGTGGTTTTGCAAATGTATATCTCCTTTAGAATGGCCACCTTGTCTAAGTATCCTTCTCTTGAAAGACTGAGCCTTAAACTTTGAACCGCAATTTTTTCTCTACCGTGTCGTCCTCCTTCGCACTCATTCATTTGCATTTGGTAATACGATGGTTCTCTGTGTTTTCAAAAGTAGAGCGAAACGTGGCAAAGGTTTGGTGATTGATTAAGCTTAAAGTTTCAACTTTATATATTTAAAGGCAGCGTTCACGATGATCATCCTCGTTGACTTTCCACAGTGAAATGATAGGCGAGAAAGTTCCTAGGCTCCCAGTGTCGAAAGAACGGTAGAAAACGTGCCAGGAGCGGCAAAATAACGTCTGCGAACAAGCGTTTTGGTGTCCCAGACACGCCCCGTGCTCCAGATCCGCCCCCTCGATATGAAAAAATGAAGACTCAGATTACAGGAATGATCAAGTCAAGGAAGTGCTGATAAGTGAGCTGATCGCTTCATTGCACTGTTAGGTATCATCCTTCTAGCGGTCAATTCCTCCACGCTCAAAAATCAACGTGAACAAGAGAGGACCTATTTTGGCTCGCAAACGCGTCTTTCGTTTTCTTTTTAAGCATGCCTTGCTATATAGGGCACCAGACCTTCCGTAAGCCGTGGAGATATCGGAAGTGAAATTTATCGTGAACACTGCCTTTAATAAAATTTTTATTACTTCTACAGAGTAATTCAAGTCTATCCCAATGAGACTGCTCGCCCATGCGGCCGGTGGGCGTGTTGACCGGCCGCCGCGAAGGTTTTTTTTGGATTCGTGAATATCAGACACCACGAATATCAGACAAATTGGGAACAATATTCCAGTTAGCTGTATCTAAGTCGTCAGTCAGCTCGTCTGAAAAATGCCTTCGTGACGTCTAGTGCATACTTATCGCAACGAGCGACGCGGCATAACCCTTGTCATCTATATCGACAGAAAATCGACATTGCTGATATGCACTGTCGCGATCGCGCAACGCGGGAAGTATGCACTAGGTTTGACGTGTGCTCGTTGCGCAGGCTGACCGCGTGGGTAGAGAGTCCCATTCGGATAGACTTTAGGTAATCAATGGGTGTCGTCCCAAAGAGAGTAAATCTTTGGTAAGAGACCAGAGAGTGAATAAACTTGGTATCATCCTAGTGGAGTGAAGATCTTACTTAATGCCTTCAACTTAATGAAGGCAACTTAGGGGAGTAGCGACCGAAGAAGAGTATACCTTGCAACACCTAATTAATATACCGGATTTTCTATTTTAGAGGTACATGCACTTCTAATCCTCAGGCCTCTATTTTAGATGTACAATACCGCCGCTATCCAAGGGAAAAAATGGGCAAATTTGCAACGTGGGCAACTAAACCGTCTTTCGACCACAACTCGCCTCAAAGTGCTCCGTTTTCAATTTCGAAAACGCTGAAATGTAAAGCATGTCATGATCTAGTCGATAGCGTGATAATATTTTGCTAAATTTGAGAGCAACATTATTTTCCAAGGCGGAATACATTTTCATTTTGACCAGAAATCGCGTAAGGTTGTTTTTGATCGAATGGGCTCATTATCTTGTGATAACATTATCAAACTCATAACTAACTTCATATTAAAAAAGCGTTTTCATCAGTGAATTCCAAATTTGTCTTATATAGTTAGATAGATTGTGGCACGGTGAACATTTTGGTTCTTTCGAAATTGAAAACGGAGCACTTTGAGGCGTGTTGGGGTCGAAAGACGCTTTAGTTGCCCACTTTGCCCATTTTTCCCTTGAATAGCGGCGGTATTGTACTTCAATTAGAGGTGTACTTCAAATAGAGGGTGTACTTCTAATTCTCAGAGACCCGTCTTTTTGGTGTACCTCTATGACAGGTGTACTTCTAATAGGAGGTGTATTTTTTCGACAAACAGACCCCAGATTCGTTTTCAGCACTCAATACCCTTACATCCAAGTTGTGAGCAAATCCGATTTCTTTTTCAAAACACTCCAAATAACTCGTGATGATACCCTTACCTTATCGTGAAATTTTAGCAAAGCTCATAACTCAGCGGGGTCAGCGTATCTGCGCGTGGGGCAAACCACCCTCACTGCCAGGTGCACGATGTCATTTAAACGGGGAATGGCTAACATTTCACTGAAGTCTTAGATATATTTGTAATTCGAAGTTTTCTGGGCTCACGATGAGAAAATTTCCCGTTTTTCGCAGGAAAGTAAGCTTTGGGTCCTTCTGAGAATAGCAGGGATGGAAGGAACTCGAAAAACGGCCAGGAATCGTGTGAAAATCTCGTGAACCAGTCGACCCACTGGATCACCCCGCCCAAGCCATATGGCAGTTGTCCATAGTTTCTAGTATTAAAGTAACTGTTTCCGAATTTTCGAATACTCTATACTTTATTGCGGATAATTGTAAGATCTAAACATGAGCATTCAACTTTCTTCATTTTTCAAGAGTTTCTGGTACACGAAACAGAAAGCAAAGTCACTTCCCTAACAATTTCAAAGCTAAAAACAGTTTGCGACGTTTGGTCTGACGCTTTGTCTGCAGTGCGCCGAACACACCAACAGGCGTAAATAAATAATAAATGGTTTTTTTATTAATTTTTTTATTCGGCTTTCAAAAGGTCTATAGAGACGTTTCCCAATTGTGGTGAGCGCGAAGCGCTCATCAGATTTGGCTTTGATTCGCCACCGCGCAACCCCCTGATCTCAGTATCAGGGTCCAAAGTGAACGTAGGAAGTCCGTTCTTTTTGCATTTAATATACTTTAGAAAGTTGAGTAACCGTCCAAAAAATGGTCCGGAATGGTCACCTGAGATTCGAGAAAAATTGTCAAAACCACGTGATTTTGGTCGAAAAAAGTGTTCATCTCCTTTTTTTTATTCAGTTGGCGTTCACGATCTTGTTGGAACACTTATCGTTGAGCTAAGAAGCTCATTTTTGGCCAGAAAGTTGGTTTTGATTGCACCTAGCTCCTGTCAAATTTTGAAGTTTGTAGCTCAATTTTTGTGGAACCTCAAAATCGAGGGTCAGGAAAGACAAAAACACGTAAACGTTATTATAAACCATCCGACGTTTACTCATTCGCAAAAATGAACTAGTGAAATAAACACCGTTACTGATAGGCTTTTGCTCAGGATTTGAACGGGCAACGCTTCAATCAATACGGCAGGATCTCGTAAGTACTTTTTGGAACACCGCACGGTGTGACTCAGAAGTGCGCCACAGAACGCCGCAAATAGTGTGCGGGACCCCAGCAGGAGTGCGAAAGACGCCGTAGAAAGTGCGTGGGACCCAAGTGGCTGTGCGCAGAACGCCGTAGAAAGTGTGCGGGACCCAAATGAGGGTGCGCGGGACGCCGTAGAAAATGTATGGGACCCAAATAACAGTGCGTCGGACGCCGTAGAAAGTGTGTGGGATCAAAATGAGAGTGCGCCGGACATCGTAGAAAGTGTGTGGGACCCTAGTGGATCTGCGCCGGGCCCCGTATAAAGTGTGCGGTACCCAAGTGGAAGTGCGCCGGACGCCATGGAAAGTGTGGGGGACCCAAATGGGTGTGCGCAGAACGTCGTAGAAAGTTTGTGGGACCCAAGTGGAAGTGCGCCGGACACCGTAGAAAGTGTGTGGGACCCAAGTGGATCTGCGCCGGGCCCCGTATAAAATGTGCGGTACCCAAGTGGAAGTGCGTCGGACGCCATAGAAACTGTGCGGGACCCAAGTGGGAGTGCGTCGGACGCCGTAGAAAGTGTGCGGAACCCAAATACAAGCACGCCCATGCCGATCGTTTTTTCCGCAGGGCTACCGTGACCATCCTACTCTATATAAATTTTGGTAAATTTGTGTGTGCGTGTGTGTGGGTATGTATGTGTGTATGTATGTGTGCGTTTCTCTGTTTGTTTGACCGTTTATTCGGCTTGACTTTCAAGACGGGCGACCTTACGGGTATGGACTCAAGTGCGCGCAGAACGCCGTAGAAAGTGTGTGGATCCTAAGTGGGATTTCGCAAGAAGCCGCAGAAAGTGTGCGGGACCCAAATGGGAGTGCGCCGGACGCCGTAGAAAGTGTGCGGAACCCAAATACAAGCACGCCCATGCCGATCGTTTTTTCCGCAGGGCTACCGTGACCATCCTACTCTATATAAATTTTGGTAAATTTGTGTGTGCGTGTGTGTGTATGTATGTGTGTATGTATGTGTGCGTTTCTCTGTTTGTTTGATCGTTTATTCGGCTTGACTTTCAAGACGGGCGACCCTACGGGTATGGACTCAAGTGCGCGCAGAACGCCGTAGAAAGTGTGTGGATCCTAAGTGGGATTTCGCAAGAAGCCGCAGAAAGTGTGCGGGACCCAGTGGTAGTGCGTCGGACGCCGTAGTAAGTGTGTGGGACCCGAGTGGGAGTGAGCGACACGCCGTAGAAAATGCGCGGGACTGAGGTGGTGCTACGCAGGACGACGTAGAGAGCGTGCAAGACCCAAGGGAGTGCACAGTAGGAAGTGTGCGGGGCCCGAGGGACAGTGCGCCGGACGCCGTAGAAAATGTGTCGGACCCAAATGCGAGTGCGCCGGACGCCGAAGAAAGTGTGTGGGACCCAAATTCGAGTGCGCCTGACGCCGTAGAGAGTGTGCGGGCCCCAAAAGGGAATGCGCAGGACGCCGTAGAAAGTGTGTGGGACCCAAACGAGAATGCGCCGGACGCCGTAGAAAGTGTGCGGGACCCAAGGTAGAGTGCGCCGGGCGCCGTAGAAAGTGTGTGGGACCCAAGGTAGAGTGCGCCGGACGCCGTTTTAAGTGTGTGGGACTCAAGGTAGAGTGCGTCTGATGCCGTAGAAAGTGTGCGGGACCCAAGGTAGAGTGCGCCGGATGCCGTAGAAAGTGTGCGGGACCCAAGGTAGAGTGCGCCGGACGCCGTAGAAAGTGTGTGGGACCCAAGGTAGAGTGCGCCGGACGCCGTAGAAAGTGTGTGGGACCCAAGGTAGAGTGCGGCGGACGCCGTAGAAAGTGTGCGGGATCCAAGGAAGAGTGCGCCGGACGCCATAGAAAGTGTGTGGGACTCAAGGTAGAGTGCGCCGGACGCCGTAGAAAGTGTGTGGGACCCAAGTTAGAGTGCGCTGGACGCCGTCAAAAGTGTGCGGGACCCAAGTGGGAGTGCGCGGGATGCCACAGGAAGTGTGTGGGATCCAAATGAGAGTGCACCGGATGCCGTAGAAAGTGTGCGGGAACCAAGGTAGAGTGTGCCGGACACCGTAGAAAGTGTGTTGGACCCAAGGTAGAGTGCGCCGGACGCCGTAGAAAGTGTGTGGGACCCAAGATTGAGCGCGCCGGACGCCGTAGAAAGTGTGTGGGACCCAAACGCGAATGCGCCGGACGCCGTAGAAAGTGTGCGGGACCCAAGATAGAGTGCGCCGGACGCCGTAGAAATTGTGTGGGACCCAAGGTATAGTGCGCCGGACGCCGTAGAAAGTGTGCGGGACCCAAGTGGGAGTGCGCGGGACGCCAGAGAAAGTGTGTGGGACCCAAATGCGAGTGCGCCGGACGCCGTAGAAAGTGTGTGGGACCCAAGGTATAGTGCGCCGGACGCCGTAGAAAGTGTGTGTGACCCAAGGTAAAGTGCGCCGGATGCTGTAGGAGGTGTGCGGGACGCCGTAGAAAGTGTGTGGGACTCAGACGCGAATGCGCCGGACGCCATAGAAAGTGTGCGGGACCCAAGTGGGAGTGCGCGGGACGCCACAGGAAGTGTGTAGGACCCAAATGCGAGTGCGCCCGACGTCGTAGGAAGTGTGCGGGGTCGAAGTGAGAGTGCGTCGGACGCCGTAGAAAGTGTGTGGGACCCAAGATAGAGTGCGCCGGACGCCGTAGAAAGTGTGTGGGACCCAAGGTAGAGTGCGCCGGATGCCGTAGAAAGTGTGCGGGACCCAAGGTAGAGTGCGCCGGACGCCGTAGAAAGTGTGTGGGACCCAAGGTAGAGTGCGCAGGACGCCGTAGAAAGTGTGCGGGATTCAAGGAAGAGTGCGCCGGACGCCATAGAAAGTGTGTGGGACTCAAGGTAGAGTGCGCCGGACGCCGTAGAAAGTGTGTGGGACCCAAGTTAGAGTGCGCCGGACGACGTAGAAAGTGTGTGGGACCCAAGTGGGAAAACGCGGGACGCCGCAGGAAGTGTGTAGGACCCAAATGCGAGTGCGCCCGACGTCGTAGGAAGTGTGCGGGGTCGAAGTGAGAGTGCGTCGGACGCCGTAGAAAGTGTGTGGGACCCAAGATAGAGTGCGCCGGACGCCGTAGAAAGTGTGTGGGACCCAAGGTAGAGTGCGCCGGATGCCGTAGAAAGTGTGCGGGACCCAAGGTAGAGTGCGCCGGACGCCGTAGAAAGTGTGTGGGACCCAAGGTAGAGTGCGCCGGACGCCGTAGAAAGTGTGCGGGATCCAAGGAAGAGTGCGCCGGACGCCATAGAAAGTGTGTGGGACTCAAGGTAGAGTGCGCCGGACGCCGTAGAAAGTGTGCGGGACCCAAGTTAGAGTGCGCCGGACGACGTAGAAAGTGTGTGGGACCCAAGTGGATCTGCGCCGGGCCCCGTATAAAATGTGCGGTACCCAAGTGGAAGTGCGTCGGACGCCATATAAAGTGTGCGGGACCCAAATGGGAGTGCGCCGGACGCCGTAGAAAGTGTGCGGGACCCAAATACAAGCACGCCCATGCCGATCGTTTTTTCCGCAGGGCTACCGTGACCATCCTACTATATATATTTTGGTAAATTTGTGTGTGCGTGTGTGTGGGTATGTATGTGTGTATGTATGTGTGCGTTTCTCTGTTTGTTTGACCGTTTATTCGGCTTGACTTTCAAGACGGGCGACCTTACGGGTATGGACTCAAGTGCGCGCAGAACGCCGTAGAAAGTGTGTGGATCCTAAGTGGGATTTCGCAAGAAGCCGCAGAAAGTGTGCGGGACCCAGTGGTAGTGCGTCGGACGCCGTAGTAAGTGTGTGGGACCCGAGTGGGAGTGAGCAACACGCCGTAGAAAATGCGCGGGACTGAGGTGGTGCTACGCAGGACGACGTAGAGAGCGTGCCAGACCCAAGGGAGTGCACAGTAGGAAGTGTGCGGGGCCCGAGGGACAGTGCGCCGGACGCCGTAGAAAATGTGTCGGACCCAAATGCGAGTGCGCCGGACGCCGTAGAAAGTGTGTGGGACCCAAACTCGAGTGCGCCTGACGCCGTAGAAAGTGTGCGGGCCCCAAAAGGGAATGCGCAGGACGCCGTAGAAAGTGTGTGGGACCCAAGGTCGAGTGCGCCGGACGACGTAGAAAGTGTGTGGGACCCAAGTGGATCTGCACCGGGCCCCGTATAAAATGTGCGGTACCCAAGTGGAAGTCCGTCGGACGCCATAGAAAGTGTGCGGGACCCAAATGGGAGTGCGCCGGACGCCGTAGAAAGTGTGTGGGACCCAATGTAGAGTGCGCCGGACGCCGTTTTAAGTGTGTGGGACTCAAGGTAGAGTGCGCCGGATGCCGTAGAAAGTGTGCGGGACCCAAGGTAGAGTGCGCCGGACGCCGTAGAAAGTGTGTGGGACCCAAGGTAGAGTGCGCCGGACGCCGTAGAAAGTGTGCGGGATCCAAGGAAGAGTGCGCCGGACGCCATAGAAAGTGTGTGGGACTCAAGGTAGAGTGCGCCGGACGCCGTAGAAAGTGTGTGGGACCCGAGTAAGAGTGCGCCGGACGCCGTCAAAAGTGTGCGGGACCCAAGTGGGAGTGCGCGGGATGCCACAGGAAGTGTGTGGGATTCAAATGCGACTGCACCGGATGCCGTAGAAAGTGTGCGGGAACCAAGGTAGAGTGTGCCGGACGCCGTAGAAAGTGTGTTGGACCCAAGGTAGAGTGCGCCGGACGCCGTAGAAAGTGTGTGGGACCCAAGATTGAGCGCGCCGGACGCCGTAGAAAGTATGTGGGACCCAAACGCGAATGCGCCGGACGCCGTAGAAAGTGTGCGGGACCCAAGATAGAGTGCGCCGGACGCCGTAGAAATTGTGTGGGACCCAAGGTATAGTGCGCCGGACGCCGTAGAAAGTGTGCGGGACCCAAGTGGGAGTGCGCGGGACGCCAGAGAAAGTGTGTGGGACCCAAATGCGAGTGCGCCGGACGCCGTAGAAAGTGTGTGGGACCCAAGGTATAGTGCGCCGGACGCCGTAGAAAGTGTGTGTGACCCAAGGTAAAGTGCGCCGGATGCTGTAGGTGTCGGACCCAAAGGCAGGTGCGCCGGACGCCGTAGAAAGTGTGTGGGACCCAAATGCGAGTGCACCGGACGCCGCAGAAAGTGTGTGGGAACCAAGTGGGAGGGCGCGGGACGCCACAGGAAGTGTGTGGGACCCAAATGCGAGTGCGCCGGATGCCGTAGAAAGTGTGTGGGACCCAAGGTAGAGTGCGCCGGACGCCGTAGAAAGTGTGTGGGACCCAAGGTAGAGTGCGCCGGACGCCGTAGAAAGTGTGTGGGACCCAAGGTAGAGTGCGCCGGATGCCGTAGAAAGTGTGCGGGACCCAAGGTAGAGTTCGCCGGACGCCGTAGAAAGTGTGTGGGACCCAAGGTAGAGTGCGCCGGACGCCGTAGAAAGTGTGCGGGACTCAAGGTAGAGTGCGCCGGACGCCGTAGAAAGTGTGTGGGACACAAAGGCGAATGCGCCGGACGCCGTAGAAAGTGTGTGGGACCCAAGGTAGAGTGCGCCGGACGACGTAGAAAGTGTGTGGGACCCAAAGGCGAATGCGCCGGACGTCGTAGCGTGTGTAGGACCCAAATGCGAGTGCGCCCGACGTCGTAGGAAGTGTGCGGGACTCGAAGTAGAGTGCGCCGGACGCCGTAGAAAGTGTGTGGGACCCAAGATAGAGTGCGCCGGACGCCGTAGAAAGTGTGTGGGACCCAAGGTAGAGTGCGCCGGACGCCGTAGAAAGTGTGTGGGACCCAAGGTAGAGTGCGCCGGACGCCGTAGAAAGTGTGTGGGACCCAAGGTAGAGTGCGCCGGACGCCGTAGAAAGTGTGTGGGACCCAAGGACGAGTGCGCCGAACGCCGTAGAAAGTGGGTGGGGCCCAAGGGAGAGTGCGGCGGAGGCCGTAGAAAGGGTGTGAGACCCAAGTTAGAGTGCGCCGGACGACGTAGAAAGTGTGTGGGACCCAAGTGGATCTGCGCCGGACGCCGTAGAAAGTGTGCGGTACCCAGAGTGGAAGTGCGTCGGACGCCATATAAAGTGTGTGGGACCCAAATGGGAGTGCGCCGGACGCCGTAGAAAGTGTGCGGGACCCAAATACAAGCACGCCCAAATGCCGATCGTGTTTTTTCCGCAGGGCTACAGCGTGACCATCCTATTATATATATATTTTGGTAATTTGTGTGTGCAGTCAAAAATGTGTCATCGACATTCAGTTTGTTTGTTTGACCGTTTATTCGGCTTGACTTTCAATAAAAACAGTATGGAGCAATGCGCGCAGAACGCCAGTAGAAAGTGTTTTGATCCTAGATGTATACATGAAGCCGCAGAAAGTGTGAAATTCAATTTCAAGCCGCTTATATTCTTGATAGTGGAGTGAGCAATCGATGCCGATGAAAATGCGGGACTGAGCTCGTCCACCGTCAGGACGACGTAGAGAAAGTGCCAGACCCAAGGGATTTTGCCCAAAACAATGGTTTTTTCGCGAGGGACTTATAGGTCCTACTACTGTGTCGGACCCGATAAAGGGTTTAGACGCCGTAGAAAGACGACAAGCATATTTGAGTCGCGACCACTGCCTTTAAGTGTGCGGGACCCAAGGTAGAGTGCGCCGGACGCCGTAGAAAGTGTGTGGGACCCAAGGTAGAGTGCGCCGGACGCCGTAGAAAGTGTGTGGGACCCAAGTGGATCTGCGCCGGACGACGTAGAAATGTGCGGGACCCAAGTAGAAGTGCGCCGGACGCCGTAGATAGTGTGTTGGACCCAAATGCGAGTGCGCCGGACGCCGTAGAAAGTGTGTGGGACCCAAGGTAGAGTGCGCCGGACGCCGTAGAAAGTGTGTGGGACCCAAGGTAGAGTGCGCCGAACGCCGTAGAAAGTGTGTGGGACCCAAGGTAGAGTGCGCCGGACGCCGTAGAAAGTGTGTGGGACCCAAGGTAGAGTGCGCCGAACGCCGTAGAAAGTGTGTGGGACCCAAGGTAGAGTGCGCCGGACGCCGTAGAAAGTGTGTGGGAACCAAGTGGAAGTGCGCGGGACGCCACAGGAAGTGTGTGGGACCCAAATGCGAGTGCGCCGGATGCCGTAGAAAGTGTGCGGGACCCAAGGTATAGTGCGCCGGACGCCGTAGAAAGTGTGTTGGACCCAAATGGGAGTGCGCTGGACGCCGTAGAAAGTGTGTGAGACCCAAGTTAGAGTGCGCCGGACGCCGTAGAAAGTGTGTGGGACCCAAGGCAGAGTGCGCCGGACGCCGTAGAAAGTGTGCGGGACCCAAGATAGAAGAGGGCGCCGGATGCCGTAGAAAGTGTGTGGGACCCAAGGCATAGTGCGCCGGACGCCGTAGAAAGTGTGTTGGACCCAAATGCGAGTGCGCCGGACGCCGTAGAAAGTGTGTTGGACCCAAATGCGAGTGCGCCGGACGCCGTAGAAAGTGTGTGGGACCCAAGGTAGAGTGCGCCGGACGCCGTAGAAAGTGTGTGAGACCCAAGGTAGAGTACGCCGAACGCCGTAGAAAGTGTGTGGGACTCAAGGTAGAGTGCGCCGGACGCCGTAGAAAGTGTGTGGGACCCAAGGTAGAGTGCGCCGGACGCCGTAGAAAGTGTGTGGGACCCAAGGTAGAGTGCGCCGGACGACGTAGAAAGTGTGTGGGACCCAAGTGGGAGTGCGCGGGACGCCACAGGAAGTGTGTGGGACCCAAACGCGAGTGCCGGACGCCGTAGAAGTGTGCGGGACCCAAGGTAGAGTGCGCCGGACTACGTAGAAAGTGTGCGGGACCCAAGGTAGAGTGCGCCGGACGCCGTAGAAAGTGTGTGGAACCCAAGGTAGAGTGCGCCGGACGACGTAGAAAGTGTGTGGGAGCCAAATGCGAGTGCGCCGGACGCCGAAGAAAGTGTGCGGGACTCAAGTGGGAATGCGCGGAACGCCGTAGGAAGTGTGTGGGACCCAAATGCGAGTGCGCCGGACGCTGTAGAATGTGTGTGGGACCCAAGTGGCAGTGCGCCAGACGCCGTAGAAAGTGTGTGGGACCCAAGGTAGAGTGCGCCGGACGCCGTAGAAAGTGTGTGGGAACCAAGGTGGATCTGCGCCGGACGCCGTAGAAAGTGTGTGGGACCAAAATGAGAGTGCGCAGAACGCCGTAGAAAGTGTGCGGGACCCAAATGGGTGTGCGTCGGACGCCGTAGAAAGTGTGTGGGACCCAATTACAAGCACGCCCATGCCGATCGTTTTTTCCGCAGGGCTACCGTAACCATCCTACTATATATATATATATATATATATATATATATATATATATATATATATATATATATATATATATATATATATATATATATATATATATATATATATATATATATATATATATATATATATATATATATATATATATATATATATATATATATATATATATATATATATATATATATATATATATATATATATATATATATATATATATATATTTTTTGGTAAATTTGTGTGTGCGTGTGTGTGTATGTATGTGTGTATGTATGTGTGCGTTTCTCTGTTTGTTTGACCGTTTATTCGGCTTGACTTTCAAGACGGGCGACCCTACGGGTATGGACTCAAGAGCGCGCAGAACGCCGTAGAAAGTGTGTGGGTCCTAAGTGGGATTTCGCAAGAAGCCGCAGAAAGTGTGCGGGACCCAGTGGTAGTGCGTCGGACGCCGTAGTAAGTGTGTGGGACCCGAGTGGGAGTGAGCGACACGCCGTAGAAAATGCGCGGGACTGAGGTGGTGCTACGCAGGACGACGTAGAGAGCGTGCCAGACCCAAGGGAGTGCACAGTAGGAAGTGTACGGGGCCCGAGGGACAGTGCGCCGGACGCCGTAGAAAATGTGTCGGACCCAAATGCGAGTGCGCCGGACGCCGTAGAAAGTGTGTTGGACCCAAATGCGAGTGCGCCGGACGCCGTAGAAAGTGTGCGAGCCCCAAAAGGGAATGCGCAGGACGCCTTAGAAAGTGAGTGGGACCCAAGGTCGAGTACTCCGGACGACGTAGAAAGTGTGTGGGACCCAAAGGCGAATGCGCCGGACGCCGTAGAAAGTGTGCGGGACCCAAGGTAGAGTGCGCCGGACGCCGTAGAAAGTGTGTGGGACCTAAGGTAGAGTGCGCCGGACGCCGTAGAAAGTGTGTGGGACTCAAGGTAGAGTTCGCCGGATGCCGTAGAAAGTGTGCGGGACCCAAGGTAGAGTGCGCCGGACGCCGTAGAAAGTGTGTGGGACCCAAGGTAGAGTGCGCCGGACGCCGTAGAAAGTGTGTGGGACCCAAGGTAGAGTGCGCCGGACGCCGTAGAAAGTGTGCGGGACCCAAGGAAGAGTGCGCCGGACGCCATAGAAAGTGTGTGGGACTCAAGGTAGAGTGCGCCGGACGCCGTAGAAAGTGTGTGGGACCCAAGATTGAGCGCGCCGGACGCCGTAGAAAGTGTGTGGGACCCAAACGCGAATGCGCCGGATGCCATAGAAAGTGTGTGGGACTCAAGGTAGAGTGCGCCGGGCGTCGTAGAAAGTGTGTGGGACCCAAGGTAGAGTGCGCCGGACGCCGTTTTAAGTGTGTGGGACCCAAACGAGAATGCGCCGGACGCCGTAGAAAGTGTGCAGGACCCAAGGTAGAGTGCGCCGAACGCCGTTTTAAGTGTGTGGGACTCAAGGTAGAGTGCGCCGGATGCCGTAGAAAGTGTGCGGGACCCAAGGTAGAGTGCGCCGGACGCCGTAGAAAGTGTGTGGGACCCAAGGTAGAGTGCGCCGGACGCCGTAGAAAGTGTGTGGGACCCAAGGTAGAGTGCGCCGGACGCCGTAGAAAGTGTGCGGGACCCAAAGAAGAGTGCGCCGGACGCCATAGAAAGTGTGTGGGACTCAAGGTAGAGTGCGCCGGACGCCGTAGAAAGTGTGTGGGACCCAAGATTAAGCGCGCCGGACGCCGTAGAAAGTGTGTGGGACCCAAACGCGAATGCGCCGGACGCCGTAGAGAGTGTGCGGGACCCAAGGAAGAGTGCGCCGGACGCCATAGAAAGTGTGTGGGACCCAAGTTAGAGTGCGCAGGACGCCGTAAAAAGTGTGCGGGACCCAAGTGGGAGTGCGCGGGATGCCACAGGAAGTGTGTGGGATCCAAATGCGAGTGCGCCGGATGCCGTAGAAAGTGTGCGGGAACCAAGTTAGAGTGTGCCGGACGCCGTAGAAAGTGTGTTGGACCCAAGGTAGAGTGCGCCGGACGCCGTAGAAAGTGTGTGGGACCCAAACGCGATTGCGCCGGACGCCGTAGAAAGTGTGCGGAACTCAAGATAGAGTGCGCCGGACGCCGTAGAAAGTGTGTGGGACCCAAGGTATAGTGCGCCGGACGCCGTAGAAAGTGTGTGGGACCCAAGATTGAGCGCGCCGGACGCCGTAGAAAGTGTGTGGGACCCAAACGCGAATGCGCCGGACGCCATAGAAAGTGTGTGGGACTCAAGGTAGAGTGCGCCGGGCGCCGTAGAAAGTGTGTGGGACCCAAGGTATAGTGCGCCGGACGCCGTAGAAAGTGTGTGGGACCCAAGTGGGAGTGCGCGGGACGCCAGAGGAAGTGTGTGGGACTCAAGGTAGAGTGCGCCGGACGCCGTAGAAATTGTGTGGGACCCAAGGTATAGTGCGCCGGACGCCGTAGAAAGTGTGTGGGACCCAATGTAGAGTGCGCCGGATGCTGTAGGAGGTGTGCGTGACGCCGTAGAAAGTGTGTGGGACTCAGACGCGAATGCGCCGGACGCCATAGAAAGTGTGCGGGACCCAAGTGGGAGTGCGCGGGACGCCACAGGAAGTGTGTGAGACCCAAATGCGAATGCGCCGGACGCCGTAGAAAGTGTGCGGGACCCAAGTGGGAAAACGCGGGACGCCGCAGGAAGTGTGTGGGACCCAAATGCGAGTGCGCCCGACGTCGTAGGAAGTGTGCGGGGTCGAAGTGAGAGTGCGTCGGACGCCGTAGAAAGTGTGTGGGACCCAAGATAGAGTGCGCCGGACGCCGTAGGAAGTGTGTGGGACCCAAGTGGATCTGCGCCGGGCCCCGTATAAAATGTGCGGTATCCAAGTGGAAGTGCGTCGGACGCCATAGAAAGTGTGTGGGACCCAAATGCGAGTGCGCCGGATGCCGTAGAAAGTGTGCGGGACCCAAGGTATAGTTCGCCGGACGCCGTAGAAAGTGTGTTGGACCCAAGTGGGAGTGCGCGGGACGCCACAGGAAGTGTGTGGGACTCAAGGTAGAGTGCGCCGAACGCCGTTTTAAGTGTGTGGGACTCAAGGTAGAGTGCGCCGGATGCCGTAGAAAGTGTGCGGGACCCAAGGTAGAGTGCGCCGGACGCCGTAGAAAGTGTGTGGGACCCAAGGTAGAGTGCGCCGGACGCCGTAGAAAGTGTGTGGGACCCAAGGTAGAGTGCGCCGGACGCCGTAGAAAGTGTGCGGGACCCAAGGAAGAGTGCGCCGGACGCCATAGAAAGTGTGTGGGACTCAAGGTAGAGTGCGCCGGACGCCGTAGAAAGTGTGTGGGACCCAAGATTGAGCGCGCCGGACGCCGTAGAAAGTGTGTGGGACCCAAACGCGAATGCGCCGGACGCCGTAGAGAGTGTGCGGGACCCAAGGAAGAGTGCGCAGGAAGCCGTAAAAAGTGTGCGGGACCCATGTGGGAGTGCGCGGGATGCCACAGGAAGTGTGTGGGATCGAAATGCGAGTGCGCCGGATGCCGTAGAAAGTGTGCGGGAACCAAGTTGGAGTGTGCCGGACGCCGTAGAAAGTGTGTTGGACCCAAGGTAGAGTGCGCCGGACGCCGTAGAAAGTGTGTGGGACCCAAACGCGATTGCGCCGGACGCCGTAGAAAGTGTGCGGAACTCAAGATAGAGTGCGCCGGACGCCGTAGAAAGTGTGTGGGACCCAAGTTAGAGTGCGCCGGACGCCGTAGAAAGTGTGCGGGACCCAAAAGGGAGTGCGCGGGACGCCAGAGGAAGTGTGTGGGACCCAAATGCGAGTGCGCCGGACGCCGTAGAAAGTGTGTGGGACCCAAGGTATAGTGCGCCGGACGCCGTAGAAAGTGTGTGGGACCCAAGTGGGAGTGCGCGGGACGCCAGAGGAAGTGTGTGGGACCCAAATGCGAGTGCGCCGGACGCCGTAGAAAGTGTGTGGGACCCCAGGTATAGTGCGCCGGACACCGTAGAAAGTGTGCGGGACCCAAGTGGGAGTGCGCGGGACGCCAAAGGAGGTGTGTGGGACCCAAACGCGAATGTGCGGGACGCCGTAGAAAGTGTGCGGCACCCAAGTGGGAGTGCGCGGGACGCCACAGAAAGTGTGTGGGACCCAAATGCGAATGCGCCGGACGCCGTAGAAAGTGTGCGGGACCCAAGTGAGAAAACGCGGGACGCCGCAGGAAGTGTGTGAGACCCGAATGCGAGTGCGCCCGACGTCGTAGGAAGTGTGCGGGGTCGAAGTGAGAGTGCGCCGGATGCCGTAGAAAGTGTGTGGGACCCAAGATAGAGTGCGCCTGACGCCGTAGGAAGTGTGTGGGACCCAAGTGGATCTGCGCCGGGCCCCGTATAAAATGTGGGGTATCCAAGTGGAAGTGCGTCGGACGCCATAGAAAGTGTGCGGGACCCAAATGGGAGTGCGCGGGACGCCAGAGGAGGTGTGTGGGACCCAAACGCGAATGCGCGGGACGCCGTAGAAAGTGTGCGGCACCCAAGTGGGAGTGCGCGGGACGCCACAGGAAGTGTGTGGGACCCAAATGCGAATGCGCCGGACGCCGTAGAAAGTGTGCGGGACCCAAGTGAGAAAACGCGGGACGCCGCAGGAAGTGTGTGAGACCCGAATGCGAGTGCGCCCGACGTCGTAGGAAGTGTGCGGGGTCGAAGTGAGAGTGCGCCGGATGCCGTAGAAAGTGTGTGGGACCCAAGATAGAGTGCGCCTGACGCCGTAGGAAGTGTGTGGGACCCAAGTGGATCTGCGCCGGGCCCCGTATAAAATGTGGGGTATCCAAGTGGAAGTGCGTCGGACGCCATAGAAAGTGTGCGGGACCCAAATGGGAGTGCGCGGGACGCCAGAGGAGGTGTGTGGGACCCAAACGCGAATGCGCGGGACGCCGTAGAAAGTGTGCGGCACCCAAGTGGGAGTGCGCGGGACGCCACAGGAAGTGTGTGGGACCCAAATGCGAATGCGCCGGACGCCATAGAAAGTGTGCGGGACCCAAATGGGAGTGCGCGGGACGCCAGAGGAGGTGTGTGGGACCCAAACGCGAATGCGCCGGACGCCGTAGAAAGTGTGTGGGACCCAAGTGGGAGTGCGCGGGACGCCACAGGACGTGTGTGGGACCCAAATGCCAATGCGCCGGACGCCGTAAAAAGTGTGCGGGACCCAAGTGGGAGTGCGCGGGACGCCACAGGACGTGTGTGGGACCCAAATGCCAATGCGCCGGACGCCGTATAAAATGTGCGGGACCCAAGTGGGAAAACGCGGGACGCCGCAGGAAGTGTGTGAGACCCGAATGCGAGTGCGCCCGACGTCGTAGGAAGTGTGCGGGGTCGAAGTGAGAGTGCGCCGGATGCCGTAGAAAGTGTGTGGGACCCAAGATAGAGTGCGCCGGACGCCGTAGAAAAACTGAGGGACCGAAGTGGGTGAGCGCACAACTTCAAAATCGTTTTGTGCGTTTATAGGAGAGTGTATACCACCCCTTTCTTCACATCCCCCCCCCTTAACCACTCATTTCAACTGCTTAGCCGTTTATATGCATTTACCCTTCTAGATCGGTTTTATATACGATGGAAATGTAAATTAATCAAAATATGCATCCAGGCAACACAAACATCATTATACTTCATTTGGGAAAATAAAGGTAGCAGGATGTCGGTTGGTCATGGAGGAGTTTACTAAACCTCAAACAGCGGTTGTCTCTATCATGACAGAAATGAATATATATGATCTACCACTTTGGGACCTCATAAGACTGAAGAAGGGTCGGTGTGCAACTGCACGAGAAAGGAGGTTAGCAGGGTTTGGAAGGTTTGAAATGCTTTGTAATTTCTGATTGCTCGAGTGTTGTCGCCGAAACCAGCTTATAGGCCGGCGCAACCGAACTCCAGCGGCAGAGGCCGGCGTCAGCCGGCCGACGCCGCTGGTTTTTGAACAAAACATGATAACGAACGATAACACACGCTCATAACATGCGGGGTATAAAAAGGCAGAGGAGCGGTATGCATTCATTCACACACCGCTCTCTTCGAAAAGCCACTGGGAAGTGGCTGAGGAGTTCGATATTGTACGTACATGATTGTTGGCTAATATGATGTGCTCATATCCAAGGTGACACATGAAAATTTTTTAAAGGAGGGTTACGGTAGCCCTGCGGAAAAATGATCGGCAGGAGCGTGCTTGTGACCCAATTGGGTGTAAGCAGAATGCCGTAGAAAGTGTGTGGGACTCAAATGAGAGTGCGCAGAACGCCGTAGAAAGTGTGTGGGACCCAAATGAGAGTGCGTCGGACGCCGTAGAAAGGGTGTGGATCCAAATGAGAGTGCGCCGGACACCGTAGAAAGTGTGTGGGACCCAAGTGGATCTGCGCCAGGCCCCGTATAAAATGTGCGGTACCCAAGTGGAAGTGCTTCGGACGCCATAGAAACTGTGCAGGACCCAAGTGGGAGTGCGCCGGACGCTGCAGAAAGTGTGTGGGACCCGAATAAGAGTGGTCGAACGCCATAGAAAGTGTGCGGGACCGAAGTGGGAGTGCGCCGGACGCCGTAGAAAGTCTGCGGGACAAAAATACAAGCACGCCTATGCCGTTCACTTTTTCCGCAGGGCTAACGGAACAATTCTTGAACAAAACATGATAACGAACGATAACACGCGCTCATAACATGCGGGGTATAAAAAGGCAGAGGAGCGGTATGCATTCATTCACACACCGCTCTCTTCGAGAAGCCGCTGGGAAGTGGCTGAGGAGTTCGATATTGTACGAACATGATTGTTGGCTAATACGATGTGCTCATCTCCAAGCTGTCACATGAAAGTTTTTAAAGTAGGGTTACGGTAGCTCTGCGGAAAAAATGATCGTCAGGAGCGTGCCTGTGACCCAAATGGGTGTACGCGGAACGCCGTAGAAAGTGCGCGGGAACCAAATGGGTGTGCGCAGAACGCCGTAGAAAGTGTGCAGGACATCAGTGGGGGTGTGCAGGACGTCATAGAAAGTGTGCAGGACATCAGTGGGAGTTTGCACGATGTCATAGAAGGGGGGGGGGCAGGACATCAGTGGGTTAACTTTGAATTAACACCATCAGGCATAAATCATGTTAGAAAGGAAACCTTTAGGAAAAATAAATGAAATTCCTGAAAGTTTAGGTTCCTGGCAAAAGTAAAGATTTGGCATGGCCATAGAAATATACTCAGTTAAAAAAGGAGAATAAAGAAAAATAAAAAAAGGTTTTGAAATATTCCTGAGAACGATTTGGCGTAGAATAATTTGTTTTTCGGGAAATGAAGTGAAATAGTTGAAAGTATGATTTGGCAGTCGAGTTTGAACCAACTATTGGAAAGAGTTGTGCAAAACGAGAGATCGCCTTGTCTGTGCTTATCCATAGAACATATCAAAGCGAAATCACGCGTGAAATGGGATGCATCAAAACCTTTTCGGGAGCTGTAATGCGGCGGTCTTCACGTATTAGGTGAAGTAAAATCAACACGCGTGATTCCGCTTTCATATGTTCTACGGATAAGCACAGACAAGGCGATCTCTCGTTTTGCACAACTCTTACCAATAGTTGGTTCAAACTCGACTGCTAAATCATACTTTCAACTATTTCACTTCATTTCCCGAAAAACAAATTATTCTACGCCAAATCGTTCTCAGGAATATTTCAAAACCTTTTTTATTTTTCTTTATTCTCCATTTTTAACTGAGTATATTTCTATGGCCATGCCAAATCTTTACTTTTGCCAGGAACCTAAACTTTCAGGAATAATCCTCTGAATCGAGAACTTGCCCGCTGAAAAACATAGAAAACTAAAATACGGCTTTCTATCGTGGACACAGCCTCTAAAAAGTTTTGAAAAAAATCCGCTTATCCCTGGGAACACATGCGAGAGAACTATGGGACCTCGGCTTGGCACAGAATGTGCATATTATAGAATTCAGGTTCATGAATTCAGGTAAGTGTGGTCGAATGTGCTCAAAAAATTCAAAAGCTCAAAACTCAAAAACCTTCTTAAGCTCAAAGAATGATTCTAAACTTTCACGCAAAAAAGAAAGATTTAAAACTTTGTCAACATAAACGCTTCTAAGACTGAAGAGGATGAATGTGTCAGTGTTTCCCTGAGAGAGGTAATGAATTTTGAGAAAAGCAAAAGACACGCTTTCGTTCCAACAGAATTGAAAGACGAAGCCGAGTGAATGAGAAACTTGGCAAGCCGGGGTTCTGTGGATCGATAAATGGCATGGCTGGTTTCAGCAGCACTGCGATTTTGCCGCAGTAGCTCCGCAGTAGTGCCGCAATCATTGCGGCGCTATTGCGACATTTGACACATGTGCGAGCCCACTGCATCGTCATTGCGGTACGACTGCGGAACTACGAGGACTTCGGCACGGTTGCGGTACTACAGCGGCCAGTTCTCTCAGAGTGATGCGGAGGCGAGTGTGGGGCAGTGGCCAGAGGCGCCGCTGTCACGCACACGATTGAGTGATCGATCCTCGCCCAGGGTCAACCAAACCTTCTATCCCCCTGGGGTCACTAGACTTGTCTGGGAGGGTAAAAACCCTGACTTAAACAACTGCTGGCCCCCGCAAGTAGGTGTATGTGTAGGGCTAATACACATCCAGAAGCCTCTACGATTCTGAATGGAAGTCGAATGTGTGGCTCATCCCCAGAGGATTGATGTACGTCGAGAACTTTATCCTGCTTTATCCATGCGCTTATTCATGGTAAAGACTTCAGATATATTGATACTGTTTGTGAGCGGGGGGGGGGGGGGGACTTAAACATCCTCAAAGTCCGCTAAGTTTGTTTTTCAAAATCCAAGCGAAATTACAACTTTGCCGTCGATTATGGCGCAAACTGCGGTATGTTTAGTGGAAATACACAACCGCACAATCAACTTTTTCCGTTGCCGTGTACTGTACAGCATCAAAGCTAGATCGAATTTGGTATGAGAAGAAGATCTCCGCCACGATCTAAAGTCTCTCAATATAATTATGAAAGTTCGTTTCTGAGTTTTCAATAAAATACAGGTGGAGTGACCCTCAGGAAGAGAATAGCGTTGAAAAAACGGTTCCAAAAGATCACGCATCTAATGAATTTTGAATTCCAAATAGTTTCCAAGTAGTACACGTGTTTAACTCCACAACTTTTCGATGAACACTGATCTATGAATGTTGTGATCTTAATCGAGACCAAGATTTGAATAACCAGACATTTTAGCTGTTCGAACGCACAGAGTGTTTTCGATTTCGCGATTAAACTGAGTATTCAAGAGTTGAAAAAATACAAAATATCGGAATGAATCAAGAAAAATAACAGTCTAAAATCATGATGGAATCGAATATTCAAAACATCTTTCAAGTCTTAGAATATTTCCAGTGTTTGAAAAAATGTGTAATTATCATCTTGTTGCAGTGTGGAATCCTGACAAACTTGCAGCGCTGAACACACTCTTAAATTCTCATTGTGAACTTTTTGTTTAAAACTGCGGTAGTTCTCTGAACAATCATGTCCACGTTTTTTCGAGTTTTTGATCAAAACTGTGGGCTCGAATGTCGTCCTTAACTTTCTGAAAAAAACCGATTTCGTAGAAGTTGAAAATCGTGGGCAAGTCACAGATCAAAACGGAAGAAACGTTGCACAGAGACGAACATCAATAGTTCTCGATGTATAGCACGAGTTTCTTGCGCTGTCATGTTGAATTTCAGTGTGAGTGATCGCGTCGAGGTCAGCACTGACCAGTAGCTCAGTCTCTCGGCGCTATTGGACGTTAGTGGCCGCGACGCAACCACACGCATTAGGCCGTGGTGTCTACACAGAAGTTAGGTTCAACCACTTTTGCTGGACGGAACTATACATGATGCCGCTCGCCCAAAAGTATTTTCATTCGCAGTTTTTTTTGGTATGGATCGATAGAGGGAGCAGAAAAATTTTGCTTGGCTCCCGCTTAAAAATTATGGGCCTCCAAAGAGCGATTCTCCACGTCTTTTTCATGAACATCTTAAACGAAAACGAAATTCCTGACCTTGAAGCAGTGTTCACAATATATTTCACTTTTGATGTCTCAACCGTTTACGGAAGGTCTGGTGCCCTATACAGCAAGGCATGCTTGAAGAGAACGTGAAAACCGTGTTTTTGTGCTAAAAGAGAGCCACTTTTGTTGCGTTAACTTTCGAGCGTGAAGGAATTGACTGCTGTGAAGGATGTTACGTATAAATGCAATCAAGTTGAGCTGGCTTATCAGTACTTGCTTGACTTGATTACTTCATGTTATCACAACCTCGAGGGTCTAGGGGGCGGAATGGGGACATGAGGCGTTTCGGTGATCTCAGAACGCCTGTTTGCATCCGTTATTTTGCTATTCCTAGCTCCTTTTAAACCGCTTTTTTCGACACTGAGAGCATAGAACTCTTCTCGCCTATCATTTTACGACGAACAGTCATTGAGAATGATTATCGTGCCTTGAAAGTACCGATTCAGGTTATCAGCTATGCGGAATCAATTAGCGTTATTATTTAGATTAGTGATGTCTCCGTCTGTCGAATTTCATATTTTTTGTTCTTTGGAGGATTCTTCCTGAAAGTTATGGCCATGCTCAAAAGATGCGCCGTAGTCGTTTTAGTCTTCTGATAAACAGGAAATCCAAGAAATTTAGACCCAGTCAGTCTAATCTTTCATCGAAAGTGATGTAGTAGAAGGAACCGTTGTGTAAGAGGCAGATGTTTGCTTTTACGCCAAATGATTCTGGCAAGGAAATGACAACTTTTAGGGCTTTCGAGAAAATTGTCTCGGATTGAGCTTAAAACTTTTACTTGGGCTTGTTTTGGGTGCTGATTACGAATCTGAGCACATTTGTCAATATTTCAAAAAAACGCGTCCGATTTGGTCCAAAGCTCCTAAATGGGGGAAATTTTGCTGCCCAATAGCGACTTTTGACGATTTCGAGAACCCTACGATCAATTCGCCTCAAAACTTGTACGTAGGGGCTATGTAGGAATCTGGGTCCTATTTCGGACCAGGCAGTAACCCTGCCTGGTCCGAAATAGGACCCAGATTCCGATTCAGCGCCCTAAACAGTTTAAAGTTTTTAGCCGAATCCGAAAAAAATTTTCTGAACGCCCCGCAAATTCCCTGATTCGTAGGTACCCTTACTTTTTTTGAGCATTAAAAATGCCGTTTTTTAGCCATTTAGCCAATTTCAAGCACGGGTCATTTATATACTCTCGAAGACCTACAGCAACGACAACGTGATTTTCCAAATCGCCACCGGAAGGTAACCAGCCTCCCTTGTGAGATCAAATGAAAGACAAGTGCAAACTTCCTGCGGACGGTGTAGGCATCAAAGGATCCACTGCAAGTCGCATCAGAACCACAAATTTGAGACCGAAAAAAACCGAAAATTTTTTAAACTTTTTAGTTTTTTTCGACATTGATTTTTTTCGCCAAAAAGGGCGAAAAACGAAAAAACCCGAAAAATTGAGAAACGAAAAACGCACACCCCTGGTTGGGGCAAGTTTGGAGCGTCGGCGCGTTTTATGATCGCAGTGCGAGGGCTAACGATCATCAATCAATGGTGTCTCAGTGGGGTCTCAGCTGCCCCTGTTTTGAATCTAACCGCTCGTGTCGGATATCCACGACCTTTGATTTGTGAGTAATCCGAAATCCGCGTATCCAATTTTTTTTTGAATCGGATCCAATGTATACTCGTTACGGCACACTGCGCACTTTCAGTTGGGTTTCGTATATTTTCCCTGGGGCCCTTTGCGCTCTGCACACTCCCAGTTGAGCCCAACGAGGGATCCCTGGCGCTCTGCGCATTTCTGGTGAGGTCACTCACAAATCCCCAGCGGTAAGCGCACTTGCAGCAAAGTCCTGCACAAACTTCACGACACGACAGGTTCGAACATTATGTTGCCAATGGTCACGGGCCAACGGTCAGCAGTTAAAGACAGCGTTCACGGTTATCACCCTCGTTGACTTTCTATAGTGAAATGATAGGCGAGAAGGATCCTAGGCTCCCAGTGTCGAAAGAACTGTAGAAAACGAGCCAGGAGCATCAAAATAACGGCTGCAAACAAGCGTTTTGGTGCCCCAGACACGCCTGGTGCCCCAGACACGCCTGGTGCCCCAGATCCGCCCCCTCAAAATGAACAAATGAAGACTCAGATTACAGGAATGATCAAATGAAGGAAAAGCTGGGAAGTGAGCTGATCGCTTCATTGCACTGATAGGTATCATCCTTCTAGCGGTCAATTCCTCCACGCTCAAAAATCAACGTGAACAAGTGATATCGGAAGGGAAATGTATCAAGAACACTGTCTTTAAAGGCACAGTCCAACCTCAGAATCGACTCTCTGTTTTTCTACCCATCTCGAAAACGGTCCCACGCTGACTCCAATGATGTCTCTGGAATCGTTCAAGACTTCCTGGGAACGGAATTATGGCCCCTCAAAAATTTAGCTGCGGAAGCATGGTAGACGAGTTGTCCGAGGCTTGTAACTTTCGTCATTCGCAACCGCTGTATGCGAGCTGACCTGAATCAGAAGAGAGGCTGAGATTGAAGGGAAGAACGGGGCTTTCGATCAGAAAGCATCGCTCATCTCGCCGCTGTTGAGCTCGGAAGTTCGCCAGAGGGGCGCGCCGAAGTGGCTTCCCGAGGTGGGCGCCCCAGGGTGGCCTCCTCCTATATCTAGTTTATTCGTAGGAATTTAGAGCTCGCATTTGTCAAGTGGTACATGAGGTGGGTCTACTTTAGGTATATGTGGAAATCTTAGATTTCGCCCCTGAGCTTGGACTGTGCCTTTAAGTAGTCTGTGTAATGATAGAGCACTAATGATTTTTGTACATACATAGCTCTTCGTATCCGTCGTAATCATCCCATTCAACAACTAAAATCAACCGCATAAGCAACACTTGCTTGTGGAATTCATGTTTCTGTGTCCCTTATGTATAATTTATGAAAATTCTGAACTAAAACCATGTTTAAACTTCTTTGTGAAAGAGTTAGATCAAAGAAAGTAGGGATGGTTCGAATTTCGACGCTTTACGTTGTGGCTCTCATAGAACAACATTCAGATCTTTCTTGTCAGACTCACTGCGTAAACACTTCAATTACGCGTCAGACGTCAAGCGCTTCACTGTCCAACGGAATATTCTACCTTATTTGCTCCAGTAGTCTCCTCCTATTCGCCAGTAAGTTAAATGCTGAGATGTTAGTGAAACTGAGACCAGCAGTTGTGTGAAAAAGTTGTCTATCCAACGCCAGAAAATTGCAGAGCCAGACTAAAGAAATTTTTGGGATTTCTAGTAGAATCAGCAACTATTCAAAAGAAGATTCTGCTTTAGAATCTCATAATGGAAGTTATTTGGCTGTCAAACGTGTAAAGTAGCACCCCAAAAATCTCGGATGCCAGAGCTTTTCGGCAATCATCCATCACGGAAAAAAAATCATCACGATTAATACAGTTTTCTATTTCTCACTAGAAATATGAGGGTGCGGAGCTGAATGCAATAACCATATCGGAAAAACAAAAACAACCCCATTGAGCTCCGCATAACAGCGGAAAGGCGTTTTCTCGCGTTTTTTTTTTCGCCCTGGCCTCATAACTCCGTCATACTTCGGTTTCCACGGATAGAAAGGAAACTGGTAAAATCTCCCCATTGAGATCCAAAAGATGATATTAGAATTTCGATGATAGCTCTCATTCCCATCGTTCACGATGGATTCCGTTTCCGATTTTCCCAGATGCAGTAGCGCTCTAGAGTCAGCGTATAAATGGCTTTTGTTAGAAACTGCTGTCGCCTGTATCTCGGCTCTGACTCCCGCACTTGATCGATTTTGACGTGTTAAAGGGCATCACAAATCACACCGGATACACATTCAAGGTTGAATTTTGAATGCACAACTTCTTCAGAAACAGGCTCACAAACACCACCGTCATTATTCAGCGAGCCTACGTGACAATCCGTCGATCTGCTTCTTCAGAAACAACCAACCAAACAATGACACGCCGTTTAGGAAAAGGTCCCGGAAAGGCTAGTCTATCTAACTTCTCCGCCTTCGTTGTCCACGCGTTCCTTAACAAAAGCTGCTGCTGATTACCGCGCTGCTCACATCAACCCCTCCAGTGATTATTCTGATACGAGTGCAGGCGGCAGCATCCTCTTCTGCGACGGCAGCGGGCCTACAGGGCGCCCACTATCACTAAAGGGGGAGGGGGTGGTCAGGCCAACTGAGGCGTCGACAACAGGTTGATAAGTTGTCATCTCGTAAACCGCTCCCTGTTGACAAGTCAAATCGCGCGTATTGTCAGCCTGAGGCCTGCCCGTTGCCCAGCGACTTCCGCCTGTTGTCGGGCTGTTGACAACTAAATGTGTCGCGTTTAGCGGCCTATTTAGCAGCGGTTCACATCCTACAGGAATGTTTCATCTAGCTTAGGAACCACTTTACACCGACACGCGTCGTGGTCGGCACACCGATACGCGCCGCGGCTGGTCGCCCAGCCTCCACTGGGGTCACCACCGGATAGGCAGGACCTCCAGATGCTAGGCGGGGCCAATGTACCGCAAACTTGGGTAATTGAACCGGCTGCGCTCTCATCATTCGCAGCATGCCTGAAAAATGCATCGTATACTTCCCCTGTATCTAGAGCGCTAGCTGTGCAACAGCTCGACATCGACGAGATCATAACTCGCCAAATATCGGCGCGTTGGCCAGCGGTGACTCATGGTGGGCGGATCAACCTGTTGTCGACGCCCCAGTTTACCAGAGGGCGGTCCTCCTAAGCAGGCAGCAGCGACTGATTACACTATGAAAGAGATTTTCACTTTTGTTCTGTTCCTGGGTTAAAATCGTGTTTTCCTAACTCAGCCACTACCTACGTCTTGGGGGATGACTCCGGATTCATGGAGAGAATCGAAGACGGTGCTGCTGTTCAAGAAAGGCGCACGGGAGGATATACAATACCGCTCGTAGGATTTGGTCAGAAGGCGCGCGAGGTCGGGTTTTAGCGTCTTTTTCGTCTTTTCCTTATAACTCACTTCAAAATCATGTCTGAGCGAAACTATGGTGATATACGTGATCCTGGTGTCAAGGGCTGCCAAATGGTATAGCCCTTGTTGGGGTTTCGTTTTTAACTAACGAAGTTTGACAGGCAGGGTATACTGTATATTACCATTTGATAGAAGAGGGGGGCTCGGCGTCCTGTGTCTGCGTCCTCGTGGCTCCCACCCCACCGTCTGCAACGCGCTGGCTTTCTGTGGCCTCGCCGACTCGCGTGCTGCCTTTTCCCTGCACACGTTCGGCCTTGCACACTCCCCTATTCATGCTTTCTCTCCCACGAAGGTCAGCAGCGCTGATTTTCGCCGGTCCCTCAACCAGCAAGTCAATCGGCGTGGGTGCATACACTACCCAATGCGCCCGGCACTAATCGACGTATGTTACGTAAACCTCCGTCGGTGGAGCGCGCGCTCGCGTCGCGGCTTCGCATTGGAGCGCTCTTTCTCACAACACAGTGCGGTGCCACACCCATACACTATTCAAGCTAGGTGACTTGCGATATTTACTGTATGTGAGGAGTACAAAGGCCTCTGTACAGCGTTGATTACTATTGATAACTACAGTATGAAGGATACGTCGCTCAAAAAAGCGATTCTCGCGAAAAATACTAACCTGAGTTCACAATTGCTGAGAAACCCTGCAGAGAGTCAGTCGTGCAGTAACTGTACCGTGCGAGCTAGAAACTTTGAGCAGGAGCTGTAAAATTCGTGCAGTACCCACTTCTTTTGGCTTCCACGCCTTTAAATCTACATATTGGCCTTATAGGGTTGAATACATATTGGGCTAGATAAATGTAAACAATACACACATTCTACGATACCTTCAAGGCACAGCCCAACCTCAAAATCGTTTGCCGTTTTTCTTGCTTAGCTTTGTGAGGATTTCGGGCTGATCACAATGGTGTCTCCAGAATCGCTAAGAACCCACCACGGACACAGCCATTATCCATCGTGACCACTGCCTTCCGGTGTGTAGAAAGCGGGATCAATTCACATATTCGCTGTTTCAGCAGGGAATCATAGACCTGCTTTTGAGATTCAGTGATCATGCACAATGCTTAAATCTGCGGCTCTACGCTGTCTCACGCCATGGATCACCTATCATTTCCTAGCAGATGGTGAAATTTCTCATCGATGCGATGTACCCTTGAAGCATGCGTGGTGGATTGGTCATCTTCATTTTCTCTTTTATATTTTGACTGCCAAATATCTCGATGTTGTCATTTATTGTGGTATTTAGCATTTGAAGTACAATACCGCCGCCCTCCAAGGGAAAAATGGGCGAAATGGGCAAAGCGGGCCTTGTCGATCGTGTAAAAATATTTTGCGAAACTTGAGAGCAACTTTATTTTTCGAAGCGGAATACATTTCCATTTTGACCAAGCTAGAGATTGCGTACGGTTGTCTCCTCCTGAATGCGCTCGTTATCTTGTGATAACATTATCAAATCCATAACTAACTCCATCTTAAAAAAGCGTTTTCAATAGAGAATTCCAATTTTGTCTCACTTAGTTAGATAGATTGTGACACGATGAATATTTTGGTCCTTTCGAAATTGAAAACGGAGCACTTTGAGGCGTGTTGTGGTCGAAAGAAGCTTTAGTTGCCCACTTTGCCCATTTTTTCCCTTGTATAGCGGCGGTATTGTAGTTTATATGGGTTTATAACAATTCGATGTCGCTTAGGCATTTTCCCTTCTACTGCTTTATAATGCAGAAAAAAAGATGAATACAGCAAGTAAAACAACTGCAGTCAGCTGCTTTTCGCCTTGTGAGAATATTTAAACTGAAGAGCGCATTCATGGTCTCATAGAGGACCAGTTCGAGAGAATGAATCCGAAGACAATTTAAATGAGGTTTGCCTCAATAAAAATCTATAATTAAGCACAGAATCTCTAAATGAAAGCAAAAATGCTCGAGCGACATAAAACTGTTATAAACTTACAAGAAATTCTAATTATCGAAGCCTAAATAGATGGAACATCAGATGATTAAACAGTCAAAATATATCATCAGTTTTAACAGAAAACGAGTCTTCTCCTCACATTTTTGAAGAATAGGGGTGGGTGATGCTGAAGGATTTGCGTGGGAACTTGACCAACTTGGCACAGTGCTATGTATCATATTGTTACCACAGTCACAGCTGATAATTTTGTGAAGGGGGAACGTCGAACTATTCCTTCGCCGCGCGCGGCACCATCCCCGCCGCTTACCCTCGAGATTTCCCAACGGTTGACACCAAATGGAATGATGGTGGGGGAACCGCCGAAAATCTCGACGCGGAGAGGCAGGACGTGAGTCGGCGAGGCCACAGACGGCCAGCGCGGTGCAGACGGTGTGGTGGGAGCCACGAGGACGCAGACACAGGACGCCGAGCCCCCTCTTCCATCAAATGGTAATATACAGTATACCCTGCCTGTCAAACTCCGTTAGTTCAAAACGAAACCCCAATAAGGGCTATACTATTTGGTAGCCCTTGACACCAGGATCACGAATATCACTATAGTTTTGCTGAGAGTTGATTTTGAAGTGAGTTATGCGAAAAAGACGAAAAAGACGCTAAAACCCGACCTCGCGCGCCTTCTGACCAAATCCTACGAGCGGTATTGTAGCCAATTACCGACCCATCAGCCTGCTCTCAGTTGCATTGGTGAAGGTCTTGTATGCATATGAACGTATATGAATATGAAGGTATGTGAATATGAATGTATATAAGGTGCGTCCGAATGAGAATGGCGGCCCATGCGGCCGGCGTGCTTGGCAGGCGGCCGTCGCGTTCCCCGCTCTCGGACGAGCATGCGAAAAGTCCCCACCGCCATCAACTACGAATGAGGCCGGCACCGGCTGGCAGCAAGCACTGCGCCGATCAATCAGCTCTGCAGACGGTGGGAGAGGGGACGGCCGTCGTTGAAATCCAACACTCGCCCGAGGGCGGCACATGCGGCGGCCGCTGCCAAGCACGCCGCCCGCATGGGCCGCCATTCTCATTCGGGCACACTTTATGAATATGAATGAAAATGAATATGTGAAAATGAATGTATAAGAAGGTATATATCCTTCCTTACAATATTTGAATAGGAGCACAAAGCACGACAACCTGGGCCTCCATCACTATAGCACTACTATTTCGTCACATCTCTTACCCCTCCATAACAGTATTTTGCGGTATGTGCATTTCAGTTCACCAAAACCTTCAAAGTTTTAAAAACCGTAAGGTAGGCTCATACGATTGTGCACTCATTTAGGGAAAGGTTGGGGGATTACGTTTTTCGGTTTCCAACATTCTGCCATCGAAATAGCCAAAAAATCAGCGAGCAGTTCGAGTTCTTTTCCTTTCTTCATCCAAACGACTTCACCCTCATTACGTGGAGGAGATTCGTCTCTCGGCATCACCTGTGGTCACGACCTTTGTGCGTTGGTGACACGGCGAGATCATTGACGTGAATTAGAACCACCTCTCGGACTTCATACCCCGCCCCAAATCCCGATAAACTGCTACCAAAAGCTTTTCAAGCGGCTTTAAGATCCATTCGAGGATTTCTGTGTAGTTAGAAAACCTTCTTCAACTACGAAAACTTCACGGATTGATTCTGCAGAAGTAAACAAGGGCTATTCGGTAACCACCAGTTGGAAAACGCTTCAAATTCCGCTACTACACGACCTCCCAAACTAAACTCACCCCTCACTCACGTAACTTTTAGACGTAAAATCGATAGCAAATTCGTGATCAAGGCGTCAAATACCCAGTAAACACCAATTTCAGAACGTTTGCTGCATCGGGAAAAAAGAAACATTTTTTTTGGCCTTAAAATTCATCATGCCTATCCTTCCTTACAATATTTGAATAGCAGCACAAAGCACGACCACCTGGCCCTCCATCAATTTCATGAGGGGTACCCTTTCCCTGCCGCCATGCTTTGAAAAACACGTTCAACTTTTTCCAAAGTGGTTTTAGGCAGCTGCGAAGACCATAATCGGATTCTGCGCCAAAAACGGCTGAGGGAAACTACATTTCATCCGGAATGTTCAGACTGACTAAAAGCAGTACCGTATTTAGCATTTTGAAATTGAGTACAAATAAATTCTTCTTCACCGGGAAGCAATCGGGTGCAAATGCAACCTCTTGTTGCTGGGGTTGCCCCTAGGAATCGCGCTAAACGAAAAACCCATTTTCGGTTTGGAGACCTTCTTCGTGAAGGTCGCCGGTAAACCTGGAACGGAGTGTTCGGCTGATGGGGACCCGCAGGGCTACAAAGGGTCGACCCCGTGGGCGACTCGCTTTTTTTGGCCAGCGCCTCATCCTTTCGCAACGGAGCGCTTTCTATCTTCACTGTCGCAAATCTTTACGCTCTTCAGCACCAGAACATGAAGAAAATGAAACCAATGAGAAGGAGAAATTATTCTAAATCCTATTCATGGACCCCAGAGACCTCAACATTTTATTTCATTCAAAGCATCGCACACGTCATCGCTTGCCATTTGGCCTACATCTTGAAGCAATCACTAAGTTACTCTTTCGGATTATATGACTCACTGGGGCTTACGAAGAAAAATGAACCTAATTGTTTCGGCATGAAAGACCGGTCGTTTGGTCACACCAACCAGTTTAATGTGTTTGAGAAATACTCAATCGTTCGACAACTCTAGGGAGATGAACAACTATTGACGAGTTCCTCTAGTGGGTCGTCTAATCCCAACGAGTACCATCGCTTATGCATGCCAAGATCCCCTTGCGATGGAAGCAGTTTTGTCACTACAGTACTAAAAAAACCACCGTCAAACAGATGCGAGAGCCAGAGGCCGGTGAGCGTAATGCCTACAGATATGATCTTGAAGAGAATGCTATATCATCCCTTCGCTCAAACTTATGTTTCCGTAAACTTGGATGTTCTGCTCGCCGACAGCCGTCATACTTGTTGTGTTATACAATACACTTTAGTAACAAAGTTTTTTATAACTGTACTCGGTGATATTGCGTGAAACTGTCTTTGGGGTAGTAGCGGAACGGGTGCTCGCGCTGAAAAAAAACGACACCCCTTGGCGATATACAGTAGTACGCGAATCTGTTCAACGGGGTCACTACCTCTTTTGTCCCGCGGGTCCCCAGCCGCCGAATGTTCCGTTGTAGATTTACTGGCGACTCCTCGTGGACCTTTTGAACCCTTCCTAGTTTTTGAATGAGCATCCGTCAAATGTGGCGCATGAACGCAGGTATCATACTCTAACAAAGAGCGGACGTAAATCTTACATGCTTTCGCCAGAAGTCCTTCGACCGGAAGGACTTCACCGAGAGAAATAAAAACCGATAGAAAGAGCCTCTGTCGCTCTTAAGCAGCAATGATCATCATCAAAATAGAGTATACTGTGCTTATCTGGACCGAATTCCGGCCCGCATTTGCGTCTCGACACGCTTTGCGGCCGCACGCGCTCGACTCAGTCGGGTTTCCAGCACCAAAGCCGACTCGATGTGGTTTTTTTATATAATTTTCTCTAATTTTTCTTAGTTTCTAGTTTCCAAAACCCACCTAGAGTCAGCAGGTCGGCGGCTGCGGCGCTGGAAGCTCTTCTGACTCGGAAGCGCGCGGCCGCAAAGCGTGACGAGACGCACTTGCGGACCGGAATTTGATCCAGATAAGCACAGTATGAATTATCGACCACGAATTCAGTAACTTTGTTACGGTCGACCGCCTCGATTGCTACATTATTGATTTGGATATGGCCTGTTGATTTGAATGCCTGACAGTGAGGTGCGAGACTTGTTTTTTTTTAAATTCTCATATATAAGGAATATATGACATGTGAATACAGTTTAACACCTCAAAGTTAGCCATTTCAGCCGTATTACTTAAAAGTATAAACAAAATGACTGATTTTTGTAATTAAAACGATGTTCTGCAGACAAACTGGAATCCAAGAATTGGCGATTTGGGAGCATTTTAACAATTTGCGCGTAAAGGCGCGCGTATTCTGTGTGCGTACACAACACGCATTTTATTTGAGCGTGAGTCCCAATGACCAAGGCGTGTGCGAGGATTAAGCCGAAAACAAGGAGCATTGTAGTTCTCTGGGCCAAGTTCCTGTCCGCATTTGCGGACAACGGCTAATTCAACATGTGACACGTGTTAATGGGGCAGGGTCTCTCTACACACGGAGGGAGGAGCATGGACAAGATTTCATGCTGACGCGACGCATACGGCGGAATTTTTCATTAGATTACTCTATCACTGAAGCGCGCTTGCCAAAGCTCGCGAGAATTCATGACATTTCGTGGTTTTATTGATGCTCACATGCTGCTTCAAAGCAATACAAAGAGTACTAGGATTATGGAAAAGAATCAAAATACTTACAATAGTCATGATCCAGAGCCGAACTGGTTGTCGGCGGCAACGATCCCATCACTACATCTAAAATGGTGCTCGATTTTTATTACCATATTGCTTATTCTACAAATATCAAGCGGTGAAACGGCACGAGAACAAGCACGATTTATTGAAATGAGTGTGCAAGATAAGATTATGAGAGGGACAACAAGGGATAATAAAGAAAAAGTAATGTGAGCATCAATAAAACCATGAAATGTCATGAATTCTTGCAAGCTTCGGCAGGCGCGCTCCAGTGATAGGGTAATCGGATAAAAAATTCCGCCGCATGCGTCGCGTCAACATGAAATCTCGTCCGTGCTCCTCCCTCCCTGTGTAGAGAGACCCTGTTCCCGTTTTAAACGTGCTGGGACCACTTGGTCCCAGCACGATTTACCTTTCTCCCAAAACGGTTAGCACGAGTCGCATGACGCAACAGTCGTAGTCCGCGATCGCGGACCAAAATTTGGCTCGGAGAACGATAGTAATGCTAACCACTCAGACACTCGGGATCGGCAGACCGGTTGTAGCTTACGGAGCTTGACCTTTTGGCTCCTGGCAATGCACCAGCAGTGGATTACGGTAGTCGTTGCGGGGCCACAGCCGCTTGTCGGTGGAGCACCTTTAAGGGTCGTTTACACTTCTGCCGCCGAGCGGCGCGGCGAAGTGCAATCCTACAGTATCGATCGTGCCGCGCCGCGTGATCAATATTACAGAAATGCACTGTGACGCGCCGCTCGGCGGCGGGAGTATAAAAGACCCCTTAGGCCTAGCATTGCTGTTCTGAACCAGAAAGGCGCTCGGGTTTCTTCCCGTAGATTTCCTTGAGACTCGGGGCTCCATCGGGTTAGCAGTATAGTTGTACAAGTTCGAAAAAAAATTCGAACGAACGAAAATGAAAAAATTTCGTTCGAAACAATTTCGAGCGAACGAAAAATGAAAAAATTTCGTTCGACGAAATTTCGAACGAACGAAATTTGAACAAATATCGAACGAACGAAAACGTACGAAAAAAAAAAATTTCGAAAAAATTTTCGAAAATTTTTCGAAAATTTCGTTCGTGTACAACTATAGTACGCAGTCAGTACCACAGTAGAAAAATTAAAACATATTATCACTTATAGCCTAGATTCATCATTTTGAGTGGGCCGAAGAGAGGCTCATCGGGCTTATCATGTCAAAATCTCCTTATCACAGCTACACTTGCTATTACCGACCTTCCCGCTGCTTGCTCCGCCCGGACTCATCCGAGCAATCTAGGCTTTACGTGAGGTAGATAGCTTGTTAAAGTATCTCGACACAGTTCCTCGAATACTTCTGAACAGTAGATTCTTAGGACAGTTTCCTAGTTTCATGCGTCATCTGCCGAGGATTGAGTATTGAGCTTGCATTTTAAAGTAATCAAACTTATGAGCTCAAGTCAATTCTGAGCGAAAATTCCACAAATAGCTCTAGTTAAAGTGCGAGTTTTGACCAGTAATACTTTTTTAGAGGCTATAGATGTCAGTGATGAATCATATATCGAAGAAAAGCATTTCTATTTCCTTCTGGATGAAAATCGATCCAATAATGTGAAGAATTACACTGAAAAGGCTGAAGGTGCGTTGCTGACGCGCGGCTGTGATCCCGCAACGACTACCGTAACTCACTGCTGGCGCATTGCCAGGAGCCAAAATGTCCAGCTCCATAAGCCACAACCGGCAGACCGGGGGAATTTTCATGGTAAGCGGCAGACCGGGAGCGTAAAAAGTGCGTAGACTCGCAATCGGCAGGCCGAGAAAGTTGAGCGAGCAGGCCGGGTAGTTCGGCCCCTGCGCACGTACGCGCCGCTTTGAAAGGAAAAATATGTCTGCTTCGACAAATTGCATGACACGCTATACGTCAGATCTAAACCCGCGGTACATACGACAAGCGAGTGTCCTCTGGTTCCAAGCCAGATTTACTCTGTTCCCTCGCGCGCTTGTGTGGAGCGAGAGTAGAGACAGCGATAAATTGCGGAGAGAAGGAGATGCAGCGTGCGCAAGCAGACGCACGCGACGAAGGGAAATAAGTGACACTCGGAAACAGAGGATATATGGCAACTCCGCTGCTGCTTTGAGTCGGCAAGTTCAACTTCCATCGCGCACTCAGCATGGGTGACAGTTGAAATGGCTTCCACGTCTACTGAGGAGACTGAAAGGGAATATCCGTGTCGGCGGTGAAATCAATAGTATAATCGATAATACTGAGGAATTCCTCGGTTTGCTGTGATTGTGCCCCAGCCTGCTGTGAATGCGCCCCGGCCTGCCCGTTATGGCGCGGAAGTAGCAGGCCGGGGCATCACTGCTGGCAGGCGCGGACGGGGTGCCCGCGCCTGCTGTCTGGCGGGTTCCCGGCCTGCTGAATCCGAATGTCTGAGCAGACACCGGATTCGTATACACCTGTACCAGGGGTGTGCGTTAATGAAAATGATTTTTCTCGTTAAAGGCAGTGGTCACGATGAAAAACGTTATCGAAAAAACTACGAAAATCAGCTTAGATCAAAAACAGCTCAAAAACTATGAAGGTAGCGCGGTGAAAAACGGACCTGAATCAGAGTTATTAAGACCCTGAATTTCCAGTTCGTGCACACGTGCACAGAAGGATCACAGTCTCATGCCAAGCATTCAAAAATCATCGACACTCAGAGGAAGAAATAAATGCAAATTTACCTAATAAAACAGTTGAACAATGAAAGCAAGCACTTCAGTCAAGGTTTTTGACTAGATGTGTACACGAATCCGAAGGTTCATGGATTGAAATTCAACTTCAAGCCAGCTGATGCTCTTGATATTAGAGATCATTGATGCCGATGATGTGGGGTATGCTCGTCCACCATCAAAAGACAAGAAAGTTCAGGCTTCAAATTTGGCCCAGAACAGCGATTTTTTCGCGATTTTTTCTAATGGTTCTACTACTCTGTACCAAAGAAAGGGTTTAGAGAGGAAAAGATGACGAGCTTATTTGAGCGCGACCACTGCCTTTAAGCGTTAATCGTTATTTTTCGGGAAAAAACCGCGTTAACCCGTTAATGCGTTAACACGTTAATTTTGCATTTCGTTAAAATATAAAAAGAAAAACATTACCACTTCAAAAATCAATAAATTATCAGATATCCCAGATCAATCAATGCCACACTGCGCTCGGCGCGGGAGAGGCTTCCCCACAGGGGGTTCTGAGCTCCGGAGGGGTCGAAGGGCTCCGGAGGTGTCTGACCTCCGAAGGAAGACCCATAGACAATCGTGTATGTGAGTGAAAGTCGCCCGGAGCAGTTTTTCACATGGAATTCGATTAATTCAACTATACATTGCGGTTTGACTGCAACGCCATTTGAACTGAGTGGATAGTGACGGTGTTCAATTAGGAAGTTCAGGGTGAAGTCATAGTGAAGTTGTTCCCAAATGATGAGCAAGACATATGAATCCTCAATGTGAAATGTCTTGAGCAGTTTGCCTATTGAATGCTGGGTGATTTCTGCGAAAAATTTCTATGAGTTAGTAGAGTTGATATTCGAGTTGAGCGTGGCAGATTTACCCTGTACAAAAACTTTCCTCTTTTGAGATTGAGCCCGAACACCGCTACAATATAAGGGCTAACACCTCCCTCTTTGGTGGTTCCGCCAGAAGTCAGCAATTTCGAGAAGTAGGAGTCACGGGAGTTGTATATTTGAGTCAAGCGTGGTCGATTTACTCTATGCTGTGTTTCAGCGTTTCAAATGAACGTCGAAGACCGCTACACTGATAGAGGAAGAAGACAAAAAACATCAAAGTTGACGAATCTATGTAAACTAGGGTTTTAAAACTGCAGTAACTCAAGTTCTGAATGAGGTACCTAGGAAGAATTCTAGCTTTAGGAGACTGCACTCTGTAACCTACTGTTTGAAGCCTACCGCACCTCTGGAGCGTGCCCTTCGCGAAAATTCCTCCTGGTGTGGGTTCTGCGTGAACATGCGCGTTCTCTCAGTACTTACTTAGTTAGATTTGGGCCCACTGTGCATTTTAGAGAAGAACCCACAACAGGTAAATGCTATTCAAAGGCACTCTCCAGGAGTGCGGAAGGTTGCAAACGGTAGAGTATAAAGCCTAGTTTCTCAAAGCCAGGATTTTTTAAGTCAACTCTTTCACTGTTTAACTTATAACCTTTCAAAAACCTACTTCTTTCGAGGACTTGCACGTTTTTTTTCTTCAACGTGTACGAGTACAGTGTAGCGCCCTTCAGCGTCGATCTCAGACGGTGAAATTTCGTATGGGTAAATCAACCACGCTCGACTCAAATACCGTAATTCCTCTATAGGAAGTAAACCCTCTATTTGAAGTACACCCCTACTAGTAGTACACTTCCAAATAAGATAAGAAATAAAAATTCAGACTCTAGAACAGTATTATGGCTCAGAAAAGGACGACAATATCAATGAGTGTGTAAGCGATGACTCAATCGAAATTGACTAATACAGACACTGATCGTAAAGAGACTTCGCGTTCACTGTTGAAGGTTGGTGCAAACTCGGTGCCATGTGCTATGACATAGGTGCACCGAGTTAGCGCCAAGTTTCAACATTGAACACCGTTTTAACATTGAACACCGACTATAGCTGACTTATCATGGTTGTTGATGGCGAAAATCATTGTTTCGTTATTAAAATTAAAGTACACCTAAAAAAGAAGCCTGAGAATTAGAAGTACAATACCGGCCATAACTTCTGTCCCAAAGCGCGTCGGCGACGCGAAATCGCGTCGAAAACACCGTTTCCGTTCGGAGTGGACTTTTTGAGAACCTGAAAAAACCATTCGATTGATCACGATGAGGAGATTGCGATTATACGTTTGAACTTGAGAGAAACTCAAGTCTTCACATAGTTATGGCCTATTTTCCCTAAAAGGAGTCAAAATCTTTGTGAGTGGTTACTTTCTGAATCTGAAAACACTGATTGCTTCCTCTCGTCGTCCTGATTCAAAAATCTTTTCAAGTTCAGAAAAAAGTTACTTCTTGGCATAGTTATGGCATATTTCGCCCACCCAAAGAGTAGGAATGCTCTATCAACGGCGAAACGTGAACGTGAGCATCACCAGTATATTTGTGTCGTAATTCTGACTTCCAAGCTGTCTCTGTACCTGTAAAAGTGTGAGATTTTACTCTTAATCTTTCTTGGTTTTATATGAACTCGGTTTTGGCGATGGTCTCCCTTCAATTTCTCGGTTCTCCGCGCTCTCCACGCTATGGCTCCCCTCTCTCTCTGACGCACTCCTCGCTGCCTGTACTGCCTCGCTCGAAGACAGTCCCCCAAAA
Organism: Aplectana chamaeleonis; assembly: GCA_029168955.1. NCBI lineage: Eukaryota > Metazoa > Nematoda > Chromadorea > Rhabditida > Cosmocercidae > Aplectana > Aplectana chamaeleonis. The sequence continues at coordinate 266,537 of JAPDOI010000428.1, forward strand.
CCGACTCCGACATTCGTTGGCGATTAGCCTCGGACTAAACTGGGAACCGCCGACGAACAAGTCAGCGATTCGGCCAAAATATGGACTAAACCTTCATCATATGGGTGATGGTTTAGCCTCCGCTGGTGAAACCTGGGGGGGGGGGCGATTGTCGCTAAAACACTGTCCGAGAGTCGATTTTGGCGAAGTCGCCTTCCTTAATTCTAGGATCGCCCTCATCATTCGCGTACTGGTGAAGTTCTATCCATTTCCGTTAGGGGTCGAATAGAGTCCCGCCGCTGAAAGGAGCGGCGGAGGTAGGGGCGGCGCGGCGTGTCGCGCCGCACAAGATTTCGCGCCGCAGCCGATCTCCAAATGCTATGAACGGGTCGCGGCATACTGGAGCGGCGACGCCCTTTTGCGTACTACGTACAGAGATATGCATCTGACATCTAAATATCGAATTAGCTGATGGACATATTCAGATTGGCAAAGTGGAAGGAAGATTTAATTTCACTGCGGTTTGAGCCCTGTCCACAGTTTCACATGAGAAAGCAATATAATATTAGATTTTAACAAGGAACAGTTGGCGATCATAGCTACTTCGAAACCTGAGAATTCTCCCCTGAAAATAGATTCCGTGGTCGATGCACCCTTCACTTTTTTTGTATTAATTTTTTGAGTCATTTTGCTTAAGGTTCTAACTAGACTTGGGACCGAATCGAAAAGTTATTCGAAAAATATTTGAGCTATTGAAATATTCGTTTTATTCAAGAACCTCAAATTTAATTAATTTTCAATTTGATTCGTCCGTGAATCAGGATTCTTAATTTCCTATGACCTTCGGTTCATCCTGGGGAATAACTTATTTGTTCTATCTAGTGATCTATTGTTTCGGAATTCAGCATTAATCGGTGTCTAGTATATTCGATTCATTCTAGATTTCACATTAACCGGCTCCTCTAATATTCGCTTTTTTGGAAACTGGAATCTCATTCCAATACATTTCTTCATTCAATGATTTATTAAAAAAACTATCTTCAAACAAAAACCCATTAACCCGAGACTTGCAAAAGTGGTCATCCTAATTCTAAATTCAGTCGGCGTATTCTTAAAACATTAATCAATGAATTAATCTTGTACTCACTATTACTTATCGTGGCAACTCTACCTTTTCGAAAATTAGTTGTTCACGGAAGATCGGCTTTTAGCTGAGAATTTACGTGGAAAATTTAGGATTCAAAGTTCAGTAAAAAGTTAGCATTTGAATTGGTGTCGAACTCTTTGAAACACTTCAAATCAAGTTTCACGAGCTCAAAACCCCATGACTAGAAGTGACCTCGATTTAGGTACATAATAAGACAGACATTCACCTCTGTCTTATTATGTACCTAAATCATAAACAAACATAAGTGATCATTTAACCATGGGAAGCGGGCTCGACCATCTGCTGTCGCCGCGCCACTTCGCCGCACCGCTCGAGGTTGCAAAGCGGCGCCGCCTAGCCATGCGGCAGCCCCCGGCGGCGGCCGCTGCCCAATTCTGACTTGACCCTGTCTAAGGAGTCGTTTATACTCTCGCCGCCGAGCGTCGCGGCACAGTGCATTTCTGTAATATTGATCATGCGGGGCGGCACGATCGATATTGTGGGATTGCACTTCGCCGCGCCGCTCGGCGGCGGAAGTATAAACGACGCCTAATCGACCCGCCGCGCCGCTTCGCGGCGCCGCGTAATCGATACGGCTGCACACCGGGAGACCAGCAGTTCTCCGAATAAGGGCCAGGCTCGTCGCGCCGCGGCGAAATTCGGACAAGTTTATCTTCTCGTAATGACTAAAATTGGAGTACGTTATCGCGTGTTGAACTGTTTAGTCACTTCCGTACCCATTTGTAATTTCTTTAATTCACTGTTTTGTTATCCATTTCGCCCTTCTCCTCCCAGCATTCTCCACTCTATTCTCAACAAACCTGATTGTTTTCCAATAAAACCTCTCTGTTTTTCTTTCCGAGTCAAGCCACTGGTATTTCTTCTACTCGAGTCAATCTTTCAAAAGTTTCCATTCAATTATGAATTCGCTGTGATCCCCTTGAAAAGTTTTAAAACCGTAATAGTGGAACTGACTACGAAAAGAACTAGTGGAAATTTGTTCAAAAAGGCATAAGAACCTTCTATGTCAAAATTTACAGATGCACACTAACGCTCTCTGTTTGCAACGCCATGAGCACTGTAAATAGCACATTGCTTCCGCGCCCATCCACCGCGCGCGAAAACTCGCCGCATCGCGACAGGAGAAATGCAGTACACCCCTGCACACCATGCTGCCGCGCCGTCGCGCGGCGAGACTCTATTCGTCCCCTTACCCGAGCTGGTGATAAACGGGGGCGATTCTCGCTAAAATCGACGCCCCGCCCCTCCGCTGACGAGGGTCGCCATTTTTCAATCTAAAATTGCCCGATTCCTTCGCGTATTGGCAAAATTTTAGCCATTTCTGTTGCCCGAGCTGGTGAGAACTGAGGGCGATTCTTGCCGGAATCAACGCCCCGCCCTTCAATATCGAAAATCGCCCTAATTTTTCATCTTTTTCGCCCCGAATTTCGGCCTATTGGCCTATTACAGGCCAATTAGAATGGCGATTGTAGAACTCGCGTTCTATAATCGCCTCAAACATCACACCAATTTGTTAATACTTATTTATCGCACGTCACATATCCAACAACTAATGTAACAAAATAACTAATAGTACACGTAAGCATTCCACGTAGCGTAGAGAAATTTCCAGAAAACGAATAAACGCATTGAACATAGACGAAAATGTAACCGGAGTGCGCTAGGTAATGCACTATACGCGCTTCGAGAGCAGAAGGCAGCAGTGATGATTTTACATCGTTTACGGCTAGGACACATGAACTGTGATGCAGGCAAAGAACTTGCGAAAATTGAGTTCTTCGCCCTCAAGGAATGAAGCGAAGGACAGAAATCGCTGAGTTTTGTCGAATGAGCCACTGGTTTAGATCTGGACGAAATCTTTAGCAGCTGGACAAAGAACGATAGCAAATCGGCGAGGCCGCTCGATACAAAAACAGCCGGCATTTTCGTCGAAACACCCTAATTGTGGATCGGAAAAGGATACCCTATGCGCATGTTCCTCAATCCAGAATATCGGATCAGAAGAAATCTTGAAACAAGAAACTTTTTCAAGAGATAGAGCAGCAAGGGTTCTCAGCATTTACCCAAGTTTCAGAAAAATCCGTACAGTGGGTCTCGAGATATCCAAAAATGCGAATTTCAAAATGTGTGTGTGTCTGAAGGAATTTAGTGATGAGAAGTTCGGTCGGTCTTTTAAGAGAAGTGGAGTGATAACGTGATCAGATTTAAAAGGAAGTGTTCGCGCTAAATCGTGGATAGAGAGATTTTGGTTGAATATGGAAGGCCAGAGGCCACCTGAGACGATCGTGCCAGAAAGAGCAGCGAAAATCGACCGGAAATTGCTTTTGCATACCAAAATAGGATCGCTTTTGTCACGCTTAATATCTGACACTACAATAGTTGACGGGTTTTGGGGGAAAGAACTTTTCAACGTAAAAACGTGGTAAGTCTAATCGGCTATCACATGTCAGTGTTAATTCTTTTGATAACAGGTTGTTCATCTGCCTAAAGCTCTCCAAAGGAAGATCAGTCTGTTCGGCGGGCTGCAGCAGTGGGTCGACCGAAGCACACGATTTTGAGCCACTTCCGGTCCGTTTTTCACCGCTCACTTGTGCCTTGAGAAGGCTTAGGATTCCTCGAGAGAGCCGACAATTTTTTCATCGCGAACACTGCCTTTAAAGGCACAGTCCAACCTCAGAATTGTGGTGAGCGCGAAGCGCTCACCAGGATTTGGCTTTGATCTCTTCCCGCGCGGATGCCCTACAATGAGATCACCTATTCATACCGTCAACAGAGGTATGAGCTGTACACAATTCGACGCGCTGCAAGAAATTACATATGTGTGCAACTTTTCATCCTAACTGGTCCCCGCTTTCTAAACTTATGACCTCTCAAAGTACGCAAAAACGTTCTCCACCACCGCCTCCGCCTCCGCCTCCGCCTCCGCCACCGCCTCCGCCTCCACCTCCACCTCCGTCCGTCGAAAACCATTTTTTTGGAAGGCGTGGACCAAATCGCTCGAAAATTTGTGACTAGAGGTAATCGGCCACGGGAATGACGAAAATAATTGTCAGAACTCACCATAATGACTTCTGGGCCCCTAACGGGCGTTTGAAACTCGGAAACCGGCCTCTCAAGATTAGTTTATAAAAGTGACGGGTTTTTCGTTATCAGTCATTGTTTTCTTAGAGACTCCATATAAATACCTTGCTCTCTAGGGTGGTGTACTCTAAACGTCCGGCTTGGAACAGGACGCTATGCGGAAGGGTTGTTTTTGAGCGTGGCGCGTGTTTGTACCATGCGCACCAAAGATTTGAAGTCGTCGCAGGGTGTGCTGAAGTGTCGGTTGACTATGCGAGACCGCAGTAGGAGTATGCAGGACGTCGTGGAACTACAGCAACCCCTCAGTAGGGGTGTGCAGGACGCCGTAGAATGTGTGCAGGACCTCAGTAGGAGTGTGCAGGACCTTAGTAGGAGTGTGCAGGACATCATGGGACCTGTGCAGGACCCCAGTAGGGGTGTGCAGGACGTCGTAGAATGTGTGCAGGACCTCAGTAGGAGTGTGCAGGACCTTAGTAGGAGTGTGCAGGACATCATGGGACCTGTGCAGGACCCCAGTAGGGGTGTGCAGGACCTCAGTAGGAGTGTGCAGGACTTTTTGGGACCTGTGCAGGACCCCAGTAAGGGTGTGCAGGACCTCAGTGGGAGTGTGCAGGACCTTAGTAGGAGTGTGCAGGACATCATGGGACCTGTGCAGGACCCCAGTAGGGGTGTGCAGGACCTCAGTAGGAGTGTGCATGACATTATGGGACCTGTACAGGACCTCAGTAGGAGTGCGCACGATATCATGGAACGTGTGCAGGACCCCAGTAGGAGTGTGCAGGACATCATGGAACCTGTGTAGGACCCCAGTAGGGGTGTGCAGGACATCGTAGAATGTGTGCAGAACATCAGTAGGAGTGTGCAGGACATCATGGGACCTGTGCAGGACCCCAGTAGGGGTGTGCAGGACGTCGTAGAATGTGTGCACAACCTTAGTAGGAGTGTGCAGGACATCATGAAACATGTGCAAGACCCCTGTAAGGATGAGCAGGACTTCATGGAATGTGTGCAGGACATCAGTAGGAGTGTGCAGGACATCATGAAGCGTGTGCAGGACCCCAGTAGGGATGAGCAGGACGTCATGGAATGTGTGTAGGACCTTAGTAAAATTACACAGGACATCATAGAACGTGTGCAGGACCCCAATAGGGGTGTGCAGGACATCATGGAATGTGTGCAGGACCTTAGTAGGAGTGTGCAGGACATCATGAAACGTGTGCAAGACCCCTGTAAGGATGAGCAGGACTTCATGGAATGTGTGCAGGACATCAGTAGGAGTGTGCAGGACATCATGAAGCGTGTGCAGGACCCCAGTAGGGATGAGCAGGACGTCATGGAATGTGTGTAGGACCTTAGCAAAATTACACAGGACATCATAGAACGTGTGCAGGACCCCAATAGGGGTGTGCAGGACATCATAGAATGTGTGCAGGACCTTAGTAGGAGTGTGCAGGACATCAAGTAAAGTGTGCAAGACCCTGTAAGGGATGATCAGAACTTCGTGGAATGTGTGCAGGACATCATGAAGCGTGTGCAGGACCCCAATAGGGGTGTGCAGGACATCATGGAATGTGTGCAGGACCTTAGTAGGAGTGTGCAGGACATCATGAAACGTGTGCAAGACCCCTGTAAGGATGATCAGAACTTCGTGGAATGTGTGCAGGACATCAGTAGGAGTGTGCAGGACATCATGAAACGTGTGCAAGACCCCTGTAAGGATGAGCAGGACTTCATGGAATGTGTGCTGGATCTCAGTAGGGGTGTGCAGGACCTCAGTTCAATGTTCAGGACACCGTATGCAAGCCAGGCCTCCGAATCTACAAGAACGATAGTTAAGTCCGCCAGAACAGGGCTACCGTAATCTCACTCGAGTTGGCTCTAAAAATTTTCTAAGTTCTGACTCCGAATTCGCTTCATCTTCCCTACAGGTGGTGATGTTTTCCTGCTTTTTAGTCCAGGCAGATCCTCAACTGCTCACCCCTAGAGAAGGACGGTGTGTGAATCAAGACACACCGCTCTTCACTTCTTTTATACTTTATCATTGATCAATTGGGTATCATCAAATTTGTTTACGAGAGCCGAATAACATCATTCCTAAGATTACGGTAGTCCTCTTCTGGCGCACTTAACTATCGTTCGCGCTGGAAATCAATTTCCATTTTTCAGGCTCAATTTCATGATTGAGCCCGGTAGACCACACTGGTAAACTTTGGCGCGTCAAAAACGTTGGACGATGAGGTTAATATCCGCCACCAATTCTCACCAGTCATCTAGCCCTTTTTCCTAGAATGTTGGTGCGACAGTAAGATAACAGGAAAAATTGGTTACGGCACGAACTCCACATGCAGAAAAACTCCGAAAATGATTTTGGCGCAAAATTCAAATTCGTATTTACAATGTGTGTTCCGATTGACTTTTCTTTACAAATGAAGGCTTTTCATGGGCCCTTCTACATTTTCTTTGAGAAGAGGGGCCAAGCTACGCAAAAACTCATAGAAATGATGAAAAACTCTGATAAAAGAGGCCTGATACTGCGCTATCAATCATTGTTTTTATTAGAGCTCTACGGAAATACTTCGACTGGTAGCCTCACCAATGGGCCGTTCATTTCATTTCTGTCTTGAATGGTGCGTGCCCCCCCCCCCTCCAGAAGAGTGCCTAGAACCTGTACAATTGGGTCATTTTGAAACTCATTTCTTCATTTTTCGACTTTTAAATTCAAAAAGTATATGCCTTGCATCTATTTGTAGGAAGCCGCGTTGCAACAATTATCTCGCAGTCTTAGCAGCGGAGCGGTTGTTTCTTCATTTCTACCACTATGTTTCGAAGAAAAACAACTTGCCTTTTAGAGCTTGACGATATTGTAGAAGGGAAACCCTTGTAAAAAGTTGTGAAATTTCTGAAAGTTGGGCTCCGCAGAAAAGGTCAAGGATTTGGCATTGCTCTTAAATGTCGTGAAATTGTTTTATTGGATTGGGCTCTCAGCTTGATTTTTCAAATGTAGTGAAATTGTTGAATTGATTTGGCTGTGATGATACTATATGCAGATAACATAATCATTAAATGTAGTGAAATTGTTGCAAACGAATTTGGCAGGAGCTCTATGAATTATCACAGTCAAATCACGCGTCAGAAGGGGTTTCTCTTGGAGCGCATATTGAATCAAATGAGAACAAGAATAACTCTAGCAGAAAAACCTTCTCATACAATGTGAGCCGTGAAAGCGTTCAGGACACGAAGACATAGCATTAGTAGCTAATAAATTGCGTTAGATTTCGTTTTCATGATCTTTATCTAATCGGTGAAGGAAGGTCTGGTACCTTAGTAGGAGCTACACTGAAAAGGCAGAATAACATTCGAAAACCTTATTTCTAGTCGATAAGGCCAGGTTTCGTTCATTGTTGGCTGTTTTCTTTTTGTCTTTATTTGCTCGCCAGAGGACCTTCTGACGCGTGATTTGACTGTGATAATTCATAGAGCTCCTGCCAAATTCGTTTGCAACAATTTCACTACATTTAATGATTATGTTATCTGCATATAGTATCATCACAGCCAAATCAATTCAACAATTTCACTACATTTGAAAAATCAAGTTGAGAGCCCAATCCAATAAAACAATTTCACGACATTTAAGAGCAATGCCAAATCCTTGACCTTTTCTGCGGAGTCCAACCTCAGAATCGTTTTCCTGTTTTTCTTCCTATCTTTAAAACGGTCCCACGCCGATTTAAATGATGTCTCTGGAATCGTTCAAAACCCCCTGGGAACGGAGCCATGGCCCCCAAAGTTGAGCCGCAGAAGCCTGGTGGATGAGTTGTCTGAGGCTTGTAACTTGGCCAGAAGTGGCTTCCTCCTGTATCGCGATTATCCGGAGGAATTCAAAACTCGCACTTGGTAGGTGCTACTTAGGGGGGGGGGGGTACTTAACAATTATGTGGAAATCTCAGAGTTTGTTCCTAAGCTTGGACTGTGCCTTTAACCAAAAATTCAAGTAGCTACTGCTCAACGTCTTCAGAACTAGGCGAAGAACTCAGATTCGCGCAAAAAAGAGTAATGAGACATGGAAACACATGTTTACATACATTTGATAACATAAAATGAATAGAAAGAAAGCGAAAAGGAAGCAAAAACAGCGTTTTCCAACACATACTCTCAAAATGCTGTTGTTCTGCGGTTTCATTCGATGTCAATACGTCGGAGTTGATCCTCGTGAACTCTCGGTCTTTTTTTCTACTGAAGTGTGTCTACTGCACCATGTAATCCGCAGGTTGAATTGCTGAAGAACTGCGATCCTCTTGGGCTCCTTCCCTATTTAAACATGTTCAACGTGAGCATGAAAACGGAGCCGAAGTTGAATTGAATGAGAGGCTTGTACTGCGAGAAGTGGCCTCACGTTTCAATTTGCCCCTGCTTTCTTGCAGGTATCGAGAGTGCTCTTGGAAGGGAGAAAGAGCTTCAGAGGAGCACAGTGTCACCAACGAATCTAGCAGCGAAAACTACGACGTAGAGACTTTACTCTAGCTACGAAACCACCGCCGTTTTAAGAGGATGGACTCCGATGTCCGGAAATTTAATGGAACCGTGTAATAGCAACATTATAATAGCATCACATTACTATGTATCAAAAAAGTTGAAGCTCGTCCGTTGAACCTTTCATTGGCTACGTTTCGGGCTTAGGCCCGTCGTGAGGTCAACTGAAATATTACAAACAAATCGACAACATGTTCTTGCCAACACCAACTACCGACCTGTGGCGACTGAAATGGAGTAGGGTCGCAACAGCAGCCTCCTTCCTCTGGGCTTATCTGCTGTTGCGACCCTACTCCAGCTCAGTCGCCACAGGTCGGTGGTTGGTGTTGGCGAGAGCATACTGTTGATTTGTTTGTAATATTTCGGTTGACCTCACAACGGGCCTATGCCCGAAAAGCAGTCAGTGAAAGGTTCAACGGACGAGCTCAAACTTTTACCATTCCTAGTACAAAACAATCAAGCTCAGGAAAGTATCGATATTGCCAAGAATTATATGCGTGGTTTTGTTTTTGCAAGGATAGCTATGATACGCCGGCATGTGAATACACCAAGAAAAATTAAGCGAAAAGTCTCTCAGGACAAGTTCAAAAAGATACAAATAAGCAGACTGGTATGCTTCATTAATGAGCTAACATTATAGTGCCTGTAACAAGCCCGCCTTTTAGATACAATACCAGCGCTAAGTTTTGTAAAAACCGGGAGCATTTGCCAAACTTGGCAAAAAAAGCGTCCGATGCGTGCAACTTTTTTGAACGCAGACATTTTTGGATTCCGATAAAGCTATCACATTGACATCTCGAATTCCTACATAATCCTGTGCCTTGTGGACCAAAGTTCCCTAATATCGCTTTGTTTTCGAGTAAAATTATTGTTGCGGTCGTTTCACAAAAACGTCGCGCGCGGCAAAGTGCGGCGAAACTTTGAGTAGTAACTGTACGAGTGATAGAAGAGCAATCTCTATGTTTTCTTCGTGAATTGGATTAAAATGGGGTTATCTCGAAATCTGTGCAGATTGAATTTGCGAAATCCTTCGTTAAACACTCACGGAGGCTCCCTGAAAAGTCGGACTTTTGTTGCGAAAATCCCAGACCGATAAATGGAGCAGGGTAAGGCGTAGCGGTGTGATCGGCCCGTGAGAGGTGCGGCCCCCCTCCTCCAGCTCTCTATCCGGTGCGGCCCATCTCGCATTCTCAGAAAAATGAAAACAAGTTACTTGTAACATAAAAGGCCGAAAACAAGTTACTTGTAACATATCTGAGCCGATGTAAGTTACTTGCGACTTATCTCAGGTCATTCAAGTTACATGTAACATATCGGCGGGATATTGCGTGCGGTGCGCCTCCGATATGTTACATGTATCTTAAATGGCCTGAGATAAGTCGCAAGTAACTTACATCGGCTCAGATATGTTACAAGTAACTTGTTTTTGATTTCTGAGAGGACACTGTGCGCAGTGCGCCTCCGATATGTTACATGTAACTTAAAAGGCACAATATAGGTCGCAGGTAACTAATCGGCAGAAAAGAATATTTACAAAGGGGATGTACGAAGCACTCGCGGGGTCACGCTTACGCCTGGCGTTGCTGTTGGTTGAATTACCCAAGTTTGAGGTACTTGACCTCAAACCAGCAGGGAAGGCCCCGCACAACATTTTTTTCTTGCTTAGTGTGTGGTCTGAGACGCGCGCTCTGCGTCGCGTGTCATCTGCCTCACGTGATGGCCACCCATAGTGAAAATGTAAATGTAAGTTACATGTAACATAAGTGTAACTTACATGCAATATAAATTTAAGTTACGTGTAATATAAATGTATGTTACATGTAATATAAATGTAAGTTTTTTGAGACATTCAAGTAAGTTACATTTATATTACAAGTAACTTGTTTTGATTTTTCTGAGTTGAGGTTGTGACTTCAACCCCTTGTGTGAACCAATTTGAGTGGTCTCTTCCGAACAATGCTTGCAAACAATTTTTTAGCAAAAACGGACGTTAAAAGTCAAGTCACACCGGCCGTAATCGGCTCAAAATGGTCAGATCGAAATGGGACACGGCTGACAGCATATTTTGATGATCCCCTTGAAAATGAACACTACAGCAGCCAAATTCTAAAAATTGAAAATTATTTTTTCGACCTCTCCAGACGTCGAAGTCCAGACAGCGGTCTTCCGATTTTTTTGCGCCCCGAATGACACACTCGTACGCGACTGCTTAGCTGCTGGAAAGACTAATTAAGTATCCTTGGTTCCGAGTCAGATTTACTCTGTTCCCTCGCGCGCTTATGCGGAGCGAGGGTAGAGACAGCGAGAAAGTGTGGGAAGGAGACGCAGCGTAATCACACTTGGAAACAGAGTATAGTTTCATCCCTTATCTACCCGATATAGCTTTAACAATTGTTCTAGAGACCATTATCGCAAAAATCACACGGTGTGGTGTGGCCGTTTCCAAGGCTCAGATTACACCGTCACATTTACAGCCGTCACACCGGCCGCTATCGGCCCAAAATTGTCGGATTGACCTGGGACTCGACCGATAGCTTTTTTCACGGGTCCTCTTCAAAACAAACATTACAACAGCCCGATCCAGAGAAATTATTTTTTTCGACCTCTCCATACGTCAGTCCAGAACTCACTTCAAATTTGACGGAATGAAGTTTCAGAATTTTCATGTTCCTGTTAGTGAGGCGATTGCAATGGTATGTGAAAAGTCTTTCCGACTCCGGTGTTTCATCGTAATACTTGTGATTCCTTCTTTGATTCCCAATGACCACAGGTCGAAACGAGTCAGATTTCTCTTATGGTGACAGTCTGATCAGTTCACAATGTGGGATTTTAATGTATAATTATAAAATGTTTGACTGGTTTCAGGTATTTACTCAGTTATTTCGTATCGCTATTGTATGGTACTCGTTGAAAGCTGTTAAAAAAAAACTTGAAAATTTATTTCGTAGGACTCTAGAAACAAGTTACTGCTATGCGGCGCTTTCTGCACGCGAATATGTCGCGAATCGCCGTTTTTGCGACAAAAAAATCGGCTCTGTACGGTAGGAGGGAAATTCTTGGCATGCTGACGGCCCGGGACCTGCGCCCCCCCCTTACCTGGCGCGTGAGGCTGCGGCCCCCTCTGTGATCGTCACACCGTACGCCTGAGCCTGAAATGGAGGATTTCGGAAATTCAATCTGCACAGATCTTGAGATACCCCCACTTTCATCCAATTCACAGAGAGAACATAGAGATTGCTATTCTAATACTCGTGCAAATACTACTCAAAGTTTCGCCGCACTTTGCGCGCGAGACGTTTTTGTGAAACGACCGCAAAAACAATTCTACTCAAAAACAAAGCTGTTATAGGGAACTTGGTCCACATCGCACATTATTGTGTAAGAATTCGAGCACTGAATATGATATCGTTTTCAGAATCCAAAAAGGTCTCCGTTCAAGAAAGTTACATGCCTCGGACGCTTTGTTGCCAAGTTTGGCAAATGCTCCTCGTTTTTACAAAACTTAGCGCGGGTATTGTAGAATACCGCTGCTAACATAAGGAAAAAAGGGTCAAAATGGGAAAAGTGGCGAACAAAATAATCTCTTTCCTATAACATGCTCTAAAGAGCTCCAATCCAAATTCTGAAGAAACCATTCTCTTCAGCGCGACCTATTGATTCTAATCAAGTCTAGGAAGTCCGGAAAACTTCTCAAGCGAGCTGCCTCTTTCCAAGAAAGGAGTTTCCTTGTGAAGTTTCCCGGACTTTCTTAATATGATTGGAACGAGTAGGTCGCGCTTGAGAGAACGTTTTTTTTTTTCGAAATTTCAATTGGAGCTCTTTGAAGCAAGCTATAGGCAAGAGACGATTTCGTTGCCATATTTCCCCTTTCGCCCCTTTTTCCCTATAGAGATAGCAGTATAGTAACACCTCTAACCATGGCTTAGAATTACTACAAACCAAACAAATTTGTAATTTAGTACCCGATCGACTTCGTACCATCACACTGTCAGCGTAAATTATGTTCCGACTGAAACGCTCCACTCAATGCCAAAATTGGTTGCCGGTCTAACAGTCATCCAAGACACCACCATCATTGTTCGAACATGCTAAAAAGCCAAAACATAATTATGGGTTTGTCAGTGATGGAGCCTACAAGAGAACAAATGAAAGAAGAATTTGCAAAGTCTACTATAAAACGTAGTTCACCTTCCACTACAGCTGGATCCGCATCTAGCATTGTCTAAACAATAACCCCACCTCGCCATATTAAATTTGACCAGAAAGATTCAACAGGACTACAGCGGCCTGAATGCACAGACTAGAACGAAAGTCGAAGATTAGAGGTGTTGAAGGCAGTGCCCACGATAAATTTCATCTGCTTTTTTCCGTCGGAAACCGAAAGGTCAGTGTCTTGCTATAGGATTGAGAAAACGAATAAAAGCAGGCGCGAAAGAGCCCTGATCTACTCTGAAAACCGCTCGCTAGTCCTTTCCGGTCGCGATTAAATTTTCTGTTTAGAAATTTGGTCCATTGAGGTGACGACTTGACTTTTAACGTCCGTTTTTGCTAAAAAATTGTTTGCAAGCATTGTTCGGAAGAGACCACTCAAATTGGTTCACACAAGGGGTTGAAGTCACAACCTCAACTCAGAAAAATCAAAACAAGTTACTTGTAATATAAATGTAACTTACTTGAATGTCTCAAAAAACTTACATTTATATTACATGTAACATACATTTATATTACACGTAACTTAAATTTATATTACATGTAAGTTACACTTATGTTACATGTAACTTACATTTATATTTTCACTATGGGTGGCCATCACGTGAGGCAGATGACACGCGACGCAGAGCGCGCGTCTCAGACCACACACTAAGCAAGAAAAAAATGTTGTGCGGGGCCTTCCCTGCTGGTTTGAGGTCAAGTACCTCAAACTTGGGTAATTCAACCAACAGCAACGCCAGGCGTAAGCGTGACCCCGCGAGTGCTTCGTACATCCCCTTTGTAAATATTCTTTTCTGCCGATTAGTTACCTGCGACCTATATTGTGCAGTGCCGTGCCCTGTTCTGAGTATGGAGTCAGGAAAGAATTTTGTTGTCAGTTATTACGTATACGTGAGACTGAGAAATCCAAATTTCCCATGGAGGTTTCCAGAATTTTTTCTAATGTTTTCGTACTATAATACCTTTCACTACTCCTATTTCTCACATAAGTTGTGTTCTGCTCAGTAAGAATACAATATCGCTCTCAGCAGCAACTCGCAGCCTCGTTGATTACGTCGGGACCCGTTCATCGCCTCGATTTTCTGAGCAATGAAATCTAGGGTTAAAGGCAGCATACATGCTCGTAAACGTGGTTGAGATAACCACGTGAATCAAACCGTATGGTTTGCAACATAATGCCTACGCATTAGAAGTGTCAGAAACGGCCCATAATGCCGCTACATGAGTAGCAAATTCGTATTTGCTCTCCTCCACCAACGCAAGGTTGCTGGGTCATCCCAGTCGTCAGTGACGTGTGTGGTTTACTTGTTAAGCAATCCACTAACGGAACCGATTGTGAGGATGACCCAGCAACCTTGCGTTGGTGGTGGACAGCAAATATAGGGGGTGTGAAAATACGGTCGGGGCCAAACTTGCTACTCGTGTAGCGGCATAATGGGTTGTTTTTGACGCTCCAAAATGCGTACTCCGGCAGTCAGGGGTTCTATTCGGCCACGACAGGCTTTCGACTCGACTCCTTGCGCCACGTGGCCTAATCGACGTCTAAGTGAGAAGCACGTGGTGCCAATCATAGCCGTTCCACTCGGCCACGATACGCTTTTGATTCGGCTACGATGAGTTTGGACGACGAACGAGCCACAATGCCCATGATTGAACAGGTTTATCGATCGCTCCAGAACAGACCCGTCGCGTACCAGCCGCGCAGCACGTATATGAGGGGCCCGATCTCAGAGAGAGTCCGCCTTTCGGGGCTGCTCCTGGAAGTTGACTACGAGTCACTTTCTGGACGATTTTTGAACCGTTAAGGGGTCTCCCCCGCGGTCCTCAGCAAGGGGAGGTCCCTCGCTGTCGACCGTAGCGAGAGTGATGTCCCTGTCGTGGACTGCTGTGGGGGTGATCCCGTGCTGCGGGCCGTGACTTGGACCGTATCCTTGTTGGCAGAGACCCGCTCTCATCGAAGGGGTGGGGCCGCCCCCAGCGCCTCGTAGTCCTATCGAATAGGCCACGTGCTGCTGCCTGGGAAACGGGGCGCGGCTAGGGTTTTGTCTCTCTGGGCCACGTAGTCCTATCGAACAGGCCACGTGCTGCTGCGTGGGAAACGGGGGCGCGGCAAGGGTTTTGTCTCTCTGCGCCACGTATTCCTATCGATTAGGCCACGTGCTCCTCGGAGCAGCACGTGCTGCTGCAAAAGTTCCTTTCAGCTCGACTAGGTACCCGAATAGAAAGCCTATCGTGGCCGAATAGGACCCCCCGAGTCCCTGAGTAGGCATTATGTTGCAAGCCATACGGTTCGATTCACGTGCTTATCTCAACCACGTTTACGAGCATGTATGCTGCCTTTGAGCTCAAAGTGGAATATGGCGGAGCGGACAAGTTCTGACGCAACCACCCTCATTCTAGTTCACGTGGCGACTCATGGACCCTGAATCACGTTCTTGCTCAGCCCGCAGCTCGCGAAACTCTGAATGAGCCCTAAATCAGGAAATACTAGCAAACCACGAATCCCTCCTCAATACTACTCCATACCCTAAAATTGCTGCGAAATTTCCCTATCCTCTCGCTTCTGCCAGTTTCCATACCAAAACCACCAGCTTATGAAAACAAATCAAATGAGGGATCAATAAAGAAGCAAACCTTGTGTTGAATAGGCACCATACCATTGCCTAAAAAATCACTGATTCAACATTGGAGTAGACCTTGATGTTATATAGCATGACAAAGAGGCGCAAAATTTCAGCTGGGTAAGCGAGTGATTTACTCCCCACATGTAAACCAACACAAACGGTTCCTGTAAAACGCATCAATCAGCAATAATTTCTGACCGGAGAAAAAGCAGGTAAAGAAGCAACGGGGGGAACGTTTGCTTCAATGAGCAGGACTCCAGGCAGGGCAGAGCTAGGGTTAAAATCAAATTGCTATATCGAAAGAAGTTCAACAATTCCCGGTTTTAGACGTTTTAACAATTAGCGTTGCTTATTTTTTAAAATAGATTCCCATTTATGTTTGAGAGTAGGTAAGCCTGGGAGTCCTGGTCTCACCAACTATAGCAGTACGGTTTCTTTCCAGCCGGTAGGCCTAGATATCTCTCAAAACATGTTCTGAGGTATGACTTTGCAAGTGGAAGTCACTTACTCTTTGAACTTTGAAAGGAGTAGGAAACCCCAGATTGTTGAGAAGTACAGAATGACAGGTTGAATTAAACACCAAGTTGTAACGTCAGCACTGCCCAATAATGTTATACAGCCCCACCGGCGTTCAAGATATGAATCGAAGGCGAAACTTCTAGAGCCAATTCGAGTGAGCCGATTGGGGGGAGGGCTGGATAAGGCGCTACCGAGTTCTACGACAACAGTCTAATCATACAAGGAAATTCGACGCGGACTTTTAAATTATTGAAAATTTCGAAAATCGTATTTTCAGAACACCTCGTATGGATGATTAATTCGGATAACCCCCTTTTGAAAAACCTTGGGAGAATGAATTTTTTAAATATTACCCTTCTTAAAATACCATATGAATCAATAAATTCGAAAACTCTCAGAAGTTACGAAGCAATGCTTTTTCAATTTTTGTCGGGTTTGAATTGAGCAAGAAGACGAGCAAATACTCCAAAAGGGAGAACATGGAACTCGGAGAAACCGTTCAAGTTAACTGGTCGAATGATTCAAACGAAAAGTCAAAGTCTTTGCCAGGAAACAGAAAAAAATGCTTATTTGGCTTTTGCTCGATGCTGCTGGTGTGAAAAATAGCTCTGATTCGAGTGTTTTATCAATCGTGTTTTATCAAACTGATAGTTACCCTCTACACCTGTGTCAACTCTATATCAAACGCAGTGTTCACCATAATTCTCCTTCCCGAAGTTTCCACTCAAATCAATGCGTTAGCCACCAAGTGTTACCATAATTCAGGAGAAACGTTGAGAAATACACTAGAACGTCTTCTTTCGGTGACATTATTCTCTGGCAAGGACGAGCTGTCATGTTGGATGAACATGTTCACGGTGGTTGTCATCGGTTAAAAATGGGGTTCATCGCGAATGGAAGAATATTTTAGGAAAGACAGTGTTTGTTAGGGTCGAATAAAAGGACGGAGCAGCAGATAGTAGAGACTTTCGAAAGACGGGCCCACAAAAGATTTCATTGTCACACTAACAGTACACACGCACACACGCACACACGCACACACACACACGCACACACGCACACACATTTTAAAATTCACAAACTTTTCAATATCTCGAGAACCACAAAGCAGATTTTTCTGAAACTTGGGCAGTGTTAAGAACCTTTACAGCTCTACATTTTGTGAAAATGCTAAGTTTGGAACTATCTTCCAAACCGAGATTCTGTAACGAGGGGTGCGCGCAGAGGCAATCCTTTTCCAAATTAGGTGCGCGCTTCGCGCGCACCACAATATGTATCCATCAGCGAAAAATTCATATATCTATGAAATTGACGCGTAGCTCAATGAATGCCCAACCATTTCGGAATCTAACTTCTTCGAAAATAGCATCAAGTAAAAAACGAAATATTTTTTCGATAAATTTAGGCTGAACTACACTTGGCAGAAATAAAATTTGCAATTATCCGGAAAACATGCTACCACTCCACTCACCTATCCTAAAACGCTAGGTAATAATAGAGAAATATTTGAATGGAAGTTGAGATGAAGTAAACTAGCCGAATGATAGTAGAAAATAGTGTAGAAAGTCGATGAACGATGTTTCTGCGTCGAAGTGGATCAGAATCAGCTAGCTCGGGCAGGCGCAGACGACAGAGTGCGCGAAACCCGCGTTTGAAATTCGCGCCGGTCAGAGACACGGCCGCGGAAACTCGTACGTGAAAAATTCCTGTCGTAATCCTAGCTACCATATATGGGGAATATTACATCGAGACTGACAGCTGATTTCGTAGCGGATGAGAATACTGGTAAAGTGCCCAAGTCGACTTTGGTCCCGACACGACAAGACGCGACGAGGCCAACGGCAGCGACAAAAATGGTCGGGATCATTCTTGTCGCTGCCGCAGAAACCGCAACGGGGCCACCGAAAACGGCGACGGAGCCAGCGAAAAACGGCGACGGGGCTAGCGATTCGCGCTGCCGCGGATGCATGAAAGCTCCACTTTGCCGCTTTTCTCGTTTTTCTATTGAAAATCTGCGGCATTTGCCGCAGTCGCAAAAGTATGGAAGGCGAGTAAAGCTCTTTCCATCCGGATCCTCCTCTTTTCTTATCGATAACTTCGCAATGCGGTATGAAACTATTTGGGGGGGGGATTGTGGTGACTTTGCTAAACTCACGTGACTAGGGAGTATTATGGCTCCCGTACGGCTGCTTCTGCGAGTATTTTGGCTCGCAAAACGGTTTATTAGCGAATGGCACACGGTGGTGTGACAGTAGGTAGTATACATTCCATCCGATGGCCAAAATCGCGTCGGATCGGATTTTCGGATATTGCCGATTTCGCAAAACCGACTCATCGGATAAATCGGATACTGTCCCAGACGAGAATTTCGGATAACGGATTCTATCCGAAACCAGAATTTTTGATCAGATCGGATATCGGATATCCGATCGGATAAAATCGGATCCACCGGATAATTAGGATGGAAAAACGGATAAGAAAATTTTTTCAGATGCACCGAGGATTCAACCCCGTGTATTCATGCAAATACATTCTGTAGCCACGTGCAATCTTCATATATTATTCATAAAAACAATCAAATCACCGGTTTTAGAAACTTTCAAAGCCACAGTTCAAATGAGATTTTGGACCGGTACTGGTAAACCCTCAGATTGAAAAAAATTGACAACAAATTATCGCGTGACAATTGAAGGCAGCAAAAAGTTATTGAGATAACTACGTTTCTGGAGTCGCATGGCTCCTAGTAGACTGTTCACCCCGTTGGGAGCGTCAAAAACGAGTCAAAACTACTAAATTTCAGCAATGCAAATCGAAAAATTTCTGCAACCCCGCCCCAAAATACAAACTCGTCCAGATTGATAGTTCTGATACGTTCACTTTGGCTGGTTTTTGATGCTTCCAATGAGGTTAACGTTCCAGTACAGGCTACAAGAGTATATCGGCTTCTCTATCTCAACCGTTTTGTTGCTAATATTCGCTCTTCTAACCGCGCGCTGAGTAACTCGTCCGCTTTCACCCGATAACAAAATAACCGTTATTTCTCTATTTGCACACAGTTTTCGGTCGTTTTTTCATCAGTTCCCATTAAAACCAGCTCAAAACCTTTGATTTATGTCATAAAATCAATACCATTTTTGAGCGTGTCTGCTGCCTTTAAACAAGACATAATTGGAGATCTTCACCTGATATGGTCGCTTTAAAGGCAGTGTTCACGATAGAAGTAGTTTTTCTGTTTTTTCCGCCTATCTCGAAAACGATCCCATGCTGATTTCAATGATGTCCCTGGAATCGAACAAGACCTTCTGGAAACGGAGTTATGGCCCCTCAAAATTCAGGTAGGGAAGCGTTGTGGACGAGTTGTCCAAGGCTTGTAACTCCCGTTTTTCGCAGCCGATGTGTGCGAGCTGACCTGAGTAAAGAGAGACGTTGAGAAAGAAGGGGAGAACGTTACACCAAAGAAATATGGAACCACATCAATCCTTACTTGCTACAAGATAACAGAGTAGTGTTTATTCCTTCATGAAAACAATCAAACAAATTATATATGATCTTCAATTCATAGAGTTGTTGATAAGAAGCTTCGACAGCAACTATGAATTATACCGAACACAACCTGCATCTCTATCAATAATTTGAATTCTGTAAGTGTTCGGCTCAAAGAGCGGAGAAGAAAATATGAAAAATTGAAAGAGAAGCGTGTATTATTTTTCCGCTGAAATTCTACAGAGCATGCACTTTGTTTTTTTTTGGTGTCCGGTTTAGGCCCCCCCTTTGCCCTCTCTGCAACGTCCAATACGCACCCCCTAAGGTTGACCGGGACGCGTTCCCAGCCCTGGTCCCACCGCTGAATGGCATGGCAGCATGCAGTGGAGAAATTTCGATCCTGCGGCGCCGCATGATCGATACTCCATTGCATGCTGCCATACCTTCCAGCGGCGGGACTCCAATCGAAACCATAGGCCCTGGTGCTTGTGTACAGCTCGCAACAGGACACCTAAGTACAGACCATAAAACGGCGAAATTCACATGCTTCCTACACGTACTGGTGCGGAGCGGAGGCTAGAGACAGTGAGAGAGCGGAGGGCAATCGGAGACTGTGGCATCGCGCGCGCCGCTCGCGCCTCGAATGATGTGAATTACGCCGTTTTATAGAGGGTACAAGAACGAACAGCGGAAATCGTACACACAAAATGGATAGCTCAACTTGCAGAAAGATACTTCGAAAGGTTTCCATTTCAAAGGTAAACGAAATAGGTTTTGTCTTATTCGAATGTGGGGCACTGAATTTTTCCGGGTACTCAAATTAATCCCGAAATTTGTATTCCCGAATGAATTGAATATTCGAATAAATTCAAAATATTACTTCCCGAATAAATCGAATATTCGAATAAATCCAAAATTGAAATTCCCGAATAAATCGAATATTCGAACTAATCCGAAATTAAAACTGCCGAATGAATCCAATATTCGAATAAATTCAAAATTTCAATTCCTGAAGAAATCGAATATTCGAGTAAATAAAAAATTTAAATGTCCAAATAAATCGAATATTCGAATAAATCCAAAATTTCAATTCTCGAATAAATCGAAAATTCGAATAAATCCAAAATTTAAATTCTCGAATAAATCGAATATCCGAATGAATCTAAAATTTAAAATCCCGAATAAATCAAATATTCGAATAAACCCCAAAATTGAAATTATCGAATGAATCGATTATTCGAATACTCGAATATTCGAATTATTCGAATATTATTCGAATATTTATTCGATTCGGTCCCAAGTCTAGTAGAGAGCATTCGGAGACCGCGTGCAGTCTACTAATTCGATGTCGTCTTTTTCGATTACTAATATTTCGATTTTTTTTATCCGAATTTATCCGATTTTTATCCGATTCTTATCCGATCGATTATCCGTTTTTGACCAATTCTTTATCCGGTTATCCGGTTTTCTGATCGGATCCTT
The DNA here is from genome assembly GCA_029168955.1 of Aplectana chamaeleonis. Classification (NCBI taxonomy): domain Eukaryota; kingdom Metazoa; phylum Nematoda; class Chromadorea; order Rhabditida; family Cosmocercidae; genus Aplectana; species Aplectana chamaeleonis. The sequence continues at coordinate 287,615 of JAPDOI010000428.1, forward strand.
CGATTTTCACTTTTCCGGATATCGGATGATTCGGATATCGTGTTTTTTCGTCTGATCGGATTTCGGATCAATCCGAAATCGCCATTTTGACGTCGGATCGGATTTCGGATAATTACCCGATCGAATTATCCGACCCGGATATCCGAAACCGACTCCGTCGGATGGAATGTATAGTAGGTAGAACGCTGTACAACATTGGCGTGGCCTCTTATTATTGGCGAGGACACGTCCAACATCTGTTACGATATTACAAGAATATTTACAAGTACCATAGGCGGCAAGATAACAGTAATGCCAACCAGGATTGCTATACATTACGGGCCACTTCTGGCGGTTCTGGAAGATTACCAGAACACTCCGCGGCCAAAAAAGGGAAGAAACAACCAATCATAGTTCAAATTATGATATGCACACACACTGCCTTATTTGGAACGGCATCGATGAATTACGGTAACCTTGTGGCATTGATTGCATAGAAAAGGTACCGATGATAATATGGCATGAGGAGGATCATAATGATACAGTGTAGACTTGATGCGGATTGAAAACGATTGTTTGAACTAATCCGTTATCCGCGACTGGATCCTCAGAAAGGCGAAGTGTGTGGCAGAAGTCGGCTGGCTTTCTCGATTGGTTGATGACGGCGACGGGCTGGTTTACGAAGACGACGGAGCATGATGGCGGCAAGTGACGATGAAGTTGTGAAGACGCTGACTCAAGTACTCTCCCAGAAAAACGCATACACGTTGAACTGGAATCACACCCGAATTCAGCTGCGTACTTTCTGCAGTGAGTATTACTCTCTGATGAAACGAGAGTTTTGCATTTTTACAAATGTAGAAACTCACTGTCAGAATTGATGTGACAATTCCTTTGGTGACGAAGGAAAAAATGAGAATCAACGGTCCAAACAGGTATGAGAGTCCCGTCATTGCTACCGCCGCAGCTCCTATTGCTAGAGCGGCTTTCCAATGTGCTTTGACAATTCTTTTCAGAGGATTGAGATCAGGTAATTTGATCTCTGATAGCGATGCTATGGAATTCGGCTCACGATAGCTGTCGTGATTGAACGCAAATACGGACTCATAATTCGTGGTATGATATAGCAAAGTACCATTCAGTGAAAGCGAAATATTTTCATTTGCGCATAAGGTGAAGCAAGTGTGTTCAATTTAGGCGGCTTCAAAACCGAATTTCACCTCTGTTTTCGGATTTGTCGGTCCGCATTTCACTGGGAATGAGTGATGACTGCAATGTACTGTGACAGTGGTTGGATCGCTAGTATTACAGTGGGCCACGGTAGCCGCACCTAGGATACAGTTATAGCAACCTATTACTTGGCCTAGTTCAACCTTGCATCTCTCTTCATGTACGAATTTAACGCTTTCCAGTAGGATATCAGACTGGACCGTTATAGTTGTTTCTACATCCGTTGCTGAGGCGTAGATACCATCCTCAGAGTTGCTTATTTCAACGGATGGAGTCATTATAGGCAATCGGTTACTCTCGTCCAAACCGATTCTTTTCAACGATAGATCTGGACAGTGACAGTGATGCTTAGTCCAACCGGTATTACAGTCACAATAACTTTACTTGCACAGTTTTTAAAATTTTTGACTGCGCCTTCTAGAGTTGGGCATTCGACTGGCTCAACGAACTGGTCCGGAAGGATTAATGATATATTTCTTGATACAGCAAATCTTTTGTTGAGCATCTTTAGGAAAGGTTTCTGGACACTTAGTGCTGTGATATTGAAGTTGTGGAAGTTCACAGTCACGTATGGTTCTAAAGCCAGAGTATTTTTGTGCACTTTTTTGAATAATGTGCTTTCTATGTTCAATTGAACTTCAGGTACCCATTCTCTGCATTCAATTACTTCTGTATATCGTTTTAGATACGGGTACATGTGCAACTTTGTAGAATATGCAGGATGGAGATAAAAGGAAACATCCGCATCTCGCACCTCCACAGGTGTATTGACATCCGGAATATCAAAGGATATTTGCTTGCTCTCGAAAGTTCGGGAACCGTTTCGTTCTTCTTCTTTCTTTCTTTCTTTCGTTTCTTACAAAGTTTATCGCACACGTTGCCTGTGCAGGATCCCGTCTGTGATAATCTGACACTAGAGTACGCGGTGTTCCGTACTTTTAGTGAAAATTTTCGATACCTTTGCGCATTTGAGCTTGATTGATTCGATTTCTATTTCAAGCAGTCCAACAGATTTGTTTTAGTAACGGATTTCAACGCATTGCTCTCTCTGAATTTTGTTGAAAAGGAGTTCTCTGCTAAATTTATAGCTACAGAGCCCGTTTTGGTTGCATACAATATCTGTGGCATGTCTTGTGAATCCATGCTGACAGGCGCTTCTCAGAACTTTTAGAATTACCTGATTACCAGCAATCTCTAACAAAATCAACTTTAATTCGACTAATTTAGCTTGAAACCAGTTTATTTCAACTGAGCATCAACTTCTGCCAGTGACTATCAACTATGAGTCGACTTCAAAACAACTGTATCTCCACATTGTGCTCATTCATGAGGAGAGACAACTCGAAATTCATTTTGCCGGCCGATTCGATATGATATAATGGTAGAAACAAGCTTTGATTCACATAAAGTACAATTCGAATGCCGGTTTCGAAACACGGAACATTCTCGATTCCATTCACTTCTACACTCTCATGTTGCCCCTGATCTTCTATTTTCTATTATTTTCACATTACCTTGTTTGGTTTTTTCTTCTGTTTCTTCTATTACAGTTTGGAAATGCTGATCATTTTCTATGTAACCTTTTTTTGAGCTTTCAGCCAAACCTTTGACTTCTTTGACTTTCAAGCCGAAATTTGATAAAAAATAAAAAGTACAGACTAAGCGCATTCACTACCATTCCTTCTAACTGAACACCTAAGCTGTCAAACCTATATGGGCATTTTGAACATTTTTGACCAGTTAGCTGAATTAACTTTGTTCACCAGTTTTCGTAGCAATCCGATCGATGATTAACAAAATAAGTTTTCTCGATTGGAAACTTACGAATATTAAAAAGGAGCAATGTTCAAATTTGAAGATTTTTTTCTAAAAAAAATCAATTATCACGTTCTATCGAAAATTCCGCGAACGCTATGTACTACCCATCTTCATAGCCCTCGAAAGGTTAGAGCGTCCTGTCATATTTAGCAGCTTCGATGTATTGATTGAAAGGAAGTAGACGCACCAAACGATCTCAGTTTCGAAAATTTCCACTCAAAATCAACTTATTACTTAGGAACTGCCAGGTTTCCCTATGAGAATGAAGAGATAGAAAGTGGTGTGTGCTTCAAAACAATTTATTACACTTTGTCAGAAGGTCAAAAAATGAAAGTTCAAAAAATTGATTTCAAAAACTTGTTCAAAAAAAAAAGATGATGGGTTTTTTCACTTTCCCGTTTTTATTGCCCACCATGCACACGTCGAAAGACGGGGGGGGGGTGGCGGGGTGCCACTGGAACTGCTTTAGTTATGTCGCTTATTTTCATTTCGTTAAAGGCAGTGTCCACAAAAAAACCATGTCTGATTTCTTGGTGGAGATCAGCAGATGCGGGACCTAGCGCAACCCTAACGTTGGAAAAACTTAGAAAAATGAGATCGGAACGGTCACCTAAGGCCGCAAAGTTGGACACCCGTCAGCTCGTCACACCTAGATGCGCTTTCCACGCCCACCGACGTGAACAAATGAATGCTCAAGATTGTGAGATGAGCGATGGTTTCCGATCAATAGCCCCGTTCTTCCCATCATTCTCAACTCCTCTCTTTACTTAGGTCAGCTCGCATACATCGGCTGCGAAAGACAGAAGTTACGAGCCTCGGACAACTCGTCCACCATGCTTCCCTAGTCCAATTTTTGAGGGACCATAACTCCGTTCCTAGAAGGTCTTGCACGATTCCAAAAACACGGAATCAGCACGGAACCGTCTTCAAGATAGGCGGAGAAGCAGAAAACGACTCCTATCGTGAACACTGCCTTTAAGTTTCTATAGAGTTTTTCTATGGATGTCACAGTTGGAAGTCACATGTCGTGAAAAGGAGGAATCTTTTCTGGAATCCGTCGAAGATCAAGGGTAGTCGGTATTGCTGAATTGACTAATCATATTCGATTGATTCAGGACACTGAGACACGCCCTCAGAAATTCCGATGCGAAAGTAAACTTACAAGGAAAGTGTTTCTAGTGGTAAACGTCTCTGCGAAAACGGCTTGTATTTAAAGCATCTCTTGTGGCTCAATAGTTGAATTGCGCAGTATCCCACCCCGAGCTGCAGGTTCCAAGAAGGTATAACCGTTTTTCAAGCTCCGCGAGAAAGCAAGTGTATGTCATCACACATTTTTTGGGTGTTTCAAAAACTTTTTTCAGATTTCGCTCAAAACTTGTATGTGGGGGAAGTCTAGGGTTGTGAACACGAATCTGGAGTCCTTTTGACGAAATTCTGAGGTTTTTCGTAGGTTACCGTAGCTTACGGGTTTCATAGTGGATTTTTACATCGCAAAACTATGAAATTTGCAATCATTTATCATGAAAACTCAGCCATTTTCGTCCGATTGAGTCGTCGCATTTTTCCGAAACAGCTGTGATAGACCGGTGCTTCTGTGTTTTCACCGATATGACTACATCTGTGGAAGCAATGGAAACAGGTGAAAATGTGAGAGTGGAAACAAAAACGCAACAACCAAACTGTTATTTTGAAAAAATCGAGTGATAATACTATCAGACTACAGTATGTTACGAAGAATCCGCAACCTTACCAGGTCCTGCATACTTCCGTTGCTGTAGTTTATATGTTCTCCGATTTCGTATTCCTTTTTGTGTTTTTTTTTCGCAATCCTTGAATGATGCTCTACTAAGTTTTGCGCTATTCATTCACGTGACACTCTCTAGATTTATATGTAGCTGCCGTCTTTATTTCCACTGCATGGGTTGTAGGGATGAACTCATTCGTGAATTTTTTGAAATTAATTCTTAACGGTGGGGATTTCTTATAAACACTGCACCAGAAAAACGGTTTTCTAGAAGTTGCAAACCGTATCTCAGGGTTCGACGCATGAGACAAGGTTTGAGTCTTCTAGTGAATACTACTTTACACCTACATTGATTCCTAGCAGTTCTGACTGCTAGTAATCAATGCAGCGATAGATCCCTGGGTGGGTCGGAAAGTGTTGTTGACAAGTTAATGGGCTATGCTTGTCAGCTACATTCTGATATACGGTATCAACAACTAGATAATAGCTTAAGGGTGCTAACTTGTTTTAGAGTTGTTCTTACAGTAAGAACAATTGTTGTTGACAAGTTGGTGAGTCTAAAGTTGTGGTCCACGTACGGACAACTATACCGTGGTTCGTTACGGCGACAAGCAGAAAGTTGTTCTCAAAGTCGAAATCAAGTAAACGAAAATCTTCTGAGTTGCTGACCCACATACGGTGAGAGCGATACATAGAGTGATTAGGAGGCTACCATTCAATGGGGTAGGATTCCAAGTGCGAATTTGTGTGTTTTCTGCATGAGTGGTATTGCAGTTTATTTGAATGATAGGTGCAGTTATTTTACGTTTGCACTTGAAGAGTGATATGAATAGCCAAGAAAGGACGAGTACGCTTGTCACTAAGAAGTATGCGATTATGGCTACGCTAAGAATGGCTCCGATTGGATAACAATGCGTATTCGCAATCAATGATACGCTCCACACGGTGCTTGATCAGGAGCAAAATCTGCATTTGAGCAGATAGTCCTGAACGAGTTCATCGTTTCTCCATCCATATATTTGACTGTGACTTCTGTGGTATTTGATAGCGGTGAGGCTGGTAGTCTATAAATTCGTTTCCTTGCAGTGCCTTTGAAATTACCACATTCGTCATCAAAGCATAGCTTGTAAGAGGCGTTTCTTTCTGTTATTTCCACAATACCGTTTTCGCACTGCGGATATGCGGCGTTTGCTGGAAATGCAAGCCCAATGAGCATCATTGCTGCGAAGAGCGTGTTCACGTTTAGAAAAATTGTTGATCTTCTTTTTTCTTGGACGCTTGACCCATCATTATTCTGCGATTTGACTGGAGATTGGTGAGTAGCGACAAGCTGTGAAGATTGAGACCCTTCCAGGGTGTTTTCGAACTCACGGATGACCACATAAGCTCTAGTTTTCGATAATCTTGGCGGAAGAGTACGTACATGAGTTTCCTCTTCAGGGCATACTGAAGATGTGGAGGCATCCTCGTTGGAATCCGGTGGTTCTGACCGAACTTCAAGGGCGTATATCTTGCTCAGTGGCCTTTGTAGCACGGTACCCCTTGAAGTTAGGACCTTAACTGTGCGTATTGATCCATCATTGCTGGGATTCAATTCTATTATTTTTCCGTATGACCAGTTCCCACGAGGCAGTAATTCGTTTTCGATCAATACGATTTCACCTTTTTCGGGAATCGCTCTCTGGATATCTCTCCGTTGTTTCAGCAACGATTTCTGGGTTTCTCTCAAAAGTGTAAGATATTCACAACTCCATTTTTTCCAGAACTGATTGGCGATCAGTTCAGAATAGCTTAACGCCTCCAAGGCTTGCTGCCTTGTTTGAATATTTCCTGGTGCATAAGAAGGACCTTCAGTATCGCATAGAGCGCTGCAATCTTGCATAGAAAACTTGACATTTCCCTGTAAGAAATCAACAGGTCTCAGGAGAATTTCTGATAAGTCTGTAGTGCTGAGTTTGGTTAGAGGGCGAGTATTGATAACTGCCTCGATTGCAGCGGCGACCGTGCTCATTTGGACGAAATTCAGCTTTTTACGTCCTACGGACTTTCGCATGCAGCGTTTTAAGGAACCAACCAGTCGTTCCCAAACACCACCCATCCAACGGCTGGCGGGCGGATTGAATATCCATTCTACACCGTTTTCAGCACAATAACTCATTGTAGAGTGCCCTGTTGTATTATCCATCTTAGTGAGTTCTTGTATAATTTTGGAACCAAGACGGAAACTGCTTACACAATCTTAACGAACCAAGTGTGGCATTCCTCTTTTGAATATCAAATCGAACAAAACAGTTCAGAAAAGCGCCTGCTGACATGTTTTCCACCACTTCCAAGTGAACTGCTCGAGTGGTTAAGCACGTGTATAAGCAGATATACATGCTTTCATCGGTTTTTGAATTGAACGGACCGATGAAGTCGCAACCCACATTACGGAATGGCTTTGTAATTACCACCCTATCTGTCGGGAGTGGTGGCATGTTGTGCGCTCCAAACGGTAGCCCTTGCCATCTTTTGCAGACTGTGCAGTTTTTCAAATAAGTTTCGGATGACCCTGATGCACGAGGAATCCAAAATCCTCTATCTGAACAGAGAGAGGGTTTGATCGTTTCCGCAGTGAAAATTGTGGTTATGTACTGTGCTTATCTGGGCCAAATTCCGGTCCGCAATTGCGTCTTGACACGCTTTGCGGCCGCACGCTCCCGAGTCAGAAGAGCTTCCAGCGCCGCAGCCGCCGATCTGTTGACTCTAGGTGGGTTTTGGAAACTGGAAAATAAGAAAAATTGGAGAACATTGTATAAAAAAGCCACATCGAGTCGGCTCTGGCGCTGGAAACCCGACTGACTGGAGCGCGTGCGGCTGCAAAGCGTGTCGAGACGCGATTGCGGACCGGAATTTGGCCCAGATAAGCACAGTATATATGTCAGCACCGGCCTGGTGATATCGCCTCTACTTGGTAGGAAAATGGGTGATTCAGTATCGATCGCAACGCATGCATCTTGCAGTCTTGATATATGTCTAATCACACCATGTTTGTCGCGTACAATCTGCATATTTCTGAACTTGGTCATGAGTTCATTTGTACAGGCCCATCAAACGGCCAATGTCTCACCGTCGACTGCGTACCACGCGCTGCGCGACCGCGCGCGCGTCGGAAGCAGACGGGTTTTGGCCGCCGCGCGACGAGTTTTGGCTGCCGCGCGACGTTTCGGCCGCCGCGCGGCGGGCGAAACTCGTCGCGCGGCGGGCAAAACTCGTCTGCCTCCGACGCAAGTGCGGTCGCGCACCGCGTGGTACGCAGTCGACGGTGAGACATTGGCCGTTTTATGGCCTGTATCAATATTCTTGTGAACGTCGGCGAAAAGGAACGTTTCGGCTGCGCTGATATCTTTTGCGCAGATTTCAGATTGTAGTTGGAAGTTTGATATAAGATTTGTTTTAGATGTCATATTCTTCCTTTCATTTAGTCTCGAAACCAAGCGGTTGAGAAATTTTCCAACACGCGCTATCGTGCGAAGTGCTATTGACAGCCGAGAGAATCGTGTTAGATCAAATAAAGTTTCTGAGATCGTGTCATTAGTTGCCTGCGGAAGGCCAACTGTTCTTCTTCTTCTTTGCAGCCACATCGAGGGTTTTATCATAGGCGGAGAAACTGAGCGGCCAGTAGTGGATTCGTCCATAGATCCATTGTGGTCAGCGTGGTAGGTCTCAGCGGACAGTTAAATAGATGTACTGTATCATGGCCGATAGTACCGCAGTCCGGACAAACATCAGATTTGCTGCTGTCAATCTTGCTGACGTAGGACATGAGCATTGTCGAGTGACCGCAAGGCTAACTGTTACAGGTTCCGGGTCGCTTTCATGGACATCCTGTGGCTGTACTATTTCCATGGGCCTCAGAATTTTCACCTCGGGCAACGATTCGAGCCATCGTGGACCCGTGATCCAACTGTGATCGGCAAGCTGATCTTTGTCAGCTCCCTCGTGCCAGGTACTTGGATGTCCCTGGATTCCATCTGAGACCGTAGTTTATGTATGCGAGCACACTGATTTGCTACGAAAAGTGGTAATTTCTTCGAAGATTTTATCCAAACATAGTGCTACCTCGCTATCTGTCACTATGTTTACATTTGTGATGTGGATGCTGAAAGATTCCTCTCCTCTTCTTCTTCTTTGCAGCCACAGAGAGGGGTTCTGTCATAGGTTCAGAAACTCGGCCACTAGCACTGGAATCGTCCACAGATCCATTGTCGTTAGTGTAGTCGGTCTCTTCGGGCAATTGAACAGGTGCGCAGTAGTATGCCCTTGACTACCGCAATCAGGACACTCGTCAGGTTTGCTGTTGTCAATCCTATGCAAATACGACATGGGGGAGTGTCCACAGCCCAACGATGCAAGGGTGCACCTGGCACGCCTGCCAACTCAGGAATTACCGGTTGTCACCTGGAGGTCTCCAGCAGGTCGTAGGGTGGAGTCATGCCCCACCACATCCTCACGACCTCCAGGTGACATGCCAGAGACCTCGAGGAGACATGAACTCCATGTCACCTGGAGGTCGTGAGGATGTTGTGGGGTATGACTCCGCCCCACGACCTCCTGGAGACTTCTAGGTTACAACAACTATAGTTAGGCCCGTGGCTTTTCCCCAAGAAAAAATGTTTAAATTCAAACCGCGGCTGGCGCGGCGTTTTAAATATCAGCGGCGGTTGGCTGGTGATTATCAGCCAGCCGTTGGTGAGATTTAAACCGCTGCTCCAGCCCCGGTTTGAATTTAAATTTTTTTTCTTGGGGAAAAGCCACGGACCTAACCATAACTCCCTCCCCCTATTTTCGCGCTCGCACTATACGGTATGTTGGTTTTGAAACGATTATTTTGCCATCAACATTTATTACTATCACCAACCATAACAACAATAACATGCATAACATGCAACATTACATTATCAAAAACAACATACGGCATCAACATAAACGAATTTTTCATTTCTTCTAACAATAGGTAGATCATACACTAAAAATCATGCATAATCATACATCTTCTACAAAAAATTATACTTCTATATAGATCATACACTAAGAAATCCTTCATCTTCTCCGCGTCGCGCCTCTCTCACCCTCTCAGACAAACATCGACGCTTCTGAAATGGGAAGAATGATTGGGCGAAAGTGTGTAGGACCTTTCCCCATTGATTTATTTGAAATAAGCCGAAATGAAAGGAAAAAACTCACATGTGCAGGCACCAATGCTTTCTACATACTTTCTAGTATAGTACAAAACTTTCTCCAAAACGTACGCACGCACATCGGTCCTGCAATACTGAACAATTTTAAATGACTTCAAAGTTCATGCGAGGGAAGTATACAACGCGTAGGTCGGATCTGCGAAACGAATTGTGTTGCTAGTATTTCTTGGGAATCTATAATAGAACTGCCCCGTATCCGTACCCCGTCCAGAGCCGCTGGTTCCGAGTAGTTATAAGCTCAAAACGTCGTACTTTGTGCTTTTTGTGCCTTCCAAAACGCTCAGTAAATGCCTCACAATCGTGTTCAGCGTCCAAAACAACCCCTTTGGCAAAGTTTGGGTAAAGTCACATTTTCCAAACATTTTGCAGACAGATAGCGTTCTGGACCCGAATTTTTGGTTGAAAGGTAAGTTCTATCAATTAGGGGTTCTGAGAGCGCTTCAGAAAAATGTTTCAGAATCGACTTGAAGCCCCCTTAGGTAGGCTGATTCGAGCGCTGCTCATGAATCTGTGATTTATTGTCAATTTCCCAAAGTTTTCGGCTTAATTCGCTTGAAGCATCCCAGCGAGGAAAATTTTGAGGACAAAACGCCACTTCTAAGATTTCCGGATTTTTTTTCCATAGATTGTCGCAAGATCCGTCTCTGGGGGTAGTTTGATGTGCCTAACACGAAGCTTAGGTTCGTTTGCCGATTTTCTACAGGTTACGGTAGATTACGGTAGTTTGATTAAAGCCTCAGATTTGACTTGAATGCAGTGTTCACGATAATCTTCGATTTTAAGATTAGTCGCTAAATCAATTGTTTGGCCCCCGAGTAGAACTGAAATGACGAAGAAACCGAGAAGAACGCACCACAAGGGCACGAAATTCTCAAGTATCAGCCCGCCTCTCAAGTATCAATGGAACTGTTCGTTGTGACAATGAAATCTTTTGTGGACCCGTCTTTTGCAATTCTCCAATCTGTGTTGCTCCGTTCTTTCCTTCGGGCCCTAATTAATACTATTTTGCCCAAAATATTTTTTCATTTCCGATTAGTCCCATTTATTACCGGTGACAACCACCGTGAACATGCTCATCCAAACAGACAACTAGTCCAGGCCTGAGAGTAATGTCTCTGAAATAAGACGTTTAAGTGCGTTTCTCGCCGTTTCTTCGTGATTTTGGTAACACTTGGTTGCCAACGGATTGTTTTGAGTGGAAAACGTGGAAACGAGAGTCATCGTGAACACTGCCTTTAAAGGCAGAGTTCACGATAGAAAATGTGTTTCAGTTTCCACTAGGAATGGGTAGTGGAGGGGCAAACTGTAACGTTGACGTCGAAAGAACGCATGAAAACGAGCCAGGAAGAGCCCCAAGAGAGCCCGAAGTTGCCACTTCGAGCGCAAGGCAAACCCCAAAAGCGCAGCACACGCCCACCGACGTGAACAAATGAATGCTCGAGATCGTGAGATAGGCGATGATTTCCAATCATTAGCCCCGTTGTTCCCTTCACTCTCAGCTTCTCTCTTTACTCAAGTCAGCTCGCATAGATCGGCTGCAAAAGAAGGAAGTTATAAGCCTTGGACAACTCGTCCACCATGTTTCCTTAGCTCAATTTTTGAGGGACCATAACTCCGTTCCTAGAAGGTCTTGTACGATATCAGAGACATAATTGGAATCAGCATGGGGCCGTTTGCAAGATAGGCGGGAAAACAAAAAAAAACCATTTTCATCGTGAACACTGCCTTTAAAATTTGTATGCGGGGGTTATTCGGGATGAATACAAATTTGATGTCTGCTTTCAGATTTTCCAACTACTAAGGTATGTTTTGTCCTATACATATATGGCGTGTTACATACCGTAAACAACAGCAAACCTCAAAAGTTTGACAAACAGACCCCAGGTTCGTACTCAGCACCCTAGACTACGTCTACATACTAGCTTTGAGCAAAATCCGAAATTATTTTTCAGAACATCCAAAAAAGAGGTGGAAAACTAGTTGAGGGGGGCCACTCAGAATTCAAGTGATAGATCAATGACACTGCTTGCAAAAATCTATCTAATTCTAAGAAATGTGTAGGAAATTACGAGTGATAACGCTTTCATATATCACATAAGGAAAGAAATTCTCATTATCATGAATGAATCTTTCCATTTCTATGGGTAATTCTTGAGTGCCCCCTCCCCTCCTCTAGTTTTGCACCGTAAAGTCAGCAGACAAATATAATATGTTAAGATGTACATCTGGAAAGAACAGATTCGGAATCGAATCTGATCAAAAGCAAAACGGAGGGATGGATGATGAAGATGGGGGAGCGAGGTCCGACTGCATGCGCTTTTGACAGCTCAGACTCTGCGGGGGGGGAGCAAGCGCCGGACAATAGAGCCCGTTTTCGACTTGGGGGAGCGGCAGCGCAGGCCTCTCCCGAGGGGGCTTCAGGAGGCCCCTGCTCTCCTCCGGCGCTTGCCCCCTCGAGAGGAAGAAAGGGAAAAGTTGGGAAGAAGTCGTAGAAGGTAGTTTACGACAATAGAGGCCAGAGAAGTGATCTATCACGTGCTCGACCGGAATAAAATGCGCCTCACCTCATGGAGAGCCGCATTCGGCCCAACAGGGCCGGCTCTGGACGGCGACTTCGAGTCACTGTCAGAAAGGGATATTTTTGGAGGGAAGCGGAGACGCTTTCCGGGAGTGACGTCACTGCTCCGGAGCCGTGACGTCATGGCTCCGGGGCAGTGATGGGGGGCTTCAAGGCAGTGACAGGGGCTTCAAGGCAGTCACAGGGGGCTTCAGGGCAGTCACAGGGGGCTTCAGGGCAGTCACAGGGGGCTTCAGGGCAGAGACAGGGGCCTTCAAGGCAGTCACAGGGGGCTTCAGGGCAGTGACGGGGGCTCCGATCAAGCCAATTGTCACCCGGCGGTAGCCCCCCCCCCGATTGGGGGGGCAAGCGCCGGTGCCCGGAGGGTTGCCCCCCTGAAGAGCTGCGCTAGCCCCCTCCAGTGTATGAGAGTCTGCCCGACTCTCGCCGTCTGCGACGCTCGCGATTGGCTCGTTGTCGTCCCAAAACAACAGGACACGTTAAAGGTTGCGAAATATCCGCATCACCTACAGGTCACATCAGAAAGTGCAATACGTGACCAAACATGGCTTCGAGGTGACAACGGAAGGCTCGCTTGCCCTCCATGTCACCACAGGGAAGGGTTGTGGGCTCCAGGTGACAACCGGTAATTCCTGAGAAGTTCCATCTCTGTCTCGCTGGGGATACGGGCCCCGGTGACTCATTTCGCAATATTTTGCAGCGTGTCTGGCGTCTCTCGCCTCTCGCCTGGCAGCCAGCCAACCAGCCATTCACATCGGGGCGCGTTTGACTCAAGCCAGCCTAGTTGAGCACAGATAAGTTGATTTCGAGTGTAGTACTACATTTTCGCTCGAGAACTACTTCACTACAATGTGTCACAAAGATGCATGCAATGCTAAGACGCATATTGATTGCAAGTATGGACATTTGTATGAGTCTCAAGAGTATTTCGTAACTTTCAAACGTTTTTTTTTGTTAGAATTTACACGTATCACTAACAGTTAGACCTTGTCTCAAATAGTTTTGATAATTTCTGACTGAATCACACTCAAGCTTGGTGCGTTTCGAGTCCGTTTAACACCTGCCTGATTTGAGAGACCTCATTACCAATTGTGGCCAAATGGTATATGCTAGACCAGCGGTGGACCGATACCTCAAATTACAGGATTTTTTGAGCACGGAGTGATGAGTCGCTCAAATCTCTTTGTCTATTTATGGCTATTCTGATCAAGGGAAGACAAGACCTCGATATTTTTATGAGGATAATTGCTGGGTTCGAACTTTTCGCGCGCGCTACTCTGTTTCAATTCTAACAGACCGAAAAAAGAATAGCCGCTCCCGATATTGAGGGGAGTCAAGTTTTTTTCGAATCCACGTCAAATTTTTGTCCACCAAGGGCTTCCAGCATCTTGGGGAAGGTTTCACACAGACATACTAGAATTTAAAAAAAAAACTCAGGTATCCAAACCGCCGCCGAACCCCTTTACCTACAAATTATGGGGTACAGTTTCGAAAAATCCAACGAATCATCAGGTCTAGTGTATCCTACCGTCATCATTGGGAAGTCAAGTTTCAGCGAGAACAACTGCCTTACAAAAAAGCGGAAAATGGTGCAGTTCCCATGTAAGCGGACCATTAAACGTTTAGACCAACAAAGTCATGCTTCGTCAACACCTCATAGCTCGAGTGTATTGCTCTTTCATGGATTTAGAAAGCAGCCTTCAAACCTCAGTCCCATGAAGCGCACATTCTAGCTCTTTAAACGTGTCATATTCTTTAGTACATTTCAAAGATTCATCAGTAGTTGAAAGGCATCGTATCAGAAACCATTCGAAAACACCCTAAATAGAGAAAAATCACCAAGTACCATAGTGGGACCAGATACATTCCGGTTTCTATAGCTTCAGAGGATTCCAATTGTTATCTCCATGTATTTCACAAACAATCTATACGATACAGTTGAATGCTCTATCAATCTAACCGGTCAATGATTGGCTACTGCTCGTTGCCATGCCTAATCAAATCAAAACGTCAGCAAGAAGGGGCAGTAGTTCACTGGGCAGTCTCTTCAGGACTGCAGGGCTCAAACCGTCTGGCCCTATTGCCTTTGAGTTGCTCATCTCTCTTATCACCTTCTCGACCTGTGCAGGCGTGACTGCATCATCTACATCCATGAGAGGCAATTTACAGAGTTCCTGTACAGTTATTCTAGTCTGCTTCTCCCTTTTGGTTCTAATGATGAAAAAATGCTTCCCAAGAGCATTTGCGATCTCCTTCCCTGATTTGAAGACTCCACCTTCAAATTCAATCGTGTTGGCGGAGGTGAACATTCCGGAGATCCTTTTCAAGGCCTTCCACGTTGCTGCTGCACCATTTCTGGAGTTCATCTTCTCAGTGAACTTTTCCCGAATTTCCTTTTTGCGCCTGTCAAGGTCCCTCCTGATCTCATCATCCAGCGCAGCGACGTCTGGGTCAAGATGATCTGCAGCTCTCTTTGCGTCCCTTGTCCTTATCTTCTGCAATGTTTCCCTGGTGACATTGGGAAAAAAAGGTCTTTACGCGGCCTTCAGGGATCGCAGCTTTCATAGCCTTTAAGATAGCCTCAGATAGGTGGCGCTCCTTCTGGTGTACATCGCCATTCCACCGATAATCAGCCGCTTGGCGGAGCGCAACCTCCCTGAACAGGCTCCAGTCTGCAAGGCCTAAATCAAGATAAAAACGATGACGAACACCTGTATAGGGAACAAGAGAGTTAGAGAGATCAATATCGACAAAGACAGGGATGTGATCGCTGGAAAGAGTTGTGAATGTCGACCAAGAGCAAGCATTAGAGAGATTGGAAGAGACGAGGGAGATGTCTGGGCAAGATGATCGGCCGTTGGCAGGGAGAGAAGTGGGCTGGCCATCGTTTAAGATAACCAGATCGCACTCCTCTGCCCATTCTTCGACGTCACTTCCTCTAGCATCAGAATCAAGCGACGAGCAGAACGTGTGCGCATTGAAGTCACCCGCAAAGACAATTGAGGGAGATAGAGAGCAGTCATACAGCTGCTTGAGAAGGGAGATAGGATTGTATTTTGAGGGACAAGAGGTAGGAGGGATATATATATATATATATATATATATATATATATATATATATATATATATATATATATATATATATATATATATATATATATATATATATATATATACATATATATATATATATATATATATATATATATATACTAGCAGACTCTAGCGAAGTTTTCGCTCACAGAAACTTTTCACAGAAAACTACCTGAGACGGATTAGTTTGTTAGAACGGTGGTGACTGACTTCCGTCTACCTGAAAGTTGCTGTACGTATGGACTCTCCTGAGCAGAGCAGGGTGCTGCACATTTACAGCAGGCCGTGGGGGTATCAAAATGTGGGATCATAAAGCAAAACATAAGAAGCCAAAGTGGTAAATCGTCGGTTGCATATATATATATATATATATATATATATATATATATATATATATATATATATATATATATATATATATATATATATATATATATATATATATATATATATATATATATATATATATATATATATATATATATATATATATATATATATATATATATATATATATATATATATATATATATATATATATATAATGTCGTCGTGGATCTGAAGAGATTTCAAGTAAAGTTCACTGATGAAGGTTATGGCGCAAACTCGGTGCCATGCGCTATAACATAGGTGCACTGAGTTTGTGCCAACCTTCAACAGTGAACGCGAAGTCTCTTCCATGCTGATGTTATATATATATATATATATATATATATATATATATATATATATATATATATATATATATATATATATATATATATATATATATATATATATATATATATATATATATATATATATATATATATATATATATATATATATATATATATATATATATATATATATATATATACCTTACCTTGATACCTTGATGATCCATCTTCACTGCGCGTCGCCGCCGTATGGACCACATCTCAACCAGCTCGACCGATCCCGAGCAAGGGACATCCAGTGATGGTGATTTTCAGGAAGCCCTCGCTCGGTGCAAAACGTCTTGATTCTGCCTGAAAATACAGAGTTCCATCTTGTGGGAGGACGGCCTAGAGGCCGGCGGCAATCACGTGGTAACCAGACTGTTGTACGGAGGCTCCATCGGTCATCCATGCGGCGCAACACGTGTCCTGCCCATCGGTGTTTGGACTGGGCTATGAACAGAAGAGGGTTCATTAACTGCGACTGCTTCCGAAGATCAGCACTGCGTAGGCCACCAGCTCGCTGGGCACGACGATTAGTCTTCAGTAGTCTGCGTTCCAGGGCCCTGTGAGCTGTCCTTATGGCCTGTGTGGTCGCCTTCGTTTCCGCCCATGTCTGGGTTCCGTAGCACAACGCAGGTAGCACCGTGGTGTCGAACAAACGTGCTCGTGTCTTCACATCCCGCAATTTGTCTGTCACTTCCACTATCGATCCAAGTGCAGACCAGGCAGCTCGTCGTCTCCGTCCGATCTCCGTAGACAAGTCGTTTTGCATGTTCACCTCTCTTCCGAGATAGACGTAGCTGTTCGTAGTGGGGAGGGGAATGCCAGAGAGACGAATGGGGCTGGCGTCGCACCACTGGTTGCGCATCACTTGGGTTTTCCTCAGATTCATTGTAAGGCCGATCGCTTTTCCTGCAGCGTCCAGTTCGTTAAGCATCCCTTCGACTTCTGCGGAAGACGAACCAAGCAGCACAAAGTCGTCAGCGAAGCGCAAGTTGGATAGTCTGCACCCGTCTATGAGGATACCTTTGCTGTCCCAGTCGATGTGGCGCATCACGTCTTGTAACGCGGTCGTGAACAGCTTCGGCGAGATGGTATCTCCCTGTCTGACACCCTTTCCAATTGACACCTTCAGTTTCCTCTCGAATAGTTGAATAATGGTGTTGCTTCCGTTGTTGCTCTCTTCCAATATTCTGATGTACTGGGCGTCAACACCAGCGTGGCTTTTCCTGCAGCGTCCAGTTCGTTAAGCATTCCTTCGACCTCTGCGGAAGACGAACCAAGCAGCACAATGTCGTCAGCGAAGCGCAAGTTGGATAGTCTGCACACGTCTATGAGGATACCTTTGCTGTCCCAGTCGATGTGACGCATCACGTCTTGTAACGCGGTCGTGAACAGCTTCGGCCTAGGAGTATATATATATATATATATATATATATATATATATATATATATATATATATATATATATATATATATATATATATATATATATATATATATATATATATATATATATATATATATATATATATATATATATATATATATATATATATATATATATATATATATATATATATATATATATATATATATATATATATATATATATATATATATATTAAAAAGAGAAAGTGGTGTTTTAAGAGGTAGATGGGTGGGGATCTACTCGAGAGTGCCATCCACTGGAGTGTTTGGAATAATGTGAGAGGGAAGAGAGGACAGAACAAAAGTAGAGACTCCGCCTCCTTGAGATGACCTAGGAGTATGATATGCAGTATAGCCCGGGATGTTTGGATGTCTAGAGGTAGCAGAGGGAGAGAGTTTGGTCTCCTGGACCATTGGCAACCAAGTGTTACCAAAATCACGAAGAAACGGCGAGAAACGCACTTAAACGTCTTATTTCAGAGACATTACTCTCAGGCCTGGACTAGTTGTCTGTTTGGATGAGCATGTTCACGGTGGTTGTCACCGGTAATAAATGGGACTAATCGGAAACGAAAAAATATTTTGGGCAAAATAGTATTAATTAGGGCCCGAAGGAAAGAACGGAGCAACACAGATTGGAGAATTGCAAAAGACGGGTCCACAAAAGATTTCATTGTCACAACGAACAGTTCCATTGATACTTGAGAGGCGGGCTGATACTTGAGAATTTCGTGCCCTTGTGGTGCGTTTTTCTCGGTTTCTTCGTCATTTCAGTTCTACTCGGGGGCCAAACAATCGATTTAGCGACTAATCTTAAAATCGAAGATTATCGTGAACACTGCATTCAAGTCAAATCTGAGGCTTTAATCAAACTACCGTAATCTACCGTAACCTGTAGAAAATCGGCAAACGGACCTATGCTTCGTGTTAGGCACATCAAACTACCCCCAGAAACGGATCTTGCGACAATCTATCGAAAAAATCCGGAAATCTTAGAAGTGGCGTTTTGTCCTCAAAATTTTCCTCGCTGGGATGCTTTGAGCGAAATAAGCCGAAAACTTCGGGAAATCAACAATAAATCGCAGATTCATGAGCAGCGCTTGAATTAGCCAACCTAGGGGGCTTCAAGTCGATTCTGAAGCATTTTTCTGAAGCGCTTTCAGAACCCCTAATTGATAGAACTTACCTTTCAACCGAAAATTCGTAAGAGTCCAGAACGCTATCAGTCTGCAAAATGTTTGGAAAATGTGACTTTACCCAAGCTTTGCCAAAGGGGTTGTTTTGGGCGCTGAACACGATTGTGAGGCCTTTACTGAGCGTTTTGGAAGGCACAAAAAGCACAAAGTACGACGTTTTGAGCTTATAACTACTCGGAACCAGCGGCTCTGGACGGGGTTCGGATACGGGGCAGTACTATTATAAACTCCCGAGAAATACTAGCAACACAATTCGTTTCGCAGATCCGACCTACGCGTTGTATACTTCCCTCGCATGAACTTTGAAATCATTCAAAATTGTTTAGCATTGCAGGACCGATGTGCGTGCGTACGTTTTGGAGAAAGTATTGTACTATACTAGAAAGTATGTAGAAAGTACTGGTTCCTGCACATGTGAGCTTTTTCCTTTCATTTCAGCTTATGTTAAATAAATCAATGGGAAAAGGTCCTACACACTTTCGCCCATTCATTTTTCCCATTTCAGAAGCTTCGATGTTTGTCTGAGAGGGCGAGAGAGGCGCGACGCGAAGAAGATGTAGGATTTCTTAGTGTATGATCTATATAGAAGTATAATTTTTTTGTAGAAGATGTATGATGATGTATGATTTTTAGTGTATGATCTACCTATTGTTAGAAGAAATGAAAAATTCTTTTATGTTGATGTCGTATGTTGTTTTTGATAATGTAATGTTGCATGTTATGCATGTTATTGTTGTTATGGTTGGTAATAGTAATAAAAGTTGATGGCAAAATAATCGTTTCAAAACCAACATACCGTATAGTGCGAGCGCGAAAATAGGGGGAGGGAGTTATGGTTAGGTCCGTGGCTTTTCCCCAAGAAAAAAAATTTAAATTCAAACCGGGGCTGGAGCAGCGGTTTAAATCTCACCAACGGCTGGCTGATAATCACCAGCCAACCGCCGCTGATATTTAAAACGCCGCGCCAGCCGCGGTTTGAATTTAAACATTTTTTCTTGGGGAAAAGCCACGGGCCTAACTATAGTTGTTGTAACCTAGAAGTCTCCAGGAGGTCGTGGGGCGGAGTCATGCCCCACAACATCCTCATCCTCAGGTGACATGGAGTTCATGTCTCCTCGAGGTCTCTGGCATGTCACCTGGAGGTCGTGAGGATGTGGTGGGGCATGACTCCACCCTACGACCTGCTGGAGACCTCCAGGTGACAACCGGTAATTCCTGAGTTGGCAGGCGTGCCAGGTGCACCCTTGCATCGTTGCGCTGTGGACACTCCCCCATGTCGTATTTGCATAGGATTGACAACAGCAAACCTGACGAGTGTCCTGATTGCGGTAGTCAAGGGCATACTACTGCGCACCTGTTCAATTGCCCGAAGAGACCGACTACACTAACGACAATGGATCTGTGGACGATTCCAGTGCTAGTGGCCGAGTTTCTGAACCTATGACAGAACCCCTCTCTGTGGCTGCAAAGAAGAAGAAGAGGAGAGGAATCTTTCAGCATCCACATCACAAATGTAAACATAGTGACAGATAGCGAGGTAGCACTATGTTGGATAAAATCTTCGAAGAAATTACCACTTTTCGTAGCAAATCAGTGTGCTCGCATACATAAACTACGGTCTCAGATGGAATCCAGGGACATCCAAGTACCTGGCACGAGGGGGCTGACAAAAGATCAGCTTGCCGATCACAGTTGGATCACGGGTCCACGATGGCTCGAATCGTTGCCCGAGGTGAAAATTCTGAGGCCCATGGAAATAGTACAGCCACAGGATGTCCATGAAAGCGACCCGGAACCTGTAACAGTTAGCCTTGCGGTCACTCGACAATGCTCATGTCCTACGTTAGCAAGATTGACAGCAGCAAATCTGATGTTTGTCCGGACTGCGGTACTATCGGCCATGATACAGTACATCTATTTAACTGTCCGCTGAGACCTACCACGCTGACCACAATGGATCTATGGACGAATCCACTACTGGCCGCTCAGTTTCTCCGCCTATGATAAAACCCTCGATGTGGCTGCAAAGAAGAAGAAGAACAGTTGGCCTTCCGCAGGCAACTAATGACACGATCTCAGAAACTTTATTTGATCTAACACGATTCTCTCGGCTGTCAATAGCACTTCGCACGATAGCGCGTGTTGGAAAATTTCTCAACCGCTTGGTTTCGAGACTAAATGAAAGGAAGAATATGACATCTAAAACAAATCTTATATCAAACTTCCAACTACAATCTGAAATCTGCGCAAAAGATATCAGCGCAGCCGAAACGTTCCTTTTCGCCGACGTTCACAAGAATATTGATACAAATGAACTCATGACCAAGTTCAGAAATATGCAGATTGTACGCGACAAACATGGTGTGATTAGACATATATCAAGACTGCAAGATGCATGCGTTGCGATCGATACTAAATCACCCATTTTCCTACCAAGTAGAGGCGATATCACCAGGCCGGTGCTGACATATATACTGTGCTTATCTGGGCCAAATTCCGGTCCGCAATCGCGTCTCGACACGCTTTGCAGCCGCACGCGCTCGAGTCAGTCGGGTTTCCAGCGCCAGAGCCGACTCGATGTGGCTTTTTTATACAATGTTCTCCAATTTTTCTTATTTTCCAGTTTCCGAAACCCACCTAGAGTCAGCAGATCGGCGGCTGCGGCGCTGGAAGCTCTTCTGACTCGGGAGCGTGCGGCCGCAAAGCGTGTCAAGACGCAATTGCGGACCGGAATTTGGCCCAGATAAGCACAGTACATAACCACAATTTTCACTGCGGAAACGATCAAACCCTCTCTCTGGTCAGATAGAGGATTTTGGATTCCTCGTGCATCAGGGTCATCCGAAACTTATTTGAAAAACTGCACAGTCTGCAAAAGATGGCAAGGGCTACCGTTTGGAGCGCACAACATGCCACCACTCCCGACAGATAGGGTGGTAATTACAAAGCCATTCCGTAATGTGGGTTGCGACTTCATCGGTCCGTTCAATTCAAAAACCGATGAAAGCATGTATATCTGCTTATACACGTGCTGAACCACTCGAGCAGTTCACTTGGAAGTGGTGGAAAACATGTCAGCAGGCGCTTTTCTGAACTGTTTTGTTCGATTTGATATCCAAAAGAGGAATGCCACACTTGGTTCGTTAAGATTGTGAAAGCAGTTTCCGTCTTGGTTCCAAAATTATACAAGAACTCACTAAGATGGATAATACAACAGGGCACTCTACAATGAGTTATTGTGCTGAAAACGGTGTAGAATGGATATTCAATCCGCCCGCCAGCCGTTGGATGGGTGGTGTTTGGGAACGACTGGTTGGTTCCTTAAAACGCTGCATGCGAAAGTCCGTAGGACGTAAAAAGCTGAATTTCGTCCAAATGAGCACGGTCGCCGCTGCAATCGAGGCAGTTATCAATACTCGCCCTCTAACCAAACTCAGCACTACAGACTTATCAGAAATTCTCCTGAGACCTGTTGATTTCTTACAGGGAAATGTCAAGTTTTCTATGCAAGATTGCAGCGCTCTATGCGATACTGAAGGTCCTTCTTATGCACCAGGAAATATTCAAACAAGGCAGCAAGCCTTGGAGGCGTTAAGCTATTCTGAACTGATCGCCAATCAGTTCTGGAAAAAATGGAGTTGTGAATATCTTAGACTTTTGAGAGAAACCCAGAAATCGTTGCTGAAACAACGGAGAGATATCCAGAGAGCGATTCCCGAAAAAGGTGAAATCGTATTGATCGAAAACGAATTACTGCCTCGTGGGAACTGGTCATACGGAAAAATAATAGAATTGAATCCCAGCAATGATGGATCAATACGCACAGTTAAGGTCCTAACTTCAAGTGGTACCGTGCTACAAAGGCCACTGAGCAAGATATACGCCCTTGAAGTTCGGTCAGAACCACCGGATTCCAACGAGGATGCCTCCACATCTTCAGTATGCCCTGAAGAGGAAACTCATGTACGTACTCTTCCGCCAAGATTATCGAAAACTAGAGCTTATGTGGTCATCCGTGAGTTCGAAAACACCCTGGAAGAGTCTCAATCTTCACAGCTTGTCGCTACTCACCAATCTCCAGTCAAATCGCAGAATAATGATGGGTCAAGCGTCCAAGAAAAAAGAAGATCAACAATTTTTCTAAACGTGAACACGCTCTTCGCAGCAATGATGCTCATTGGGCTTGCATTTCCAGCAAACGCCGCATATCCGCAGTGCGAAAACGGTATTGTGGAAATAACAGAAAGAAACGCCTCTTACAAGCTATGCTTTGATGACGAATGTGGTAATTTCAAAGGCACTGCAAGGAAACGAATTTATAGACTACCAGCCTCACCGCTATCAAATACCACAGAAGTCACAGTCAAATATATGGATGGAGAAACGATGAACTCGTTCAGGACTATCTGCTCAAATGCAGATTTTTGCTCACAGTCAAGCACCGTGTGGAGCGTATCATTGATTGCGAATACGCATTGTTATCCAATCGGAGCCATTCTTAGCGTAGCCATAATCGCATACTTCTTAGTGACAAGCGTACTCGTCCTTTCTTGGCTATTCATATCACTCTTCAAGTGCAAACGTAAAATAACTGCACCTATCATTCAAATAAACTGCAATACCACTCATGCAGAAAACACACAAATTCGCACTTGGAATCCTACCCCATTGAATGGTAGCCTCCTAATCACTCTATGTATCGCTCTCACCGTATGTGGGTCAGCAACTCAGAAGATTTTCGTTTACTTGATTTCGACTTTGAGAACAACTTTCTGCTTGTCGCCGTAACGAACCACGGTGTCCGTACGTGGATCACAACTTGAGACTCACCAACTTGTCAACAACAATTGTTCTTACTGTAAGAACAACTCTAAAACAAGTTAGCACCCTTAAGCTGTTATCTAGTTGTTGATATCGTACATCAGAATGTAGCTGACAAGCATAGCCCATTAACTTGTCAACAACACTTTCCGACCCACCCAGGGATCTATCGCTGCATTGATTACTAGCAGTCAGAACTGCTAGGAATCAATGTAGGTGTAAAGTAGTATTCACTAGAAGACTCAAACCTTGTCTCATGCGTCGAACCCTGAGATACGGTTTGCAACTTCTAGAAAACCGTTTTGCTGGTACAGTGTTTATAAGAAATCCCCACCGTAAAGAATTAATTTCAAAAAATTCACGAATGAGTTTATCCCTACAACCCATGCAGTGGAAATAAAGACGGCAGCTACATATAAATCTAGAGAGTGTCACGTGAATGAATAGCGCAAAACTTAGTAGAGCATCATTCAAGGATTGCGAAAAAAAAACACAAAAAGGAATACGAAATCGGAGAACATATAAACTACAGCAACGGAAGTATGCAGGACCTGGTAAGGTTGCGGATTCTTCGTAACATACTGTAGTCTGATAGTATTATCACTCGATTTTTTCAAAATAACAGTTTGGTTGTTGCGTTTTTGTTTCCACTCTCACATTTTCACCTGTTTCCATTGCTTCTACAGATGTAGTCATATCGGTGAAAACACAGAAGCACCGGTCTATCACAGCTGTTTCGGAAAAATACGACGACTCAATCGGACGAAAATGGCTGAGTTTTCATGATAAATGATTCCAAATTTCATAGTTTTGCGATGTAAAAATCCACTATGAAATCCGTAAGCTACCGTAACCTACGAAAAACCACAGAATTTTGTCAAAAGGACTCCAGATTCGTGTTCACAACCCTAGACTTCCCCCACATACAAGTTTTGAGCGAAATCTGAAAAAAAGTTTTTGAAACACCCAAAAAATGTGTGATGACATACACTTGCTTACTCGCGGAGCTTGAAAAACGGTTATACCTTCTTGGAACCTGCAGCTCGGGGTGGGATAATGCGCAATTCAACTATTGAGCCACAAGAGATACTTTAAATACAAGCCGTTTTCGCAGAGGCGTTTACCACTAGAAACACTTTCCTTGTAAGTTTACTTTCGCATCGGAATTTCTGAGGGCGTGTCTCAGTGTCCTGAATCAATCGAATATGATTAGTCAATTCAGCAATACCGACTACCCATGATCTTCGACGGACTCCAGAAAAGATTCCTCCTTTTCACGACATGTGACTTCCAACTGTGACATCCATAGAAAAACTCTATAGAAACTTAAAGGCAGTGTTCACGATAGGAGTCGTTTCTCTGCTTCTCCGCCTATCTTGAACACGGTTCCGTGCTGATTCCGTGTTTTTGGAATCGTACAAGACCTTCTAGGAACGGAGGTATGGTCCCCCAAACATTGGGCTGGGGAAGCATGGTGGACGAGTTGTCCGAGGCTCGTAATTTCTGTCTTTTGCAGCCGATGTATGCGAGCTGACCTGAGTAAAGTGAGAAGTTGAGAATGATGGGAAGAACGGGGCTATTGATCGAAAACCATCGCTCATCTCACAATCTTGAGCATTCATTTGTTCACGTCGGTGGGCGTGGAAAGCGCATCTAGGTGTGACGAGCTGACGGGTGTCCAACTTTGCGGCCTTAGGTGACCGTTCCGATCTCATTTTTCTAAGTTTTTCCAACGTTAGGGTTGCGCTAGGTCCCGCATCTGCTGATCTCCACCAAGAAATCAGACATGGTTTTTTTGTGGACACTGCCTTTAACGAAATGAAAATAAGCGACATAACTAAAGCAGTTCCAGTGGCACCCCGCCACCCCCCCCCGTCTTTCGACGTGTGCATGGTGGGCAATAAAAACGGGAAAGTGAAAAAACCCATCATCTTTTTTTTTGAACAAGTTTTTGAAATCAATTTTTTCAACTTTCATTTTTTGACCTTCTGACAGAGTGTAATAAACTGTTTTGAAGCACACACCACCTTCTATCGCTTCATTCTCAGAAGCAAATCTAGCAGTTCCTAAGTAATAAGTTGATTTTGAGTGGAAATTTTCGAAACTGAGATCGTTTGGTGCGTCTACTTCCTTTCAATCAATACATCGAAGCTGCTAAATATGACAGGACGCTCTAACCTTTCGAGGGCTATGAAGATGGGTAGTACATAGCGTTCGCGGAATTTTCGATAGAACGTGATAATTGATTTTTTTTAGAAAAAAATCTTCAAATTTGAACATTGCTCCTTTTTAATATTCGTAAGTTTCCAATCGAGAGAACTTATTTTGTTAATCATCGATTGATTTGCTACGAAAACTGGTGAACAAAGTTAATTCAGCTAACTGGTCAAAAATGTTCAAAATGCCCATATAGGTTTGACAGCTTAGGTGTTCAGTTAGAAGGAATGGTAGTGAATGCGCTTAGTCTGTACTTTTTATTTTTTATCAAATTTCGGCTTGAAAGTCAAAGAAGTCAAAGGTTTGGCTGAAAGCTCAAAAAAAGGTTACAGAGAAAATGATCAGCATCTCCAAACTGTAATAGAAGAAACAGAAGAAAAAACCAAACAAGGTAATGTGAAAATAAGAGAAAATAGAAGATCAGGGGCAACATGAGAGTGTAGAAGTGAATGGAATCGAGAATGTTCCGTGTTTTGAAACCGGCATTCGAATTGTACTTTATGTGAATCAAAGCTTGTTTCTACCATTATATCATATCGAATCGGCCGGCAAAATGAATTTCGAGTTGTCTCTCCTCATGAATGAGCACAATGTGGAGATACAGTTGTTTTGAAGTCGACTCATAGTTGATAGTCACTGGCAGAAGTTGATGCTCAGTTGAAATAAACTGGTTTCAAGCTAAATTAGTCGAATTAAAGTTGATTTTGTTAGAGATTGCTGGTAATCAGGTAATTCTAAAAGTTCTGAGAAGCGCCTGTCAGCATGGATTCACAAGGCATGCCACAGATATTGTATGCAACCAAAACGGGCTCTGTAGCTATAAATTTAGCAGAGAACTCCTTTTCAACAAAATTCAGAGAGAGCAATGCGTTGAAATCCGTTACTAAAACAAATCTGTTGGACTGCTTAAAATAGAAATCGAATCAATCAAGCTCAAATGCGCAAAGGTATCGAAAATTTTCACTAAAAGTACGGAACACCGCGTACTCTAGTGTCAGATTATCACAGACGGGATCCTGCACAGGCAACGTGTGCGATAAACTTTGTAAGAAACGAAAGAAAGAAAGAAAGAAGAAGAACGAAACGGTTCCCGAACTTTCGAGAGCAAGCAAATATCCTTGATATTCCGGATGTCAATACACCTGTGGAGGTGCGAGATGCGGATGTTTCCTTTTATCTCCATCCTGCATATTCTACAAAGTTGCACATGTACCCGTATCTAAAACGATATACGAAGTAATTGAATGCAGAGAATGGGTACCTGAAGTTCAATTGAACATAGAAAGCACATTATTCAAAAAAGTGCACAAAAATACTCTGGCTTTAGAACCATACGTGACTGTGAACTTCCACAACTTCAATATCACAGCACTAAGTGTCCAGAAACCTTTCCTAAAGATGCTCAACAAAAGATTTGCTGTATCAAGAAATATATCATTAATCCTTCCGGACCAGTTCGTTGAGCCAGTCGAATGCCCAACTCTAGAAGGCGCAGTCAAAAATTTTAAAAACTGTGCAAGTAAAGTTATTGTGACTGTAATACCGGTTGGACTAAGCATCACTGTCACTGTCCAGATCTATCGTTGAAAAGAATCGGTTTGGACGAGAGTAACCGATTGCCTATAATGACTCCATCCGTTGAAATAAGCAACTCTGAGGATGGTATCTACGCCTCAGCAACGGATGTAGAAACAACTATAACGGTCCAGTCTGATATCCTACTGGAAAGCGTTAAATTCGTACATGAAGAGAGATGCAAGGTTGAACTAGGCCAAGTAATAGGTTGCTATAACTGTATCCTAGGTGCGGCTACCGTGGCCCACTGTAATACTAGCGATCCAACCACTGTCACAGTACATTGCAGTCATCACTCATTCCCAGTGAAATGCGGACCGACAAATCCGAAAACAGAGGTGAAATTCGGTTTTGAAGCCGCCTAAATTGAACACACTTGCTTCACCTTATGCGCAAATGAAAATATTTCGCTTTCACTGAATGGTACTTTGCTATATCATACCACGAATTATGAGTCCGTATTTGCGTTCAATCACGACAGCTATCGTGAGCCGAATTCCATAGCATCGCTATCAGAGATCAAATTACCTGATCTCAATCCTCTGAAAAGAATTGTCAAAGCACATTGGAAAGCCGCTCTAGCAATAGGAGCTGCGGCGGTAGCAATGACGGGACTCTCATACCTGTTTGGACCGTTGATTCTCATTTTTTTCCTTCGTCACCAAAGGAATTGTCACATCAATTCTGACAGTGAGTTTCTACATTTGTAAAAATGCAAAAACTCTCGTTTCATCAGAGAGTAATACTCACTGCAGAAAGTACGCAGCTGAATTCGGGTGTGATTCCAGTTCAACGTGTATGCGTTTTTCTGGGAGAGTACTTGAGTCAGCGTCTTCACAACTTCATCGTCACTTGCCGCCATCATGCTCCGTCGTCTTCGCCAACCAGCCCGTCGCCGTCATCAACCAATCGAGAAAGCCGTCCGACTTCTGCCACACACTTCGCCTTGCTGAGGATCCAGTCGCGGATAACGGATGAGTTCAAACAATCGTTTTCAATCCGCATCAAGTCTACACTGTATCATTATGATCCTCCTCATGCCATATTATCATCGGTACCTTTTCTATGCAATCAATGCCACAAGGTTACCGTAATTCATCGATGCCGTTCCAAATAAGGCAGTGTGTGTGCATATCATAATTTGAACTATGATTGGTTGTTTCTTCCCTTTTTTGGCCGCGGAGTGTTCTGGTAATCTTCCAGAACCGCCAGAAGTGGCCCGTAATGTATAGCAATCCTGGTTGGCATTACTGTTATCTTGCCGCCTATGGTACTTGTAAATATTCTTGTAATATCGTAACAGATGTTGGACGTGTCCTCGCCAATAATAAGAGGCCACGCCAATGTTGTACAGCGTTCTACCTACTATACATTCCATCCGACGGAGTCGGTTTCGGATATCCGGGTCGGATAATCCGATCGGGTAATTATCCGAAATCCGACCCGACGTCAAAATGGCGATTTCGGATTGATCCGAAATCCGATCAGACGAAAAAACGCGATATCCGAATCATCCGATATCCGGAAAAGTGAAAATCGAAGGATCCGATCAGAAAACCGGATAACCGGATAAAGAATTGGTCAAAAACGGATTATCGATCGGATAAGAATCGGATAAAAATCGGATAAATTCGGATAAAAAAAATCGAAATATTAGTAATCGAAAAAGACGACATCGAATTAGTAGACTGCACGCGGTCTCCGAATGCTCTCTTAGACTTGGGACCGAATCGAATAAATATTCGAATAATATTCGAATAATTCGAATATTCGAGTATTCGAATATTCGATTCATTCGGGAATTTCAATTTTGGGGTTTATTCGAATATTCGATTTATTCGGGATTTTAAATTTTAGATTCATTCGGATATTCGATTTATTCGAGAATTTCAATTTTGGATTAATACGAATTTTCGATTTATTCGAGAATTGAAATTTTGGATTTATTCGAATATTCGATTTATTAGGTCTAGAAGTTAATTTCCGCGTTTTTGTTGTTATTGATATTTTGTAAAAAATAAAATTATTTTTATATAACGAATTTTATGTTATAATGCTCACTGTATTATCAGCTTTCTATTGATATATAACTTGCTTCACGTACCTTATAAAAAAGTATTATTTTAGTTTCAGAATATGTCAACTTTTGTGCCGGAAAAACGCCATTTGCGGGAAGCTCTCCTTTTCCTTTTTCATCTCAAGAAGAAAGCCACTGACGCGCACCAAATGCTTGCCCAAGCTTACGGGGATGCTGCTCCATCCATAAGAACCTGCCAAGAATGGTTTCAGCGTTTCCAAATCGGGTGATTTTGACGTTAAGGACAAAAGATCGACCAGGACAGCCAAAAAGTTCGAAGACGAAGAACTTCAGGCTTTGTTGGATCAAGATTCGGCTCAAACGCAAGAACAGCTCGCGGCATCTCTCGGCGTCACCCAAAAAGCAATTTCTATTCGATTGAAGGCAATGGGGAAGATTCAAAAGGAAGGAAAATGGATCCCCTATGAGCTCTCAGAACGCAACAAAGAGCAGAGAAAAACAACTTCACAAATCTTGTTGGACCGATTCCAAAGAAAGTCTTTTTTACACCACATCATAACTGGCGATGAAAAGTGGGTGTACTACGACAATCCGAAGCGAAGATCGTGGGTTAGTCCTGGTGAAACAACAACTTCGACCGCAAAACCAAACATCCACGGGAAGAAGGTCTTACTGTGCATATGGTGGGATCAACGCGGTATACTGTACTATGAACTTCTTCAACCTGGCGAAACAGTTACTGCGAATCGCTATCAACATCAACTAGCGCAATTGCGGCATGAAATCGAAGCAAAGAGACCAGAATGGGCGAGTCGACACGAAAAAGCCATATTGCTTCATGATAACGCTCGACCTCATGTTGCTCGAACGGTAAAGGATACGCTAAAAGAGTTCAAATGGGAAGTCTTACCGCACCCGCCGTACTCTCCAGACATCGCCCCGTCGGATTATCACCTTTTCCGGTCAATGGCGCATGGTCTAGCGGAGCAGCGCTTTCAAGATCGTCAAGATGTCAAAAAATGGCTCGATGAATGGGTGGAGGCCAAACCAGAAAAATTTTATTATGATGGAATCCATAAGTTACCCAAACTCTGGGAAATGGTTGTTATTAATGACGGAAATTATTTTGAATAAAAATTTTGTTTAAGTATGTCCAGTTTTCAATAGTGTAAAAAGCGTAAAAAAACGCGGAAATTAACTTCTAGACCTAATATTTGGAAATTTAAATTTTTTATTTATTCGAATATTCGATTTCTTCAAGAATTGAAATTTTGAATTTACTCGAATATTCTATTTATTTGGAAGTTTTAATTTCGGATTAGTTCGAATATTCGATTTATTCGGGAATTTCAATTTTGGATTTATTCGAATATTCGATTTATTCGGGAAGTAATATTTTGAATTTATTCGAATATTCGATTCATTCGGGAATACAAATTTCGGGATTAATTTGAATACCCGGAAAAAATCAGTGCCCCACATTCGAATTAGACAAAACCTATTTCGTTTACCTTTGAAATGGAAACCCTTCGAAGTATCTTTCTGCAAGTTGAGCTATCCATTTTGTGTGTACGATTTCCGCTGTTCGTTCTTGTACCCTCTATAAAACGGCGTAATTCACATCATTCGAGGCGCGAGCGGCGCGCGCGATGCCACAGTCTCCGATTGCCCTCCGCTCTCTCACTGTCTCTAACCTCCGCTCCGCACCAGTACGTGTAGGAAGCATGTGAATTTCGCCGTTTTATGGTCTGTACTTAGGTGTCCTGTTGCGAGCTGTACACAAGCACCAGGGCCTATGGGGTCGATTGGAGTCCCGCCGCTGGAAGGTACGGCAGCATGCAATGGAGGAGTATCGATCATGCGGCGCCGCAGGATCGAAATTTCTCCACTGCATGCTGCCATGCCATTCAGCGGTGGGACCAGGGCTGGGAACGCGTCCCGGTCAACCTTAGGGGGTGCGTATTGGACGTTGCAGAGAGGGCAAAGGGGGGGCCTAAACCGGACACCAAAAAAAACAAAGTGCATGCTCTGTAGAATTTCAGCGGAAAAATAATACACGCTTTTCTTCTAATTTTTCATATTTTCTTCTCCGCTCTTTGAGGCGAGCACTTACAGAATTCAAATTATTGATAGAGATGCAGGTTGTGTTCGGTATAATTCATAGTTGCTGTCGAAGCTTCTTATCAACAACTCTATGAATTGAAGATCATATATAATTTGTTTGATTGTTTTCATGAAGGAATAAACACTACTCTGTTATCTTGTAGCAAGTAAGGATTGATTTGGTTTCATATTTCTTTGGTGTAACGTTCTCCCCTTCTTTCTCAACGTCGCTCTTTACTCAGGTCAGCTCGCACACATCGGCTGCGAAAAACGGGAGTTACAAGCCTTGGACAACTCGTCCACAACGCTTCCCTACCTGAATTTTGAGGGGCCATAACTCCGTTTCCAGAAGGTCTTGTTCGATTCCAGGGACATCATTGAAATCAGCATGGGATCGTTTTCAAGATAGGCGGAAAAAACAGAAAAACTACTTTTATCGTGAACACTGCCTTTAAAGCGACCATATCAGTTGAAGGTCTCCAATTATGTCTTGTTTAAAGGCAGCAGACACGCTCAAAAATGGTATTGATTTTATGACATAAATCAAAGGTTTTGAGCTGGTTTTAATGGGAACTGACGAAAAAACGACCGAAAACTATGTGCAAATAGAGAAATAACGGTTATTTTGTTATCGGGTGAAAGCGGACGAGTTACTCAGCGCGCGGTTAAAAGAGCGAAGATTAGCAACAAAACGGTTGAGATAGAGAAGCCGATATCTGGGTCTCAAATGATTTAAACCACTCCGAATTGCAGCCAACATTAAAACCAGCCTCCACCCGGGGATTACCTCCCTTGCCTGGCGGAGCAGCCCAAGGCTGCACTGTCCAATCTGGGTTTTAAGTGATTTAAACCACTCCGAATTGCAGCCAACACTAAAACCAGCCTCCACCCGGGGATTACCTCCTTTGCCTGACGGTGCAGCCGAAGGCTGCACTGTCCAATCTGGGTTTTAAGTGATTTAAACCACTCCGAATTGCAGCCAACACTAAAACCAGCCTCCACCCGGGGATTACCTCCCTTGCCTGACGGTGC
This sequence comes from Aplectana chamaeleonis, assembly GCA_029168955.1. Lineage (NCBI taxonomy): Eukaryota > Metazoa > Nematoda > Chromadorea > Rhabditida > Cosmocercidae > Aplectana > Aplectana chamaeleonis. Next base: position 320,411 of record JAPDOI010000428.1, read on the forward strand.
AGCCGAAGGCGGCACCGTCCAATCTGGGTCTCAAATGATTTAGACCACTCCGAATTGCAGCCAGCACTAAAACCAGACTCCACCCGGGGATAACCTCCCTTGCCTGACGGTGCAGCCGAAGGCTGCACCGTTCAATCTGGGTCTCAAATGATTTAAACCACTCCGAATTGCAGCCAACATTAAAACCAGCCTCCACCCGGGGATTACCTCCCTTGCCTGACGGTGCAGCCAAAGGCTACAACGTTCAATCTGGGTCTCAAATGATTTAAACCACTCCGAATTGCAGCCAACATTAAAACCAGCCTCCACCCGGGGATTACCTCCCTTGCCTGACGGTGCAGCCCAAGGCTGCACTGTCCAATCTGGGTTTTAAGTGATTTAAACCACGCCGAATTGCAGCCAACACTAAAACCAGCCTCCACCCGGGGATTACCTCCCTTGCCTGATGGTGCAGCCGAAGGCTGCACGCAGCCAACACTAAAACCAGCCTCCACCCGGGGATTACCTCCCTCGCCTGATGGTGCAGCCGAAGGCTGCACCGTTCAATCTGGGTCTCAAATGATTTAAACCACTCCGAATTGCAGCCAACATTGAAAGCAGCCTCCACCCGGGGATTACCTTCCTTGCCTGACGGTGCAGTCAAATGCTGCACCGTCCAATCTGAGTCTCAAATGATTTAAACCACTCCGAATTGCAGCCAACATTAAAACCAGCCTCCACCCGGGGATCACCTCCCTTGCCTGACGGTGCAGCCGAAGGCTGCACTGTCCAATCTGGTTTTTATGTGATTTAAACCACTCCGAATTGCAGCCAACACTAAAACCAGCCTCCACCCGGGAATTACCTTCCTTGCCTGACGGTGCAGCCAAAGGCTGCACCGTTCAATCTGGGTCTCAAATGATTTAAACCACTCCGAATTGCAGCCAACATTGAAACCAGCCTCCACCCGGGGATTACCTTCCTTGCTTGACGGTGCAGCCGAAGGCTGCACCGTCCAATCTGAGTCTCAAATGATTTAAACCACTCCGAATTGCAGCCAACATTAAAACCAGCCTCCACCCGGGGATCACCTCCCTTGCCTGACGGTGCAGCCGAAGGCTGCACTGTCCAATCTGGTTTTTAAGTGATTTAAACCACTCCGAATTGCAGCCAACACTAAAACCAGCCTCCACCCGGGGATTACCTCCTTTGCCTGACGGTGCAGCCGAAGGCTGCACTGTTCAATCTGGGTCTCAAATGATTTAAACCACTCCGAATTGCAGCCAACACTAAAACCAGCCTCCACCCGGGGATTACCTCCCTCGCCTGATGGTGCAGCCGAAGGCTGCACCGTCCAATCTGAGTCTCAAATGATTTAAACCACTCCGAATTGCAGCCAACATTAAAACCAGCCTCCACCCGGGGATCACCTCCCTTGCCTGACGGTGCAGCCGAAGGCTGCACTGTCCAATCTGGTTTTTAAGTGATTTAAACCACTCCGAATTGCAGCCAACACTAAAACCAGCCTCCACCCGGGGATTACCTCCTTTGCCTGACGGTGCAGCCGAAGGCTGCACTGTCCAATCTGGGTTTTAAGTGATTTAAACCACTCCGAATTGCAGCCAACACTAAAACCAGCCTCCACCCGGGGATTACCTCCCTTGCCTGACGGTGCAGCCGAAGGCGGCACCGTCAATCTGGGTCTCAAATGATTTAGACCACTCCGAATTGCAGCCAGCACTAAAACCAGACTCCACCCGGGGATAACCTCCCTTGCCTGACGGTGCAGCCGAAGGCTGCACCGTTCAATTTGGGTCTCAAATGATTTAAACCACTCCGAACTGCAGCCAACATTAAAACCAGCCTCCACCCGGGGATTACCTCCCTTGCCTGACGGAGCAGCCAAAGACTACAACGTTCAATCTGGGTCTCAAATGATTTAAACCACTCCGAATTGCAGCCAACATTAAAACCACCCTCCACTCGGGGATTACCTCCCTTGCCTGACGGTGCAGCCCAAGGCTGCACTGTCCAATCTGGGTTTTAAGTGATTTAAACCACGCCGAATTGCAGCCAACACTAAAACCAGCCTCCACCCGGGGATTACCTCCCTCGCCTGATGGTGCAGCCGAAGGCTGCACCGTTCAATCTGGGTCTCAAATGATTTAAACCACTCCGAATTGCAGCCAACATTGAAAGCAGCCTCCACCCGGGGATTACCTTCCTTGCCTGACGGTGCAGTCAAATGCTGCACCGTCCAATCTGAGTCTCAAATGATTTAAACCACTCCGAATTGCAGCCAACATTAAAACCAGCCTCCACCCGGGGATCACCTCCCTTGCCTGACGGTGCAGCCGAAGGCTGCACTGTCCAATCTGGTTTTTAAGTGATTTAAACCACTCCGAATTGCAGCCAACAATAAAACCAGCCTTCACCCGGGAATTACCTTCCTTGCCTGACGGTGCAGCCAAAGGCTGCACCGTTCAATCTGGGTCTCAAATGATTTAAACCACTCCGAATTGCAGCCAACATTGAAACCAGCCTCCACCCGGGGATTACCTTCCTTGCCTGACGGTGCAGTCAAATGCTGCACCGTCCAATCTGGGTCTCAAATGATTTAAACCACACCGAATTGCAGCCAACACTAAAACCAGCCTCCACCCGGGGATCACCTACCTTGCCTGACGGTGCAGCCCAAGGCTGCACTGTCCAATCTGGGTTTTAAGTGATTTAAACCACTCCGAATTGCAGCCAACACTAAAACCAGCCTCCACCCGGGGATTACCTCCTTTGCCTGACGGTGCAGCCAAAGGCTGCACTGTTCAATCTGGGTCTCAAATGATTTAAACCACTCCGAACTGCAGCCAACACTAAAACCAGCCTCCACCCGGGGATTACCTCCCTCGCCTGATGGTGCAGCCGAAGGCTGCACCGTCCAATCTGAGTCTCAAATGATTTAAACCACTCCGAATTGCAGCCAACATTAAAACCAGCCTCCACCCGGGGATCACCTCCCTTGCCTGACGGTGCAGCCGAAGGCTGCACTGTCCAATCTGGTTTTTAAGTGATTTAAACCACTCCGAATTGCAGCCAACACTAAAACCAGCCTCCACCCGGGGATTACCTCCTTTGCCTGACGGTGCAGCCGAAGGCTGCACTGTCCAATCTGGGTTTTAAGTGATTTAAACCACTCCGAATTGCAGCCAACACTAAAACCAGCCTCCACCCGGGGATTACCTCCCTTGCCTGACGGTGCAGCCGAAGGCGGCACCGTCCAATCTGGGTCTCAAATGATTTAGACCACTCCGAATTGCAGCCAGCACTAAAACCAGACTCCACCCGGGGATAACCTCCCTTGCCTGACGGTGCAGCCGAAGGCTGCACCGTTCAATCTGGGTCTCAAATGATTTAAACCTCTCCGAATTGCAGCCAACATTAAAGCCAGTCTCCACTCGGGGATTACCTCCCTTGCCTGACGGTGCAGCCGAAGGCTGCACCGTTCAATTTGGGTCTCAAATGATTTAAACCACTCCGAATTGCAGCCAACATTAAAACCAGCCTCCACCCGGGGATTACCTCCCTTGCCTGACGGTGCAGCCAAAGGCTACAACGTTCAATCTGGGTCTCAAATGATTTAAACCACTCCGAATTGCAGCCAACATTAAAACCAGCCTCCACCCGGGGATTACCTCCCTTGCCTGACGGTGCAGCCCAAGGCTGCACTGTCCAATCTGGGTTTTAAGTGATTTAAAGCACGCCGAATTGCAGCCAACACTAAAACCAGCCTCCACCCGGGATTACCTCCCTTGCCTGATGGTGCAGCCGAAGGCTGCACATAACCAACACTAAAACCAGCCCCCACCCGGGGATTCCCCCCCTCGCCTGATGGTGCAGCCGAAGGCTGGACCGTTCAATCTGGGTCTCAAATGATTTAAACCACTCCGAATTGCAGCCAACATTGAAAGCAGCCTCCACCCGGAGATTACCTTCCTTGCCTGACGGTGCAGTCAAATGCTGCACCGTCCAATCTGAGTCTCAAATGATTTAAACCACTCCGAATTGCAGCCAACATTAAAACCAGCCTCCACCCGGGGATCACCTCCCTTGCCTGACGGTGCAGCCGAAGGCTGCACTGTCCAATCTGGTTTTTAAGTGATTTAAACCACTCCGAATTGCAGCCAACAATAAAACCAGCCTTCACCCGGAATTACCTTCCCTTGCCTGACGGTGCAGCCAAAGGCTGCACCGTTCAATCTGGGTCTCAAATGATTTAAACCACTCCGAATTGCAGCCAACATTGAAACCAGCCTCCACCCGGGGATTACCTTCCTTGCCTGACGGTGCAGTCAAATGCTGCACCGTCCAATCTGGGTCTCAAATGATTTAAACCACACCGAATTGCAGCCAACACTAAAACCAGCCTCCACCCGGGGATCACCTACCTTGCCTGACGGTGCAGCCCAAGGCTGCACTGTCCAATCTGGGTTTTAAGTGATTTAAACCACTCCGAATTGCAGCCAACACTAAAACCAGCCTCCACTCGGGGATTACCTCCTTTGCCTGACGGTGCAGCCAAAGGCTGCACTGTTCAATCTGGGTCTCAAATGATTTAAACCACTCCGAACTGCAGCCAACACTAAAACCAGCCTCCACCCGGGGATTACCTCCCTCGCCTGATGGTGCAGCCGAAGGCGGCACCGTCCAATCTGGGTCTCAAATGATTTAGACCACTCCGAATTGCAGCCAGCACTAAAACCAGCCTCCACCCGGGGATTACCTCCTTTCCCTCACGGTGCAGCCAAAGGCTGCACTGTTCAATCTGGGTCTCAAATGATTTAAACCACTCCGAACTGCACCCAACACTAAAACCAGCCTCCACCCGGGGATCACCTCCCTTGCCTGACGGTGCAGCCGAAGGCTGCACTGTCCAATCTGGTTTTTAAGTGATTTAAACCACTCCGAATTGCAGCCAACACTAAAACCAGCCTCCACCCGGGGATTACCTCCTTTGCCTGACGGTGCAGCCGAAGGCTGCACTGTCCAATCTGGGTTTTAAGTGATTTAAACCACTCCGAATTGCAGCCAACACTAAACCAGCCTCCACCCGGGGATTACCTCCCTTGCCTGACGGTGCAGCCGAAGGCGGCACCGTCAATCTGGGTCTCAAATGATTTAGACCACTCCGAATTGCAGCCAGCACTAAAACCAGACTCCACCCGGGGATAACCTCCCTTGCCTGACGGTGCAGCCGAAGGCTACTGGTTTCAATCTGGGTCTCAAATGATTTAAACCTCTCCGAATTGCAGCCAACATTAAAGCCAGTCTCCACTCGGGGATTACCTCCCTTGCCTGACGGTGCAGCCGAAGGCTGCACCGTTCAATTTGGGTCTCAAATGATTTAAACCACTCCGAATTGCAGCCAACATTAAAACCAGCCTCCACCCGGGGATTACCTCCCTTGCCTGACGGTGCAGCCAAAGGCTACAACGTTCAATCTGGGTCTCAAATGATTTAAACCACTCCGAATTGCAGCCAACATTAAAACCAGCCTCCACCCGGGGATTACCTCCCTTGCCTGACGGTGCAGCCCAAGGCTGCACTGTCCAATCTGGGTTTTAAGTGATTTAAACCACGCCGAATTGCAGCCAACACTAAAACCAGCCTCCACCCGGGGATTACCTCCCTTGCCTGATGGTGCAGCCGAAGGCTGCACGCAGCCAACACTAAAACCAGCCTCCACCCGGGGATTACCTCCCTCGCCTGATAGTGCAGCCGAAGGCTGCACCGTTCAATCTGGGTCTCAAATGATTTAAACCACTCCGAATTGCAGCCAACATTGAAAGCAGCCTCCACCCGGGGATTACCTTCCTTGCCTGACGGTGCAGTCAAATGCTGCACCGTCCAATCTGAGTCTCAAATGATTTAAACCACTCCGAATTGCAGCCAACATTAAAACCAGCCTCCACCCGGGGATCACCTCCCTTGCCTGACGGTGCAGCCGAAGGCTGCACTGTCCAATCTGGTTTTTAAGTGATTTAAACCACTCCGAATTGCAGCCAACAATAAAACCAGCCTTCACCCGGGAATTACCTTCCTTGCCTGACGGTGCAGCCAAAGGCTGCACCGTTCAATCTGGGTCTCAAATGATTTAAACCACTCCGAATTGCAGCCAACATTGAAACCAGCCTCCACCCGGGGATTACCTTCCTTGCCTGACGGTGCAGTCAAATGCTGCACCGTCCAATCTGGGTCTCAAATGATTTAAACCACTCCGAATTGCAGCCAACACTAAAACCAGCCTCCACCCGGGGATCACCTACCTTGCCTGACGGGGCAGCCCAAGGCTGGACTGTCCAATCTGGGGTTCAAGTGATTTAAACCACTCCGAGTTGCAGCCAACACTAAAACCAGCCTCCACCCGGGATTACCTCCCTTGCCTGACGGTGGCTGCACTGTCCAATCTGGGTTTTAAGTGATTTAAACCAGTCCGAATTGCACCCAACACTAAAACCAGCCTCCACCCGGGGATTACCTCCCTTGCCTGACGGTGCAGCCAAAGGCTGCACCGTCCAATCTGGGTCTCAAATGATTTAAACCACTCCGAATTGCAGCCAACACTAAAACCAGCCTCCACCCGGGGATCACCTCCCTTGCCTGACGGTGCAGCCGAAGGCTGCACTGTCCAATCTGGGTTTTAAGTGATTTAAACCACTCCGAATTGCAGCCAACACTAAAACCAGCCTCCACCCGGGGATTACCTCCCTTGCCTGACGGTGCAGCCAAAGGCTGCACCGTCCAATCTGGGTCTCAAATGATTTAAACCACTCCGAATTGCAGCCAACACTAAAACCAGCCTCCACCCGGGGATCACCTCCCTTGCCTGACGGTGCAGCCGAAGGCTGCACTGTCCAATCTGGGTTTTAAGTGATTTAAACCACTCCGAATTGCAGCCAACACTAAAACCAGCCTCCACCCGGGGCCTACCTCCCTTGCCTGACGGTGCAGCCGAAGGCTGCACCGTTCAATCTGGGTCTCAAATGATTTAAACCACTCCGAATTGCAGCCAACACTAAAACCAGCCTCCACCCGAGGATTACCTCCCTTGCCTGACGGTGCGGCCGAAGGCTGCACTGTCCAATCTGGGTTTTAAGTGATTTAAACCACTCCGAATTGCAGCCAACACTAAAACCAGCCTCCACCCGGGGATAACCTCCCTTGCCTGACGGTGCAGCCGAAGGCTGCACCGTCCAATCTGGGTCTCAAATGATTTAAACCACTCCGAATTGCAGCCAACACTAAAACCAGCCTCCACCCGGGGATCACCTCCCTTGCCTGACGGTGCAGCCGAAGGCTGCACTGTCCAATCTGGTTTTTAAGTGATTTAAACCACTCCGAATTGCAGCCAACACTAAAACCAGCCTCCACCCGGGGATTACCTCCCTTGCCTGACGATGCAGCCGAAGGCTGCACGCAGCCAACACTAAAACCAGCCTCCACCCGAGGATTACCTCCCTTGCCTGACGGTGCGGCCGAAGGCTGCACCGTTCAATCTGGGTCTCAAATGATTTAAACCACTCCGAATTGCAGCCAACATTGAAAGCAGCCTCCACCCGGGGATTACCTTCCTTGCCTGACGGTGCAGTCAAATGCTGCACCGTCCAATCTGAGTCTCAAATGATTTAAACCACTCCGAATTGCAGCCAACATTAAAACCAGCCTCCACCCGGGGATCACCTCCCTTGCCTGACGGTGCAGCCGAAGGCTGCACTGTCCAATCTGGTTTTTAATTGATTTAAACCACTCCGAATTGCAGCCAACAATAAAACCAGCCTTCACCCGGGAATTACCTTCCTTGCCTGACGGTGCAGCCAAAGGCTGCACCGTTCAATCTGGGTCTCAAATGATTTAAACCACTCCGAATTGCAGCCAACATTGAAACCAGCCTCCACCCGGGGATTACCTTCCTTGCCTGACGGTGCAGTCAAATGCTGCACCGTCCAATCTGGGTCTCAAATGATTTAAACCACTCCGAATTGCAGCCAACACTAAAACCAGCCTCCACCCGGGGATCACCTACCTTGCCTGACGGTGCAGCCCAAGGCTGCACTGTCCAATCTGGGTTTTAAGTGATTTAAACCACTCCGAATTGCAGCCAACACTAAAACCAGCCTCCACCCGGGGATTACCTCCCTTGCCTGACGGTGGCTGCACTGTCCAATCTGGGTTTTAAGTGATTTAAACCACTCCGAATTGCAGCCAACACTAAAACCAGCCTCCACCCGGGGATTACCTCCCTTGCCTGACGGTGCAGCCAAAGGCTGCACCGTCCAATCTGGGTCTCAAATGATTTAAACCACTCCGAATTGCAGCCAACACTAAAACCAGCCTCCACCCGGGGATCACCTCCCTTGCCTGACGGTGCAGCCGAAGGCTGCACTGTCCAATCTGGGTTTTAAGTGATTTAAACCACTCCGAATTGCAGCCAACACTAAAACCAGCCTCCACCCGGGGATTACCTCCCTTGCCTGACGGTGCAGCCAAAGGCTGCACCGTCCAATCTGGGTCTCAAATGATTTAAACCACTCCGAATTGCAGCCAACACTAAAACCAGCCTCCACCCGGGGATCACCTCCCTTGCCTGACGGTGCAGCCGAAGGCTGCACTGTCCAATCTGGGTTTTAAGTGATTTAAACCACTCCGAATTGCAGCCAACACTAAAACCAGCCTCCACCCGGGGATTACCTCCCTTGCCTGACGGTGCAGCCGAAGGCTGCACCGTTCAATCTGGGTCTCAAATGATTTAAACCACTCCGAATTGCAGCCAACACTAAAACCAGCCTCCACCCGAGGATTACCTCCCTTGCCTGACGGTGCGGCCGAAGGCTGCACTGTCCAATCTGGGTTTTAAGTGATTTAAACCACTCCGAATTGCAGCCAACACTAAAACCAGCCTCCACCCGGGGATAACCTCCCTTGCCTGACGGTGCAGCCGAAGGCTGCCCCGTCCAATCTGGGTCTCAAATGATTTAAACCACTCCGAATTGCAGCCAACACTAAAACCAGCCTCCACCCGGGGATCACCTCCCTTGCCTGACGGTGCAGCCGAAGGCTGCACTGTCCAATCTGGTTTTTAGGTGATTTAAACCACTCCGAATTGCAGCCAACACTAAAACCAGCCTCCACCCGGGGATTACCTCCCTTGCCTGACGATGCAGCCGAAGGCTGCACGCAGCCAACACTAAAACCAGCCTCCACCCGGGATTACCTCCCTTGCCTGACGGTGGCTGCACTGTCCAATCTGGGTTTTAAGTGATTTAAACCACTCCAGAATTGCAGCCAACACTAAAACCAGCCTCCACCCGGGATTACCTCCCTTGCCTGACGGTGCAGCCTTCGGCTGCACCGTCCAATCTGGGTCTCAAATGATTTAAACCACTCCGAATTGCAGCCAACACTAAAACCAGCCTCCACCCGGGGATTACCTCCCTTGCCTGACGGTGGCTGCACTGTCCAATCTGGGTTTTAAGTGATTTAAACCACTCCGAATTGCAGCCAACACTAAAACCAGCCTCCACCCGGGGATTACCTCCCTTGCCTGACGGTGCAGCCGAAGACTGCACCGTCCAATCTGGGTCTCAAATGATTTAAACCACTTCGAATTGCAGCCAACACTAAAACCAGCCTCCACCCGGGGACGGGGATTACCTCCTTTGCCTGATGGTGCAGCCGAAGGCTGCACTGTCCAATCTGGGTTTTAGGTGATTTAAACCACTCCGAATTGCAGCCAACACTAAAACCAGCCTCCACCCGGGGATTACCTCCCTTGCCTGACGGTGCAGCCGAAGGCTGCACCGTTCAATCTGGGTCTCAAATGATTTAAACCACTCCGAATTGCAGCCAACATTTAAACCAGCCTCCACCCGGGAATTACCTTCCTTGCCTGACGGTGCAGCCAATGGTTGCACCGTTCAATCTGGGTCTCAAATGATTTAAACCACTCCGAATTGCAGCCAACACTAAAACCAGCCTCCACCCGGGGATCACCTCCCTTGCCTGACGGTGCAGCCGAAGGCTGCACTGTCCAATCTGGTTTTTAAGTGATTTAAACCACTCCGAATTGCAGCCAACACTAAAACCAGCCTCCACCCGGGGATTACCTCCCTTGCCTGACGATGCAGCCGAAGGCTGCACCGTTCAATCTGGGTCTCAAATGATTTAAACCACTCCGAATTGCAGCCAACACTAAAACGAGCCTCCACCCGGGAATTACCTTCCTTGCCTGGCCGTGCAGCCGAAGGCTGCACATCAATCTGGGTTTTAAGTGATTTTAAACCACTCCGAATTGCAGCCAACCTTAAAACCAGCCTCCACCCGGGGATTACCTTCCTTGCCTGACGGTGCAGCCGAAGGCTGCACCGTTCAATCTGGGTCTCAAATGATTTAAACCACTCCGAATTGCAGCCAACATTGAAACCAGCCTCCACCCGGGATTACCTCCCTTGCCTGACGGTGCAGTCAAATGCTGCACCGTCCAATCTGGGTCTCAAATGATTTAAACCACTCCGAATTGCAGCCAACACTAAAACCAGCCTCCACCCGGGGATCACCTCCCTTGCCTGACGGTGCAGCCCAAGGCTGCACGCAGCCAACACTAAAACCAGCCTCCACCCGGGGATCACCTCCCTCGCCTGACGGTGCAGCCCAAGGCTGCACTGTCCAATCTGGGTTTTAAGTGATTTAAACCACTCCGAATTGCAGCCAACACTAAAACCAGCCTCCACCCGGGGATTACCTCCCTTGCCTGACGGTGACTGCACTGTCCAATCTGGGTTTTAAGTGATTTAAACCACTCCGAATTGCAGCCAACACTAAAACCAGCCTCCACCCGGGGATTACCTCCCTTGCCTGACGGTGCAGCCAAAGGCTGCACCGTCCAATCTGGGTCTCAAATGATTTAAACCACTCCGAATTGCAGCCAACACTAAAACCAGCCTCCACCCGGGGATCACCTCCCTTGCCTGACGGTGCAGCCGAAGGCTGCACTGTCCAATCTGGGTTTTAAGTGATTAAAACCACTCCGAATTGCAGCCAACACTAAAACCAGCCTCCACACGGGGATTACCTCCCTTGCCTGACGGTGCAGCCGAAGGCTGCACCGTCCAATCTGGGTCTCAAATGATTTAAACCACTCCGAATTGCAGCCAACACTAAAACCAGCCTCCACCCGAGGATCACCTCCCTTGCCTGACGGTGCAGCCAAAGGCTGCACTGTCCAATCTGGTTTTTAAAGGCAGGGTTCGCGATAAAATCGGTTGTTGTGCTATACCCATTGTATCGTAGATCTGTCCATCACAACAGTGAAAATAAGTAAAAAACTGAATAAAAAACGCTCAGGAACAAGTTATTGCTTGGTGTCCTCCCGCCTCCAGCTATCGGAATTTCTATAAAAGCCTGTTTTGTTAACTTTAATTTTGCTTCTGAAGTAATTTCTGAGCACTTCTATAGCCTCCTGACTACTTTAACAACACAATAAAAGGCGGGTAAACACGCAATAACGAAAATATCGTTAATTAGGGGGCCGGCCGACACCAGTAATTAGCCGTTATACCTTGTTTTTAAGCGTTTTTCCCGCGGAATTCCGGGTTTTTTTTCACTAATTTTCACTTTTGTGATGACCAAATCTACATTCTCATGAAGAGAGCCCAAAAATCGTTCTTATCGCGAACCCTGCCTTTAAGTGATTTAAACCACTCCTAATTGCAGCCAACACTAAAACCAGCCTCCACCCGGGGATTACCTCCCTTGCCTGACAGTGCAGCCGAAGGCTGCACCGTCCAATCTGGGTCTCAAATGATTTAAACCACTCCGAATTGCAGCCAACACTAAAACCAGCCTCCACCCGGGGATCACCTCCCTTGCCTGACGGTGCAGCCGAAGGCTGCACATCCAATCTGGTTTTAGGTGATTTAAACCACTCCGAATTGCAGCCAACACTAAAACCAGCCTCCACCCGGGGATTACCTCCCTTGCCTGACGATGCAGCCGAAGGCTGCACGCAATAACACTAAAACCAGCCTCCACCCGGGATTACCTCCCTTGCCTGATGGTGCAGCCGAAGGCTGCACCGTCAATCTGGGTCTCAAATGATTTAAACCACTCCGAATTGCAGCCAACACTAAAACCAGCCTCCACCCGGGGATCACCTCCCTTGCCTGACGGTGCAGCCGAAGGCTGCACTGTCCAATCTGGTTTTTAGGTGATTTAAACCACTCCGAATTGCAGCCAACACTAAAACCAGCCTCCACCCGGGGATTACCTCCCTTGCCTGACGATGCAGCCGAAGGCTGCACATAATAACACTAAAACCAGCCTCCACCCGGGGATTATCTCCCTTGCCTGATGGTGCAGCCGAAGGCTGCACCGTTCAATCTGGGTCTCAAATGATTTAAACCACTCCGAATTGCAGCCAACATTGAAACCAGCCTCCACCCGGGGATTACCTTCCTTGCCTGACGGTGCAGTCAAATGCTGCACCGTCCAATCTGGGTCTCAAATGATTTAAACCACTCCGAATTGCAGCCAACACTAAAACCAGCCTCCACCCGGGGATCACCTACCTTGCCTGACGGTGCAGCCCAAGGCTGCACTGTCCAATCTGGGTTTTAAGTGATTTAAACCACTCCGAATTGCAGCCTACACTAAAACCAGCCTCCACCCGGGGATTACCTCCCTTGCCTGACGGTGGCTGCACTGTCCAATCTGGGTTTTAAGTGATTTAAACCACCCCGAATTGCAGCCAACACTAAACCCCGCCTCCCCCCGGGGATTACCTCCCTTGCCTGACGGTGCAGCCTTTGGCTGCCTTTGGCTGCACCGTCCAATCTGGGTCTCAAATGATTTAAACCACTCCGAATTGCAGCCAACACTAAAACCAGCCTCCACCCGGGGATCACCTCCCTTGCCTGACGGTGCAGCCGAAGGCTGCACATCCAATCTGGGTTTTAAGTGATTTAAACCACTCGAATTGCAGCCAACACTAAAACCAGCCTCCACCCGAGGATTACCTCCCTTGCCTGACGGTGCAGCCAAAGGCTGCACCGTCCAATCTGGGTCTCAAATGATTTAAACCACTCCGAATTGCAGCCAACACTAAAACCAGCCTCCACCCGGGGATCACCTCCCTTGCCTGACGGTGCAGCCGAAGGCTGCACATCCAATCTGGGTTTTAAGTGATTTAAACCACTCCGAATTGCAGCCAACACTAAAACCAGCCTCCACCCGGGGATTACCTCCCTTGCCTGACGGTGCAGCCGAAGGCTGCACCGTTCAATCTGGGTCTCAAATGATTTAAACCACTCCGAATTGCAGCCAACACTAAAACCAGCCTCCACCCGAGGATTACCTCCCTTGCCTGACGGTGCGGCCGAAGGCTGCACTGTCCAATCTGGGTTTTAAGTGATTTAAACCACTCCGAATTGCAGCCAACACTAAAACCAGCCTCCACCCGGGGATAACCTCCCTTGCCTGACGGTGCAGCCAAAGGCTGCACCGTCCAATCTGGGTCTCAAATGATTTAAACCACTCCGAATTGCAGCCAACACTAAAACCAGCCTCCACCCGGGGATCACCTCCCTTGCCTGACGGTGCAGCCGAAGGCTGCACTGTCCAATCTGGTTTTTAAGTGATTTAAACCACTCCGAATTGCAGCCAACACTAAAACCAGCCTCCACCCGGGGATTACCTCCCTTGCCTGACGATGCAGCCGAAGGCTGCACGCAGCCAACACTAAAACCAGCCTCCACCCGGGGATTACCTCCCTTGCCTGACGGTGGCTGCACTGTCCAATCTGGGTTTTAAGTGATTTAAACCACTCCGAATTGCAGCCAACACTAAAACCAGCCTCCACCCGGGATTACCACCCTTGCCTGACGGTGCAGCCGAAGGCTGCACCGTCCAATCTGGGTCTCAAATGATTTAAACCACTCCGAATTGCAGCCAACACTAAAACCAGCCTCCACCCGGGGATTACCTCCCTTGCCTGACGGTGGCTGCACTGTCCAATCTGGGTTTTAAGTGATTTAAACCACTCCGAATTGCAGCCAACACTAAAACCAGCCTCCACCCGGGGATAACCTCCCTTGCCTGACGGTGTAGCCGAAGGCTGCACCGTCCAATCTGGGTCTCAAATGATTTAAACCACTTCGAATTGCAGCCAACACTAAAACCAGCCTCCACCCGGGGACGGGGATTACCTCCTTTGCCTGATGGTGCAGCCGAAGGCTGCACTGTCCAATCTGGGTTTTAGGTGATTTAAACCACTCCGAATTGCAGCCAACACTAAAACCAGCCTCCACCCGGGGATTACCTCCCTTGCCTGACGGTGCAGCCGAAGGCTGCACCGTTCAATCTGGGTCTCAAATGATTTAAACCACTCCGAATTGCAGCCAACATTTAAACCAGCCTCCACCCGGGAATTACCTTCCTTGCCTGACGGTGCAGCCAAAGGTTGCACCGTTCAATCTGGGTCTCAAATGATTTAACCCACTCCGAATTGCAGCCAACACTAAAACCAGCCTCCACCCGGGGATCACCTCCCTTGCCTGACGGTGCAGCCGAAGGCTGCACTGTCCAATCTGGTTTTTAAGTGATTTAAACCACTCCGAATTGCAGCCAACACTAAAACCAGCCTCCACCCGGGGATTACCTCCCTTGCCTGACGATGCAGCCGAAGGCTGCACCGTTCAATCTGGGTCTCAAATGATTTAAACCACTCCGAATTGCAGCCAACATTAAAACCAGCCTCCACCCGGGAATTACCTTCCTTGCCTGACGGTGCAGCCGAAGGTTGCACTGTCCAATCTGGGTTTTAAGTGATTTAAACCACTCCGAATTGCAGCCAACCTTAAAACCAGCCTCCACCCGGGGATTACCTTCCTTGCCTGACGGTGCAGCCGAAGGCTGCACCGTTCAATCTGGGTCTCAAATGATTTAAACCACTCCGAATTGCAGCCAACATTGAAACCAGCCTCCACCCGGGGATTACCTCCCTTGCCTGACGGTGCAGTCAAATGCTGCACCGTCCAATCTGGGTCTCAAATGATTTAAACCACTCCGAATTGCAGCCAACACTAAAACCAGCCTCCACCCGGGGATCACCTCCCTTGCCTGACGGTGCAGCCCAAGGCTGCACGCACCCAACACTAAAACCAGCCTCCACCCGGGGATCACCTCCCTCGCCTGACGGTGCAGCCCAAGGCTGCACTGTCCAATCTGGGTTTTAAGTGATTTAAACCACTCCGAATTGCAGCCAACACTAAAACCAGCCTCCACCCGGGGATTACCTCCCTTGCCTGACGGTGACTGCACTGTCCAATCTGGGTTTTAAGTGATTTAAACCACTCCGAATTGCAGCCAACACTAAAACCAGCCTCCACCCGGGGATTACCTCCCTTGCCTGACGGTGCAGCCAAAGGCTGCACCGTCCAATCTGGGTCTCAAATGATTTAAACCACTCCGAATTGCAGCCAACACTAAAACCAGCCTCCACCCGGGGATCACCTCCCTTGCCTGACGGTGCAGCCGAAGGCTGCACTGTCCAATCTGGGTTTTAAGTGATTAAAACCACTCCGAATTGCAGCCAACACTAAAACCGGCCTCCACCCGGGGATTACCTCCCTTGCCTGACGGTGGCTGCACTGTCCAATCTGGGTTTTAAGTGATTTAAACCACTCCGAATTGCAGCCAACACTAAAACCAGCCTCCACCCGGGGATTACCTCCCTTGCCTGACGGTGCAGCCGAAGGCTGCACCGTTCAATCTGGGTCTCAAAAGATTTAAACCACTCCGAATTGCAGCCAACATTAAAACCAGCCTCCACCCGGGGATTACCTTCCTTGCCTGACGGTGCAGCCGAAGGCTGCACCGTTCAATCTGGGTCTCAAATGATTTGAACCACTCCGAATTGCAGCCAACATTGAAACCAGCCTCCACCCGGGGATTACCTTCCTTGCCTGACGGTGCAGTCAAATGCTGCATCGTCCAATCTGGGTCTCAAATGATTTAAACCACTCCGAATTGCAGCCAACACTAAAACCAGCCTCCACCCGGGGATCACCTCCCTTGCCTGACGGTGCAGCCCAAGGCTGCACTGTCCAATATGGGTTTTAAGTGATTTAAACCACTCCGAATTGCAGCCAACACTAAAACCAGCCTCCACCCGGGGATTACCTCCCTTGCCTGACGGTGCAGCCGAAGGCTGCACCGTCCAATCTGGGTCTCAAATGATTTAAACCACTCCGAATTGCAGCTAACACTAAAACCAGCCTCCACCCGGGGATCACCTCCCTTGCCTGACGGTGCAGCCGAAGGCTGCACTGTCCAATCTGGGTTTTAAGTGATTTAAACCACTCCGAATTGCAGCCAACACTAAAACCAGCCTCCACCCGGGGATTACCTCCCTTGTCTGACGGTGCCGATGAAGGCTGCACCGTTCAATCTGGGTCTCAAATGATTTAAACCACTCCGAATTGCAGCCAACATTAAAACCAGCCTCCACCCGGGAATTATCTTCCTTGCCTGACGGTGCAGCCAAAGGCTACACCGTTCAATCTGGGTCTCAAATGATTTAAACCACTCCGAATTGCAGCCAACATTAAAACCAGCCTCCACCCGGGGATTACCTTCCTTGCCTGACGGTGCAGCCGAAGGCTGCACCGTTCAATCTGGGTCTCAAATGATTTAAACCACTCCGAATTGCAGCCAACATTGAAACCAGCCTCCACCCGGGGATTACCTTCCTTGCCTGACGGTGCAGTCAAATGCTGCACCGTCCAATCTGGGTCTCAAATGATTTAAACCACTCCGAATTGCAGCCAACACTAAAACCAGCCCCCACCCGGGGATTACCTCCCTTGCCTGATGGTGCAGCCGAAGGCTGCATCGTCCAATCTGGGTCTCAAATGATTTAAACCACTCCGAATTGCAGCCAACACTAAAACCAGCTTCCACCCGGGGATCACCTGCCTTGCCTGACGGTGCAGCCCAAGGCTGCACTGTCCAATCTGGGTTTTAAGTGATTTAAACCACTCCGAATTGCAGCCAACACTAAAACCAGCCTCCACCCGGGGATTACCTCCCTTGCCTGACGGTGCAGCCGAAGGCTGCACCGTCCAATCTAGGTCTCAAATGATTTAAACCACTCCGAATTGCAGCCAACACTAAAACCAGCCTCCACCCGGGGATCACCTGCCTTGCCTGACGGTGCAGCCGAAGGCTGCACCGTTCAATCTGGGTCTCAAATGATTTAAACCACTCCGAATTGCAGCCAACACTAAACCAGCCTCCACCCGGGGATTACCTCCCTTGCCTGACGGTGCAGCCGAAGGCTGCATCGTCCAATCTGGGTCTCAAGTGATTTAAACCACTCCGAATTGCAGCCAACACTAAAACCAGCCTCCACCCGGGGATCACCTCCCCTGCCTGACGGTGCAGCCGAAGGCTGCACTGTCCAATCTGGGTTTTAAGTGATTTAAACCACTCCGAATTGCAGCCAACACTAAAACCAGCCTCCACCCGGGGATTACCTCCCTTGCCTGATGGTGCAGCCGAAGGCTGCATCGTTCAATCTGGGTCTCAAATGATTTAAACCACTCCGAATTGCAGCCAACACTAAAACCAGCCTCCACCCGGGGATTACCTCCCTTGCCTGACGGTGCAGCCGAAGGCTGCACCGTTCAATCTGGGTCTCAAATGATTTAAACCACTCCGAATTGCAGCCAACACTAAAACCAGCCTCCACCCGGGGATTACCTCCCTTGCCTGATGGTGCAGCCGAAGGCTGCATCGTCCAATCTGGGTCTCAAATGATTTAAACCACTCCGAATTGCAGCCAACACTAAAACCAGCCTCCACCCGGGGATTACCTCCTTGCCTGACGGTGCAGCCCAAGGCTGCACTGTCCAATCTGAGTTTTAAGTGAATTAAACCACTCCGAATTGCAGCCAACACTAAAACCAGCCTCCATCCGGGGATTACCTCCCTTGCCTGATGGTGCAGCCGAAGGCTGCATCGTCCAATCTGGGTCTCAAATGATTTAAAACACTCCGAATTGCAGCCAACACTAAAACCAGCCTCCACCCGGGGATTACCTCCCTTGCCTGACGGTGCAGCCGAAGGCTGCACTGTCCAATCTGGGTTTTAAGTGATTTAAACCACTCCGTATTGCAGCCAACACTAAAACCAGCCTCCACCCGGGGATTACCTCCCTTGCCTGACGGTGCAGCCGAAGGCTGCACCGTCCAATCTAGGTCTCAAATGATTTAAACCACTCCGAATTGCAGCCAACACTAAAACCAGCCTCCACCCGGGGATCACCTGCCTTGCCTGACGGTGCAGCCGAAGGCTGCACCGTTCAATCTGGGTCTCAAATGATTTAAACCACTCCGAATTGCAGCCAACATTAAAACCAGCCTCCACCCGGGGATTACCTCCCTTGCCTGATGGTGCAGCCGAAGGCTGCATCGTCCAATCTGGGTCTCAAGTGATTTAAACCACTCCGAATTGCAGCCAACACTAAAACCAGCCTCCGCCCGGGGATCACCTCCCCTGCCTGACGGTGCACTGTCCAATCTGGGTTTCAAGTGATTTAAACCACTCCGAATTGCAGCCAACACTAAAACGAGCCTCCACCCGGGGATTACCTCCCTTGCCTGATGGTGCAGCCGAAGGCTGCATCGTCCAATCTGGGTCTCAAATGATTTAAACCACTCCGAATTGCAGCCAACACTAAAACCAGCCTCCACCCGGGGATTACCTCCCTTGCCTGACGATGCAGCCGAAGGCTGCACGCAGCCAACACTAAAACCAGCCTCCACCCGGGGATTACCTCCCTTGCCTGATGGTGCAGCCGAAGGCTGCATCGTCCAATCTGGGTCTCAAATGATTTAAACCACTCCGAATTGCAGCCAACACTAAAACCAGCCTCCACCCGAGGATCACCTCCCTTGCCTGACGGTGCAGCCCAAGGCTGCACTGTCCAATCTGGGTTTTAAGTGAATTAAACCACTCCGAATTGCAGCCAACACTAAAACCAGCCTCCACCCGGGGATTACCTCCCTTGCCTGACGGTGCAGCCGAAGGCTGCACCGTCCAATCTGGGTCTCAAATGATTTAAACCACTCCGAATTGCAGCCAACACTAAAACCAGCCTCCACCCGGGGATCACCTCCCTTGCCTGACGGTGCAGCCGAAGGCTGCACTGTCCAATCTGGGTTTTAAGTGATTTAAACCACTCCGAATCGCAGCCAACACTAAAACCAGCCTCCACCCGGGGATTACCTCCCTTGCCTGACGGTGCCGCCGAAGGCTGCACCGTTCAATCTGGGTCTCAAATGATTTAAACCACTCCGAATTGCAGCCAACATCAAAACCAGCCTCCACCCGGGAATTACCTTCCTTGCCTGACGGTGCAGCCAAAGGCTGCACCGTTCAATCTGGGTCTCAAATGATTTAAACCACTCCGAATTGCAGCCAACATTGAAACCAGCCTCCACCCGGGGATTACCTTCCTTGCCTGACGGTGCAGTCAAATGCTGCACCGTCCAATCTGGGTCTCAAATGATTTAAACCACTCCGAATTGCAGCCAACACTAAAACCAGCCTCCACCCGGGGATTACCTCCCTTGCCTGATGGTGCAGCCGAAGGCTGCACGCAGCCAACACTAAAACCAGCCTCCACCCGGGGATTACCTCCCTTGCCTGATGATGCAGCCGAAGGCTGCATCGTCCAATCTGGGTCTCAAATGATTTAAACCACTCCGAATTGCAGCCAACACTAAAACCAGCCTTCGCCCGGGGATTACCTCCCTTGCCTGACGATGCAGCCGAAGGCTGCACCCAGCCAACACTAAAACCAGCCTCCACCCGGGGATTACCTCCCTTGCCTGATGGTGCAGCCGAAGGCTGCATCGTCCAATCTGGGTCTCAAATGATTTAAACCACTCCGAATTGCAGCCAACACTAAAACCAGCCTCCACCCGGGGATTACCTCCCTTGCCTGACGATGCAGCCGAAGGCTGCACGCAGCCAACACTAAAACCAGCCTCCACCCGGGGATAACCTTCCTTGCCTGATGATGCAGCCGAAGGCTGCATCGTCCAATCTGGGTCTCAAATGATTTAAACCACTCCGAATTGCAGCCAACACTAAAACCAGCCTCCGCCCGGGGATCACCTCCCCTGCCTGACGGTGCAGCCCAAGGCTGCACTGTCCAATCTGGGTTTTAAGTGAATTAAACCACTCCGAATTGCAGCCAACACTAAAACCAGCCTCCACCCGGGGATTACCTCCCTTGCCTGACGGTGCAGCCGAAGGCTGCATCGTCCAATCTGGGTCTCAAATGATTTAAACCACTCCGAATTGCAGCCAACACTAAAACCAGCCTCCGCCCGGGGATCACCTCCCCTGCCTGACGGTGCAGCCCAAGGCTGCACTGTCCAATCTGGGTTTCAAGTGATTTAAACCACTCCGAATTGCAGCCAACAGTAAAACCAGCCTCCACCCGGGGATTACCTCCCTTGCCTGATGGTGCAGCCGAAGGCTGCACCGTCCAATCTGGGTTTCAAGTGATTTCAACCTGATATCGTTCTTCTTGCTTCCGCGGTTGCACCGAAAATCCCTTTTCCACCGCCAAACAACCGTTCCTATGTGATTATTTATTGAGAATGCGGTTGCTCCGACACCGGCAGCGGTCTCCCACGGGAGAAAACGACGAGAGAGGTCAACCACAGTAGCTATTTGGTGCTGTAGATGACCGGGCCAGAGCGAAGCGGTCTCCTACAGGTCATGGCGCCGCATTGCGCGTCGCGCGCAGGACATCGAGCGTCAATTGTGTCGTGGCAGCCGCAGCCGATGCAGGCAAGCATTTTATATAACGTCTTAAACCAAAGAACGGCCAATCACACATACACGTTGAACGATCGATGCAAACTTGCGCCGCATACGAGGCGCACAAGGATGTGGTGGACAGACAATGGCCATGCATCAAAGTCCGGGAGAGAGCCAAAATCGAGTGAGGAGATCATGAGATTTCCGTTCTTGACGCGACGGGATGCAAGGAGCTATGATTGAGCTCAATCCCGTAGGCAAATTTTGAATCTGGCAGATGAGTAGCCATGGATGAACTATTTTAACGCTTCAAAAAGAGATATCACCAGAAGCCGAAGGATTTGGCTCAGATTCTTCCTTGAAGCAGTATTTGAAATTCCCTCCAAAATGAGATTTCGTTCAACTACTGTGCAAGTTTTGGTCTCCTATAGGAGTACAACAGGACTCCGGCAGGAGGCAAACAGGAGTCCTATAGCTGATGGGGCTGGGACTCCCAGTCGACTCCCGTAGGAGACCGCTGCCAGTGTCGGTGTGCTCCGACAGTGGCAGCGGACTCCTACAGGAGAAAACGACGATTGCGGTCTCCCGCAGGAGGTGTTTTGTCCTGGGTTGCGTTCCAAGAACATTCCCATGGCAAAACGCGTCCATGGAATCATAGCCACAGCCACGTGGGAGCAATTTTCAGTTACAATTCGCATCCATGGAAAGCGGATTTGTCCATGGTGAGGTCGCTTTTCCTCCCAGAGCGTCGTGGGAACGTTCTTGGAACGCACCCCTGTAGGAGACCGAACTAAAGTGAAGCGGTTCTTACAGGACACGATGCCGCATCGCTTCCATTGGGTCTCCTCTCAGAGAAGTCCAAGGACGATCCGCGGCGCTTTTGCAGGATCGTCCGCGGCCGACGACCGGACGATCCTTCACCGAAGCCGCGAATGCGCCGGCAATGCGCCGCGGACCATCTTGCCAGCGCCGCGGATCGTCCTGCAGGCGCCGCGGATCGTCCTGACAGCCGCCGTGGACCGTCCTTATGAATAATGTTATCCAGCCCACCCCAATCGACTCATTGGCCGTGGGACAGATTTCGGCATTGGATTACGCTTTTCGCGCTAGCATTCCATACTCTTCAGAAAGCCTAAAAATCACAATTTTGCAGGATTTCTCATCGTAAGAGCTAATTTCAAGAGTAGAACAGCTCGATTGACATGCATAACTGGTTTCGATATAGTTTAGCTGTACAGCTGTGACATGTATCGCTAAAGAAGTATTGTGAAAATATTATATTTTATTGCAATCTTTTAGACATCGGTGATGTATAATTATGATTATGAACAAATGATTATGTAACAAATGACTAATGTATGATCATGAGCTGTAAATTCTCGAAATCGAGAGCTCATTTTTTATGACTCTTAAACAACAACATTGTAATATTAGTTTAGACTGAAGACCTGTAACACTTAGTTATTGCACAATCAGTTCTTCATGGTACCATGGACATACATTGCAACATGCTGTAAACTGAACAAGTCTCCGAATGCACATCGAAACCAGTTCTACATGTCAATTGAGCTGTTCTCCCTCTGAAAATAAGTCGTACGATAGAGCAATCCTGCGAAATTGTGATGCTGATGCTTTCTGAGGAGATTAGAAGGCTAGCGCGAAAAGCGTGCTCCAATGCGGAAATCTGTCTCACGGCCAATGAGTCGATTGGGGGGTGGGCGAACTGACTCTGTTTCCATCTAATTGGCCATCCTAGAGGTCAGAGAACCCATAGACCAGTTAGCGGCAAGAGCGGCAGTTGCGGCGGCGATCGATTTGGTTTTCTGGTTACTCTAAGCGGCACTGCGTGCATTTTAATTGCGTAAGCAAAACACACTGAGCGAGAATGTAAGGACTGCGCTCTACTAGAATATCCCACTCGATGGAAACAGAGTTCATGTACTGTGCTTCTCTGCGTCAAATTCCCCTCCGCAATTGCGTATTGAGACGCTTCGCGGCCGCACGCGCTCGAGCCGGACGAGATTCCTGCGCTGTAGCCGCTCAGCTGATTGTAGGTGTTTTTTTTATTTTCTTCAATTTTCTTGGCTTCTGTGATTAAACCCGGAGTACAGTTACGGAGCTTCGGGGGCGAAAGATATTTTAGCGTTGGAGCGCGTTTTCCTCCCGTCCCTTTAAATTGGGCGCAGGTTTTGCTAGACCAGCCGCGATCTGCACGTATATAATTAATGTTTTTAGGGAATTGGCGAATCTTTGAATTAATATTAGGGAAAATACCTCAATTTTAAAGTAATTGTAAGGATTGAAACTCCGAGAGGGCGAAGTTCTCGAATGCGTTCTAAATTTCACACACTACGGGGATCCGACCCCTGGCCAAAAATCGGGTAGACCTTCGTGCAAATATGAACCTAATACTGAATCCAGAACATCGCAAGCGCAACTATACAGAAGACACCAAAAAGACAATTTCGTTAAAGGCAGTGTTCACGATAAAAGTCGTTTTTTCTGTTTTTCCGCCTATCTTGAAAACGGTCCCATGCCGATTTCAATGATGTCCCTGGAATCGTACAAGATCCCCTGGAAACGGAGTTATGGCCCCTCGAAATTCAGCGAGGAAAGCATTGTGGACGAGTTGTCCAAGGCTTGTAACTCCCGTTTTTGCAGCCGATGTGTGAGAGCTGACCTGAGTAAGGAGAGAAGTTGAGAATGAAGGGAAGAACAGGGCTTTTGATCGGAAACCATGGCTCATCTAACCACGAATTCAGGGAAACTATTATGGGAAGTGGGCGGAGTGGCCCAATGGGTTGGCTGGCTCACGCGATTTTCACCCACCTACCGCCCGTTTTTCGTAGCACTTCCGTTCTTAATCTTCTTAGAAGGACCCAAAGCTCACGTTTCAGCCAAAAAAACCGTGACAACTGTTATATTTATACTACAAAATGAAGTAGAAGCTTCAGATAAATGCTTGGGGCTACCTTCGCGGAACTTTGAAGAGCAAAAACGTCCTTGGCTCAAAAAAACATACTGGAGAGGAGCGTCCAAAAGAATTCACATCCACGTCAAATTTTCTCCACTTCGTGATCTTTATAAAGTTAGTTTGTAAGCCAAACGTTTCCTAAATTCCCCTAAAGGGTTGAAACTCCGCGTGGGCAAATCTTTGACGTGGGTGCAAAAATTTTCTTCGCACCCCCCCCCCCCGCCCCTCCCTTTCTATCCGTATTTCAACGGCGCTATCGCAGCGGGGGCCACTGTGGTATCGCACCATAGCCCCCCCCCCAGCTAGGATAGCACCATTTTAACCTACTCCAAACTGCCACACCACCCACAAGCCAGTATGTCTGACAACATACGGTACCTATGATAATTTCGTAACCGAGAAGTAAATGTTTTTCTTACAGTGTTGCATTCAAAGTTTTCTTGGTTGAAATGATTTTCCTAACGGTATTTCCAAATACAATTCACATTTGGCCAAATCGCCTTTGCAGTCTAGTATACCTATTACCTCTGTACTGGTCTTTTTTTTGACATGAGCATGCACTTTCTGAAGAATGCAATGCTTCTGTCGTTCATCTTCTAATCGATAAAGCGGCGCGATAATGATCGTGCAAGTGGTACGCGTACGGAAAATGCCTAAATATTTTTCGCCCCCGAAGCTCCGTAACTGTACTCCTAAACCCGTCCTTCTGTGTTTCTTCATATATTAAAGTATTATATCTACAAGCACACCATTTTTCCTTCCAGATGCCTCCGCAACAACTTCCAGGGGAGAAAAAATTCACGGTGGTATTCAATTTTTTATTTCACGTTTATTTTTGTAATTCTCTCTTTTTGTTTTTCTTCCTTGCATTCGGTGATTTATATGATTGTTTGGTTTCCTAGGGTAGATCCGGTTTCGTGCCGAAATCGATCGAATTCGGGATCAAACTGGAACTATTCTTGGAGAAAAAACACACGAGGAGAATTACGGAACCAAAGAATCATAAAAATTATTCGAATAAAAAAAATCAGAAGAGAATCCCGAAAATGAACGAGAATATGAAAAATTACTTACTATCAGGAATTTTTTCTGCCCTAAAAGTTGTTGCGACGGCATCTGGAAAGAAAAATTAGCATGCATGTAGATATAACGGCTTGGCAAAGTCATAAATACGAGAAAGTCGAAGTCAGTTGCTGAGAAATTGTTTTAAGACTTCGGGGAACGAGGTGGTGGAGTCGTTCAAATCAAAAACAACACAAAAAAATAAGAGACTGCTTTTGGGCGATGGGTGTCGAGATGGTGGGCTGCCGGTGCGCCCCGAAACCACCCTATCTAGAACGCACAGCGCCGCGGACCGTCCGGAAAGCTCATCTGCCGCCGCGGACGAGCCGTGAGTTTCTCTGGGGTGCGTTCCAAGAATGTTCCCACGATACCGAGGGAGGGCAAATAGCCTTTCCATGGAAGAACTTGTTTCCCATGGCCACGAATCGTAACTGATAATTGCTTCCACGTCGCCGTGTCTACGTTTCCATGGAAAACTTTAGCCGTGGGAATGTTCTTGGAACGCACCCCAGACATCGGACCACTGGAGTGTCGGAGTGCTCCGACACTGGCAGCGGTCTCCTACGGGAGTCGGCTGGGAGTCCTAGCCTCATCAGCTATAGGACTCCTGTTTGCCACATGTAGGAGTCCTATCTGTCTCCCTCAGACAACCCCAAGGACGATCCGCGGCGCTTTTGCAGGATCGTCCGCGGCCGACGACCGGACGATCCTTCACCGAAGCCGCGGATGCGCCGGCAATGCGCCGCGGACCATCTTGCCAGCGCCGCGGATCGTCCTGTAGGCGCCGCGGATCGTCCTGCAGGCGCCGCGGATCGTCCTGACAGCCGCCGTGGACCGTCCTTTTGAATATTGTTATCCAGCCCACCCCAACCGACTCATTGGCCGTGGGACAGATTTTGGCATTGGAGTACGCTTTTCGCGCTAGCATTCCATACTCCTCAGAAAGCCTCAATATCACAACTTTGCAGGATTTCTCCATCGTAAGAGCTAATTTCAAGAGTAGAACAGCTCGATTAACATGCATAACTGGTTTCGATAGTTTAGCTGTACAACTGTGACATGTATCGCTGAAGTATTGTGAAAATATTATATTTTATTGCAATCTTTTAGACATCGGTGATGTATAATTATGATTATGAACAAATGATTAATGTATGATCATGAGCTGTAAATTCTCGAAATCGAGAGCTCATATTTTATGACTCTTAAGCAACAACTTCGTAATATTAGTTTAGACTGAAGACCTGTAACACATAGTTATTGCACAATCAGTTGTTTGTGTTACCATGGGCATGCATTGCAATATGCCATAAACTGAACAAGTCTACGAATGCACATCGAAACCAGTTCTACATGTAAATTGAGCTGTTCTACCTCTGAAAATAAGTCGTACGGTAGAGCAACCCTGCGAAATTGTGATACTGATGCTTTCTGAGGAGATAAGAAAGCTAGCGCGAAGAGCGTGCAACAATGCCGAAATCTGTCTCACGGCCAATGAGTCGATTGGGGGTGGGCGAACTGACTTTTTCCATCTAATTGGGAGTGGTGCTCTACTAGAATATCCCACTCGATGGAAACAGAGTTCATGTACTGTGCTTCTCTGCGTCAAATTCCACTCCTCTGCGTCAAATTCCCCTCCGCAATTGCGTATTGAGACGCTTCGCGGCCGCACGCGCTCGAGCCGGACGATATTCCGGCGCCGTAGCCGATAAGCTGATTGTAGGTGTTTTTTTTTTCATTTTCTTCAATTTTCTCGGCTTCTGTGACCAAACCCGTCCTTCTGTGTTTCTTCATATATTAAAGTATTATATCTACATGCACACCAAGTGTATCCTTCCAGATGGCTCCGCAACAACTTCTAGGGGAGAAAAAAATCACGGTGGTAGGTAATTTTTCATTTTCACGTTTATTTTGTAATTTCTTTTGTTTTCCTTCCTTACATTCCAGTGATTTATATGATTGTTTGGTTTTCTAGGGCAGATCTGGTTTCATGCCGAAATCGATCAAAGTCGGTATCGAACCGGAACTATTCTTGAAAAAAAAACATGAGGAGAATTACCAAACCAAACAATCATGAAAATTATTTGAATGAGAAAAAAAACAAAATCAGAAGAGAATCTCAAAAATGAACGAGAATATGAAAATTTACTTACCATCGGGAATTTTTTCTGCCCTAGAAGTTTTTGCGATGGCATCTATGGTTAGATCCGCGGCCTGTGTCCTCAAGAAAAAACGTGTAAATTCAAACCGCGGCTGGCGTGGCGGTTTAAATCTCAATCTCCGAGAATCGAACCGCCGCGGTTTGAATTTAAACGTTTTTTCTTGAGGACACAGGCCACGGACCTAACTATAGAAAGAATAATTAGCGTGCATGTAGATATAACGGTTTGAAGAAGTTACAAATACGAGAAAGTCGAAGTCAGCGGCTGGAAAATTGTCTAAGACTGCGGGGAATGAGGTGGTGGAGTCGTTCAATCCAAAAACAACTCAAAAATATATATGGCTGCTTTTCATCGATCAGTATTGAGATGGTGGATTGGCGGTGCGCCCCGGAGCCACCCCCTCGAGAACAAACAGCGCCGCGGATCGGCCGTTTGACCGTCCCACTATCAATCGTGCCGCGGATCAGCCGCCAAGCGCCGCGGACCGTCCGGAAAGCTCATCTTCCGCCGCGGACGGGCCGTGAGTTTGTCTGAGCCTGTTGGAGACCGAACCGTGTACAGCAGTTAACACTTGAGAGACCGCCTGCTCCACAGCGAATTTCCACAGCCGACCGGTGCGCTCCACGGCTAATCGCTTCCGTGGGTGACATGTGTGGACAGGTTGCCGGAGAACTCACACCCGAGCGCACCCGAGACAGCGCGATGACGTCACAGGCGGCGGCGAGCGTCTCATTGTCGTGCACTCTCCATCTCTCACCTTCGCAGCCGTTCACCCGGGACGGCAAACGGGGGAATACTAGGGATGAAATGAGCCACTGAATACATCGCAGGGTGTGAATATCAGAAGTGCAGGATGTAACTGGTGACAGAGAGAGTAATATGGATGCCATCAAAGCTGTATAATGTATTAAATGTTGTATAATTACTACATGGATTGTCCCTCCTCTAAAATCGCAAACTTTTCATATTCATGGTTCAATTCTAGGGAGTCACTCGAGTTAAGAACACATTCACGAGCCTGATATCGAGCGATTATTTTAGTGTCAAAAATGCACTTGTTATCACACATTAGGGTAAGTGAAAGGTTCCCAAATTTGATAAAAAAGTGGGGTTTCGTCCATTAAATAGCATGCCAAAGCCAATTAATTGAGTTTTTATTCGAATATTCGAATAATCGAATAAATGGTTATAGCAATTCTGTGATTGGACAGAAATTTACTTTTTCATCAATCATGGAAACCTTGCCCCTCACGTAATGTTTGATACTAAGGGCAGTTAAAACAATCTCGTCTCTGAGAAAATATACGAGCTAATTTGAAAATCGATATTATTCGTTTGATATACTCTACCGTGAATAGGCCTCCTATAGAAGCAGAATGTCATCCATATCTAAACTATATAGGAGCAAGACCAGCTTATTGATCTAGTGGATGTTTGTGAAAGCTGTTCTTGTTAAAACGCAGTGTATCACTATTGATCTCAATGCCCAGCCATTATTTAGATTTGGTAGCCAATAGATTAGATGACAGATGTAGTAAATGCTTCTCGAGGTTGTTCTTGTTAGATCGTTGTTATTTGCCTTTTACTCCACTATGCTTGCATTTGTTTAGATAAATCAGGTTGCCCACCACTCGAAAACAGCATGCCTACCTCTATCATCTTTGGAAAGAGCTCAAACTGGCAACTCGTAATGCGTGCTGAGCCCTTCGAACAACAACGATGTGTCTATCGCGCTCCAATGATAATGAACACTAGCTGTATGCACGTTGACCCTCGCCGTCTGCGCTCTAACCTTTTCCTCTGCCGTCGCGTGTCTCCCGAGACGATGGGTGTGAGTTCTCATAGAATCGTGTGGACACGCAGTCCGCTGGGAACCATTTTTATCGGAGCAGGCTTTCTTACTTACACAACCAGTACTCCATTTTCACTCCAGCTGAGAGTACAGAGAGTAAATAGAGAATCGAAGTAAGGCCATAGTGAAGCAATGCTCCACCGCTTTCTTACACTCAAACGCTAACGTCGGACAGGGAACGAGATTCTCATGCCGTAAAATAGCGTGTTTTATTGTGTCAATTGCGTCCAACACTATTCATTGTACGACACCATGAAAACTTTTGCTACCTTGGAGAATTCATTCCCGGACTTCCTTGTTTTATTTTAGAAGAGAATTTAAGTTACATGATAATTTACGTATAAGGAGATTGAAACGACAAAGCATTTCCAATTTAGGCTGAGTTTCGGTGTGTACAGGCAAGCTGAAAGAACATTGTTGCGAATTTTTCCCCATGATGTCGTAAAATGAGTAGTGTTGGACGCAATCGACACACCAAGACACGCTATTTTACGACATGAGAATTTCGTTCCCTGTCCGACGTACAGTAACCGAAACACAGAGAAAAATGGTTCGAGCACCGTAATCAAAATTCAGCCGTAAATTATATCTCAGGAAATCCCGATTGTCACCTGGAGGACAGAACTCCTTCCTCTTGTGACATGGAGGGCAAATTAGCCTCCCGTTGTCACCTCGAAGGCAAATTTCATCACATTTTCTTGATTCTGTTGTGACTTGGAGGTGACGGAGCCTATTTCGCAACGTTTTGCACTTTCTGTTGTGCTGCGACGGGACAAGCCAATCGTAGACGTCTTGCTGTGTCACAGACGACAAGAGTGACGCAGACTGTCAGACTCCGGCGCTCGACCTGCAGGTCGCCTCCATGTGACAACCACGATTTCCTGAGATTGCGTCGTGTGTTATTGCACCGAATACACCAAAATCTTTTAATTCACGCCTAATTTGATTTTTTTCGCAGCGCACCGTCTAGATTCGGACGTAAGTCAACACTGTGGTGTTTGAATGAACTAAATAACGCATTTTACGTCTATTTTTTTCTCGTTCACGTATTTTACGTTGCAAATTGACTGTGGTAAAAATGTGTGGCACGTACAAGCGCATTGCATTAAACTGAATCACAAAACATGCTTGGTGGAATCAGAGAACGGCCTGCGATTAGGCTAAGCACTTCTATCGGCAGCAATGTCTGGCTTACAAAAAGAAACACGCCATGTCGTATTAAAGTCGTCGCAAATTGTGAGGGAAATCGGTCCCTTCAGGCCGTGGTGACGTCTTTTTATCATTTTCACTCACTCGGACTTCACAACGACACGGTTTACTTCACCTTCCAGAATCATAAGGGTTGGTAGGTACTCCAGGGAACTCACTTTCCTCACAAAGACGCGTTCCGACGCTCATCTGACAATCAGCACACCTGGATCGCGTCTGGTAAAGGTACGAATTGTCATAGAATCCTTACAAGTTCTCAAATTGCGTAAAGATCGGTCAAATGAGAAAAAGAATAGCATTTAACTTGGTCCAAAATGCTAGCAAACCGTAAGTACTGGGATAATGTTTATGTTTACTAAAGGCAGGGTTCACGAGAAAATCGATCGTTGTGTTAACCTTATGGAAAGGTAGTTCTGACCATCACAAAAACGAAAGTGAGTAAAAAAGTCGAGAAAAATGCTCAGGAACAAGTTATCGCTTGGTGTTCTCCCGCCCCCAATCATCTAGATTTCTATATATGCCTAGTTTGCCAACTTTTATTTTGCTTCCCCACGCCGTCATAGAATGAAATTCTTGTTAATTAGGGGGCTGGCCGACACCGGTAATTAGCTGTTATACCTTGTTTTTGAGCCTTTTCCCCGTGGATATCCCGGTATTTTCACTTATTTTTAGTTTTCTGATGACCTAATCTGCATTCTCATGAAGAGAGCTCAAAACTGGTTTTTATCGCAAACCCTGCATTTAATATCGATTTCAACGCTCGTTTGGCAGGTATCAGCGCACCTTGAATCTCGTCTGGGGTTGGTACGAGTTCTCATAAATAGCTTATAGAAGTTCTCAAATGGTTGCTATCGCGACGGAGGGGCGCTCTGCCGCGCCCCTTTTTCAGTGCCGCACAATTAGAACACCTACCTAGGGCTGTCTTCTCCATTCCAAAATTTGTAGAGTTGTGGCGGAGCGGAGAAATGGGCGTAGCACAGTGCGATAGCCAAGTTGCCCCCCCCCGGCTGCGATAGCACCCTCAAATGCCGTGATGTTCGTAGAGTAATGAAAAGACCTGCATTGTTAACTTAGACCGAGATACTGAACACCGTAATTACTAGAATAATGTTTATTACTACCAAATTATCAAAATGGACCACGGTCTCCATATTATCACTAGCACTAGAAAAGTTTCCTATTGCATGACACACATAATATAATTCTTCTCACTTTGTAAGTAGAGTTGCAGATATACAGCAAGACACGTCTTCACCCATAGAACAATGACACTGATGACTAAACTTGACGACTAAAACTACTTCACAACGTACAATCTAAGCGCAAATAAAGATAATATCAAATTTCACAAGGGTCTCATTTCAGTTATTTACCGAAATGAGAACCGGGGTAACCCGAAATCCCTAGACAACTATTGAGGGCCTACAAGAGCCAAGGTAAAACAACCTTCACAGTACGTGCAACCAGCACCCTCGCCATCAATGCAGTCCTCATGGACCCACTTTGAGCAGTAGCTGCATTTCAGCCAATTAGTGTTTTCCTTATCGGATGGGTTCATCGGATCCCTACAGAAGCATAATGCACAAAAATTTATGTTGTCTGGCGCATAAACGGGGACATCGACTGGCTTTCTAATATCCTTGGCCTTCTTCTTCTTTTGTGTCCATCTCTGCAAGATATGTGAGTAAATTAACGCTGACAGGTAAACTAGCTACTTAACCAACCGGGAGCAGCTTCCTAATTGGTTGACCATGGCTAAGTCGTCCGGAAGGTGGGAGATCCGCACGCCGCACTAGTTTCATATTTCCGCGACTTGGGCACTTCGCGCGAACCTTTTCTTCAGATTCGCTTCGCAGTGCTTTCACAGACAATAGGGCATCCTCAAGATGCTTGTTGACCTCACTGTCAGCCACTCTGGCCATCTTCAGTATGTTGCTCCGGAACACCGAATAGTTCTAAATAGGATAAGATCAAAAAAAAAGACTCAAAAAGGGAGAGTTAACCGCTCACCGAATCAATTTCATGGATCAGATTGTTATTGGAGTCAATGATATCGGTGTTGCTTTGGGTTTCACTTGATGTCCCAGGTGTTTCTATGAGCGTCTCGTCG
This sequence comes from Aplectana chamaeleonis, assembly GCA_029168955.1. Taxonomy (NCBI): domain Eukaryota; kingdom Metazoa; phylum Nematoda; class Chromadorea; order Rhabditida; family Cosmocercidae; genus Aplectana; species Aplectana chamaeleonis. The sequence goes on from JAPDOI010000428.1 coordinate 352,642, forward strand.
GTCACTTCAGTTGCATCTGTAGAGCCTGACAGATGGTCATCGTGAGACGACAGGTCGATGCTTGCTCTCGCTGGAAATGATGTGTTTGAGAAGCCTGGTAGCATAACTTTTTAGTCTCAGTAACTTTTTCCACCTGAACTAGCGTAGATGAGACATGCGTGCACATGGAGACACAAAATTCCAGACTTCACATCCCTTTCGCAGTCGCAGTGATATGCATATCCGCAAGCACCACAAGCATCTTTCGGGTAGTGATTGTTAAGCTACAATAAAGAAGTATATAGAGTAACGTATGTGAGAAGACAAAATAGCAGTTGCGACCAGAATACTGCGCGAGATTGGAGGCAGGTCAAGTGTGCGCTCTAAAATTGTTTCCATGATGCTGACAAAAGGAGAGTGGTGTTGTTTTCATGGCCACCTATAGCTACAAATTCGAACCAAAAATTCTTCCCACGCCGTCTTAAGAACGACATGGAGACTTTTCCAAATCATAGATCTTGGACACAATACAGATCCCCCTTACCTGTGTAAAGTCAGATTGTAAAATAAATGTAAAACCATACCCTTGAGTCACAGGCGCATGCCTGCTGCTTTATGTGATGTACAGCACCACCCTCGTCGACTTCCCATTCGCCTTCTTTCACCACTCGAATATCAGCTTGTCTTTTCCGATAAAATTTTATCGCGCGCTTGTGCTGGATGTGCTGCTGCACGAGTCGATACCTGCCTGCCTGCAGACCTCTCTCCATCTGCAATATAAGGTACGTAGGAAGCAAATGAGTAAATCAGGTCAGCTATGGACAAAATCAAACAAACTTTTATATGCCGATCCTCCTCCATATCGACAGTTAGCGAGATCAAAACATCCATTAGTTTATCAAGTCTCATATTCGGCTTACAGTCTGGCAATTCGTGTTTTAGCCGCTTGTGAAACCTTTCTCCGAGCATGGAAGTATTCATGCAAGAATCGCCTCTTGTAAAGCCACCCCACTGGTGGACACGTGAACTCCTAAAATCGTAAAGGAGCTTGGGCGTTAAAAAATTAACAGACTTTTGCTTACCAATCGTTTTCAAAATAGTTTTCGGCCCCATTTCGGCCTATCCCAATTCTTGAAGAAATGTAAGAAAAGCAGCGTATTTTTCGGTAAACGTCGTTCTGTCGTTTGTGCAGCATAGTGACCGCACTCTATTCAATACCATATCTTTGTGCGACTTCTGAAATAAATTTCAGTGAAATGGAGCGGCAACACTTCATAGAAGCATAACTAACCTCCGTTAGTTTAGATACACAATTTCTCTTGACGGCTTGAAGAATATGAAATGTGCATACAAGTTTAGTTGCCTTCGAATCGGGAAATGCACGAATGAACCCATTGTAGAATGAATTGGTGTCGTCAGTCATAAATATCTTGGTGTCGAAGTTGGAGAGAAATTTCTTTATCTCCAAAAACAACTTTCCGACCTCCGTTTCTGTCATGCTGAAACCCAAAGGTGTCATAGTCAAAAGATTTCAATACATTTAAGAGAAAAAAAACTTCACCTATGCGCCAAAAGAAATGCGGCTGGTAAGCCACGGTCCCATTCATCAGCAACTATAACAGTTACGAGCCGCAAAGCATACTTGGTGAGGTGGAATGTGTCGTCTATGGAAATACCGCGACTGCCGTACTTTTCCAACCAAGTTCTTTGCACGGGAGTGATAATCACTGAATGGAGAATGATGCTCACCTATCACTGAACGGATAAAATTACTCACCTAAGGTGAATACGTCACCGGCTTCGGAGCATGGTGGTTCGTACAGCACGATTCCATCGTCTTCTGACTTTTCATCAATCCGGATCTCAGCAGACGTCAGGTCTTCGTCATCCTTTGGGCACAATCGATACGACTCCGTATTGCTATGTCCCTGCAATTAAGCTACATCTGCATTGAGCTTAAAGGCAGTGGTCGCGATCAAATATGCTTGTCGTCTTTTTCTCTCCAAATCCTTTCCTGGGTCTCGAGTAGTAGGACCTATAAGAAAAAATCGCGAAAAAACCACTGTTTTGGGCCGAATTTGAAACCTGAACTTTCTTGCCTTTTGATCGTGGACGAGCCCTCTCCACATCATCGGCATCGATGACCTCTTATATCAAGAACATCAGCTAGCTTGAAATTGAATGTCAATCAATGAACCTTCGAATTTATGTACACATCTAGTCAAAAACATTGACTGAAGTGATGCTTTCATTATTCAACTGTTTTTATTCGTTAAATTTGCATTTATTTCGTCCTCTGAATGTCGATGATTTTTGACTGCTCGGCATGAGACTGCGATCTGTTTCGTCATCGCTGTGCACGTGTGCACGAACTAGCTTCCTTGGGCCCTAGAAACTCTATTTGTAGACCGTTTTTCACCGCGCTACCTTCATAGTTTTTCAGCTGTTTTTCATCTAAGCTGATTTTTGTAGTTTTTTTCGATAACGTTTTTCATCGTGACCACTGCCTTTAACCAAAGAACTCGTCGAAACCTTTTGCCTTATATCCCGAGGTTGCAAAAAGTAGAGCTTGTTGTGCTTTGTGTTTCGCAACTGCGACCTGGTTTTCTTCAGAATTTGACCAGCGTTGAACCCTTGGCCCAAAAGTTGGATAACATAACTCCTAGACTTTTCGTCAAGAGCTAAAAAGGCTGGTTGGGTCTTGTGACCCAAATGAGTGAGGCAGTGCTGCACTTCGATTTGATCGCTACCCTCGACCACCTGAAAACTACCAACTTTAAGCTGAGAAAATAAAGCATTCTGATTACAGATATTATTCCTACGTTCAAAAACGCCGTACAGTACTGTATAGCCTTTTTCGTTCTCATTGGCGGGTTTCCTGGATACATCGCTCTGTTGCAGCGTAGGTAGGTCAATCTTTTGTCCCCATATGTCTTCGATGTGAACACAACAAAACTTGTCATGCTGCTTTCTTCGACTTGCTGTTTCCATTGCTGGAAAGAAAAATCGATACGTCTCCCTCATACCCAGAACAAAGCCAAATAAACTACCAGTCAATTTGGGGACCTACCTCGAAATCGACCTTCTTTGAGAACTTGATCCTCTCAACTGAATAATCAACATGACTTTCAGAATGATAGTCTTCGGCGTGTTCCACAAGTGCATGATGATTCTGAATACTGACACATTCTCGAAGCAAAACATTTATCTACTCAACTTTCTAACCTTGACTTCGGCGTCGCAAAGCGGACAGAGCAGGAAACTGGAGGACAGCTGAGAATGTTTCTCTCGACCGTGTTTTCTCAAGGCACATTCACTTGCGTACACGGCATCGCAGCGATCGCATGCGAAAGTTTGTTGCACTATTTTGAGCACTTTCGCCTCCTTTTTTTTTCTTCTTGATGCCATCTATATCCTCCTTCGAATAACCGTGTGCATTGAATAGGTGCCGATACAACCCACTCGGATTATTGTAGTCACATTCCGGGCATTTATCGCCTCCGGCACTCGTGAACGTCGCTCGCAGATAACACCTCTAAAAATTATGCGCACTTTACTGTCCTTATCGGAGCAGAGCTCTGGTTCGCAGTTGCGGAAAACCGATCTTGTACTACGCAGCTAGATGAAAATCGTGCCGGGACCTCGTGGTTCTAGTCCGATCTCGCGTGGCGAGATTGTCGCAGCAGCGGTTGTCCTCAACTTTGGAGCTGAATCGCACCCCGATAAAGGCAGTACACATGTTATTGCTGTGAATCAACATATAGTGCAGCTGTTCACTTATCAGATACTGGTTCTTTGATTGTCTTCCATCACCTATGTTTATGGTAGCGAAACGTCACAGGATTACCAAGAACTCCTTTTCAATAAAAAATCTGGCAGACTCAGGGGGGGGGGTCAGCATTCACTACAATCAATGCTTAGCACCTCCAGATTCCGAAAAAAATGGAAACTGTGAAAAGCCTCGGTTGATGATATTCTCACGGGCGCAGAAGATTCTCAGAACTCTTCAGAGGTTCGAAGCCAGAGCAAACTCAAACTAGGGTAGTGCTCTGCGGGGTGTTTTAGATTATCCTTTCTTACTCGCAGCTAACATTGAAGATTTGCATCGGTATTCAACTTGTCCTAATTCGCGTGTTTTCTGTGTTATAGGGGGGGATGGAACCTCAGGGCAGGTTGTTTCCAATTTTTTTGCGAGCAGTAGAGCGCTCACCGTCTCAAGTGAAGGGAAGCCCACTTGAGCTGTTTCAAAGCGGTGTGAGAGGGGTGCGGAACTCGAATTTGAACGGACAAGTCGTCTTGAAAACAGTACTACACCAATTTGTTGAAAACAGGACCTGAAAAAGGGTCCTTGATTGCTGCCTAGACGCGGCGGCAGCACGCGCATGCGAAGGATTTAGTATGCAAATGACGAAAGTATACAAGCTGCAGGAGGAGCAGACGACATCCCGCAGCCACCGTGACAATTACCTCGTGTACCTTTCAATAAAAAACCGAAAAGCGGTTAAATGCGGAGTTCTAGACGAGGGCATGGTGAAGTGACGAAAGAGCAGAAGATTAATTTTCACAAATTTTCGGCAAAGCTACGACCTCGCCCCTCGACAAATGGACATCAGCATTGTATTCAGCACACCGAATAATCCCTGATTAGAAATTTCGACTGAATTCTGATACTTTGCCCCAACTACCGTATACCCACCGTAACGTACAATTTCACGACGGCCTCTGCAGAAACAGCAATCTCTGTTCTTATCAGAGGGCGACTACTACCTCATTTTCGCTTATTAAGTGGTTTGGAGGAAATTCTTTTTTCTCAAAAATTTTTTCGAGCCCCCCTCGAAATTTTCATTTTTGTTGAAAACATTTCCAAAGTTTTCGTCCCCCTTTGTGCCGAGTCGCAACCCTGCTCAACCTTGCTGAAACGTTGAAACAAGGAATCATTCGGCAATTAGGACTCCCCTGGATAATATCCTCCAATCTCTCCTAGCCTCGCCCGAAAATGATAAGAAATCTCATTTCTGTGCAATTCATTTCTTGACTGGGTCGTAATTTCTATCCCCACTGATGCAATCTCACTGTTCATCCCCCACAGCAACCGAGTCAAAGCGTGAACTACAAAAAAATTGAAGTTCTTATCATGTCTAAGGGAGGCTGGGGGACTGGAGAATACCCTTCTTGTGCTTTCAACAAATCAGCAATGACTGCATTGAATGTGTGCAAGTAGTACATACAAAGCGAGATAAACACAAAACTTACCTCTTTCCTGGGAATTCATAGCTGTCCTGGTGACATGGAGGTGGTAGAACGTGCTGCACTGCCAAAAAAAATCAAATTAGGCGTGATTTAAAAGATTTTGCTGTATTCGGTGCAACGACACACGACACAATATAGTTTACGGCTGAGTTTTATTACGGTGCTCGAACCATTTTTCTTTGTGTTTCGGTTACTGTGGGAATTCATAGCTGTCCTGGTGACATGGAGGTGGTAGAACGTGCTGCACTGCCAAAAAAAATCAAATTAGGCGTGAATTAAAAGATTTTGGTGTATTCGGTGCAATGACACACGACACAATATAGTTTACGGCTGAGTTTTATTACGGTGCTCGAACCATTTTTCTCTGTGTTTCGGTTACTGTGTCCGACGTTAGCGTTCAAGTCTTTCTTACGGGCCTGCTTTGTCTTGATTTTGGAAGGTATTTCAACTTTGCATGCACAAGGTGCTTTGAAACACTTTTCGCAAATTTTTGGGCCTGCTGATCACACAATAAACGTTTGTCTCTCGACTTCTAGAATTTTCTGGAGGGTACAGGTAATGGTCAGAGCTGAGCCATGCGGAGCCAATGTCGTGGTTGCGGGAAGAAAGAACCTCCTCTTCTGCATCGGAGGTAGGAGAGAACTTCCACCCGGGACCCACGGCTTTGTGGCGACTCCAACTTATCGGGGACTGCACGCTCTGCTAGCTTCCTACACTGCCACTGCGGGAAAAATACTACTAGGCCTTACTACCCCGATGGACTACGACCCCTGCGATAGCAATAACTCATCGCATGCGTACCACTAGACTATGCGGCTACACTTTAGCCCACTGGTTAGCTACTCCAGTGAGCAATCGATAACACACGCTGAAATGTATGATTATAACAATAAGGGCACATTGCTCGCGGTCATCGACCGCTAGATTGTCTGTGACTTTGCTACAAAACAGAACACCTGAATGGGGTTAGGCATTTAACCATACTAGTCAAGAACAATAAAAATCTAAACTACTAAGGACGGACCTCGTCCAGTAACTAGGGGTCAATAAACCTAAGTGGCTACCCGGACCAGAGTCTAACGACGATGCCTCGGTAGGACGTGTGTCGCCACCGGGCCACGGGATAGTGCACCTGGCCCCCTGCTCCATTGTCCTACCTTTGGACGTCTGCTTTATAGGTAGTACGGCGTGGTCGTCTGCGATGTTGATTCATGCGACCATTTCCATGCTGCTTGGGCAGGAGCATCGCTCATCTGCGCAGTACGTGCGAGGTGGACGAGGGTGACGGGTGCGTTGACCATTTGCGGCTGCCAGCTATCGATCACCAGTGACGATTGCGGCCATTGACGAGACTTCGATCGGAGGCCAGCACGAGTGCTGGGGGTTAGTCGAGACGGTCCATGCGACACTGGCCGCCCTGTGGCTGGCAGGCCACCTCATCGACGTGAGTGGGCGTGTCTACCGCGCATTCGATTGTCTACCGTACTAGTGCGCCGCCAGGACCCCATGCCGGTGTTCTCTGCCGGGCCTTTAAGGCGTTGATTTTGAAAGAGTCGGACGAAAGTCACGACACTGGGGGCCCAAAAGGAAGGTTAATTTTGAGCCTGTCCTGCGCACACCTCAAGGCAAGCGGTTCGCCACGTTAATAGTCAAAATACATACAAACATCCTAGACATCGTAGACTACCTGAAATCGAACGGCCTAAGAGCGCTCGTTGTTTGACGTTTCCTTCGTGAAGATGCGCCGTAACCATGAAAAGGGAGGAGGTCCGTGGGGTCGATCCTCTGTGTTGAGTACATAGCAAGGGGTTAGATCACTCAAAGTTACCTACTGGAGAAATGCTCTCCCCCTATATATACAAAATATATATATATATATATATATATATATATGTACATTTATACATCGACATTGTGAGATCATGTGCGCCTTTGTCCATGCGCCGACGACTAGATTATTATCGTGCACCGTAGATGACGTGGGTGCGATTATGGAGTAAGTCTTCTTCTTCAATCCTTCGAGGGCCTAAGATTTTGAATTTTAGCGAGATGTTTCTTTCTCGCTCCCCGTAAGAGAGAAAAAAAATAATTGTGAAAATGCGTCATGATCCCAGGGTTACAAAAATGAAATGTGAGATGATTTCCCCATGCACGTGTGCGAAGATGACCCGTCCAGAGAGCTCATTAGATGCGGGAACATCACAACGAGAAACCCGTCGAACCATCCAGTTGCGTCATCTAAAGTAGGCATACTGCGAAAAAACATAGGTCGGACAAGTCCGAATCCGACAACAATGGTGTTAGTTTTTAAAACTGGTTAGTGCGGAAATAGATTCTCTGGTATTTTGGGTTATGTGTAGCACAATAAATATAAGTTGGGAAAATCGATTCCTGCGTTAATAAATAAAATGTGGCTGTGAGTTTGAGAAGAAGAAAAATTACCTTATCAGAAGGATAGGTAGGCAACTCACCGAATCAAACCTTTACAAGATTTGCTTTCTCTTGCCCTGCAACTACTTCCTCTCCCTGTGTGCATCAGTCGCCCTGTCGGTGAATAATCCTGCACAATGCGCCTGAAGCCCCGTTTTGAGGCGGAGGGCGGACGAATGCTAATGCTCTGTTCAATAAATGTTTTGATAAAGAAAGATGAAAAAAGTGCGCTAGAGTAAGTGTTATGGGAAGAGGGTGAAGGTGTTGGGTTAAGGATCTTGAAAGGTATAGTGCAAGTATGTATTGGTGTGAGAGAAAGGTTAGCATGGGGTTTCCAATCGTGAAATGCGACTGAAATCCCTGTGCTAAGTGAGTAGTGCGACCAGCAAGAATGATTTGGAAAAAAAAATTGATTGATTTAAAAATTTTGAGCAAAAAAAATAAGTTTTGTGCGATGGTTTGCCTTAATCAGCAAAGCACATTTCGCGTAAAACTTGTTTGAAGCAGCTGATGTGATTTGATGATTGGGCTGCAGTGAGTTGGTAGTAAAGTTGTTATGATTTTTTCTTTGCGAAAAATTTGCAAGTTTTTGGTAAAAAATGAAAATTTGGGCAGAGGTTCCTCTGCGACGGGGCGTTTTTAACCTCTGCTGAAAACAAAGGAGAAATGTGAGCAGAAATAAACCAAAACAACCAGCACAAAAGGGTGCGAAAGGGAACCAGGATACGAAAAAAAGGCTGGGTTACCTGGCTCTGCTGATTGTTGGGTTGTGATGTGAATTGCGTGCGAATGATAATTGTGAGATATAAACCCTTAACAGTGCGCATATTCCTTGATATCCATCTGCGTGTCCAGCACACTTGAAATAGTGAATTTCGTGCGGCGATTGTTTCTCGCGGCTGCGTCGCCTGTGCGTGAAAAAGGTGATGACAAGTGCCAATAGCGAACCCTGATTGACCGTGGCGCAGCTTGAGATGTACGTGTATTGTATTAGAGCACGTTTTTGTGCCGAAAAATGAGAAAATACGATTTTGATAGGAAATTGAGTAAAATTTGCGTGCGGATGGATTTTTATGCGTTTTTAATGTTGATTGATGAATTTATGCGCGGTTTTTGCGCTGCGTGCTGGTTGTGAGCGTTGCGGAGAAGGATTTGACGGGGAATCCCGACAAATCCCGTCCTGTGCTGAATTTGCGCGTATTTCTAATGGATACAAATGCGATATTGATCGTCTTAGTAACTTACCGCTAGGTAATCTGACCGTGGCTGTGCGAATATTACGATCACTACCTTGCTTCAAATCCACAATCAGACCATAACTCCATTGTCCACGAGGGAGTTTCTCGTCTGCGACTATCACTATCTCTCCAAATTCCGGAAGAACAGGTGTGGATCTTCTCTGGTCAATGCGAGGTTGGTGTCGCTCTCGCAAAGCACTGAGATATTCGTTCTTCCATATCGTCCAGAATTGATCCAACATGCGAGTAGTCTCCTCATAGTGCTCCAACAGACGATGCTCGATTCCTGAAAGCTCTGCTGACGACTGCGGAATCTGCAGTGTGACCTGCGGTGACAAAAAGTCACAAGGTCTCAGCACGTGCTCAAAGGACTGAGCTTCCCTGAAAGGTGTAATTGGTCTGGAATTTAACACAGCTTCAATTTCCATGACCACTGTCTCGAATTCACTTCCAGTCAATAGTGATCGTCCGACCGTCTTCTTAAACGCGGATTTGAAAAGTGCGACCAGACGTTCATAAAATCCTCCTTTCCACGGAGACAAGGGAGTAATGAACCGCCAGTCAACCTTATGTTGGCCGGACCATTCCTCAACCATGCTCCGCGAATTGGAAGGGAATAGAAGGTTTGATATCGCGTCTTCTCCCGCACGGAAGGTGGATGAGTTATCACTATAGACTCTGTCTGGAGTGCCTCTGCGTGCGATAAACCTGCGAAAGGCTAAAAGAAATTGCTGAACAGTATTGTCACGAACAACTTCGAGGTGAACTGCGCGTGTCGTCATGCAGGTGATGAGACAAATCCATTTTTTCTCGACTTGCCCTTCCATGGATCTGCAATTCATAGGACCTAAATAGTCAATACCGACGTTCTGAAACGGTCTGGATCTTTGGATCCGTTCCGGAGGCAAAGTTGGCATGTCCGGATATCGATATGGTAGACCATTGGCCTTCTTGCAACTGATGCACGTGCGAAGGGTTTTCCTTACCTTGCCTTGAATAGACGGAATGAGGTACTGTAATCGCAAAGAGGCTATGGTCGAGTAAGAACCAGAGTGAAATAAGAAAAAGTGGTGATGCAAGATTAACATAGTGGTAAGTTTATGCCTTGTAACGAGTAGGATAGGTGCGGTATCAAGTGGACCTATACGAGCAGGACAACGAATTAAACCGTCGCCTGCGCGTTTCGCGTTGTATTTTGTGAGCTTTAACCGCTGTAAGTCATCCTCACTCTCGCGATAATGCGCCAGAATGAGGTAATACTCTGCGGTATCGAAGTCCGATGCAGAAATAGCACCTGTACACTTGATTCGGTCTAACCGAGGTAAACCTTTAACCAAACGTTCCCTTGACGGGAGAGAGATGCGTTGAAAACAGTATTGTGGATGAACTTCAAAACATAAGCAGTGATATTAACTAGCTTGCGATAACTATAAGTAGCATGAAACGGAAGTGCTGATGTAAACTCACCCTGCGATATGAGATTAACATCCTGAAACTCTGATTGAACTTCGTCACAGTTTTCTGGCGGAATCGTGAAATCTAGGTGCTGGTTGGGCCATTGTTCCTGCGATAGACACAGAAACAACGGGCCAGTCCACCAAAAATGATTTTCTGCGTCCTTTGTCGATAGTCCACGAGTGGCACAATCTGCGGGACTGTGCTCTGATGCGACATAGTAAAATTTGGTGGGTACTCCTGATTCCTTAAAGCCTGAAATCGTATTACGAATTTCCGTAACTCTATTTTGAACAAAAATTTTGCACGTTCTTTCGGAATGAATCCAATACAGAGTAATTTGCGAGTCCGAAAAGATGTGAATTGCTGCGATAGGTAAGTTTAGTTGCTGGTTTAGATATTTTGCAAGCCGAACGCTTATTAGTGCTGCCAAAAGTTCTGCGCGAGGTATTGTGATAGACTTGACGTCGTTCAAATGCGACTTTGCCATGATCAAGCTTGATTTTGCGAAATTTGGCGAGCGACATAACAGGTATGCGCAGCAAGCGTACATGCGTTTGGAAGCATCGCCGAAGACACATAGCTCATACTGAGTTGGACCTGTGTTAAAACAAGTCACTGCGCGGGGAATCGCTGAAAAGGAAGGTTTTAAATGAGCGAGCAACTGCGACCACTTTTTCAAGTCTGCGTTGTCCAAAGGATCGTCCCATCCTACTTGCTTGGTCCACAGATCTTGAATGAAGATTTTGAGTGGAGCCAGAAATGGAACCAACAGACCGAGGGGGTCGTAGGTTGATGCGAGTGCACTGAGAGCAGTGCGTTTGGAGTTGACCTTCATGTCTACCGTTTTGATGGGTAGTATCAGCATATCCTTGGCGTGAATCCACCGGATCCCCAGCAGTTTTGCTTTCTTCGGGTCTGAGATGCGATCTTGTACGGCGATTCCTCCGTTGACGTGATCGGAATTGCACAAGAATTCCCGTAGGTTCATGTGCATATCTGAAAATAACGATTTCGCGGCGGCATACTTGCTTAGTGCTTCTTTTTTTGAAGTTGATCCTTAAACGATATTATCGACGTAGGTGTTCTTCTCGATTTCGCCCGTTAACGAAGTCGGGTTGCGTCGAAGATAGTACTGGATTGACACTGCGAGCAAAAATGGGGAAGCATTAATACCAAAAGGAATGCGCGTAAACCTGAAAATGCACAAATTTTGTTTGGAAGGAGGTTGAGTAGGATCCTTAAGCCATAGAAAACGTGTGGCATCTCGTTGCGACTTCTGCAAGCGTATCTGGTGAAACGCTTTTTCGACATCTGCGATCAGTATGTATCGTGGTAGACGTGCGCGTATAAGAATTCCAGCCATTTCTGGCAGTAGAGTCGGTCCTTGATGGATACATTCGTTGAGACTGACTGATCCTCGCTTTTTGGACGAGGCGTCGAAGACCAAACGCAGTTTTGTCGTAGCAGACGATTCCTTGTAAACTGCTTGGTGCGGAATATAATAGACGCGCGGGTCGTCGAATTTGTATTCGTCGACTTCCTCGATGAAACCAGATGCGAGATGTTCGTCGATCGTCGCTGAGTACTGCGCCCAAGCTGTTGGATTTTGGCTGAGCTTGAGGTATCGACTCATGAGTCGGCAATATGCCACTTGCTTGTTGTCGTCTAGCTTGGGTTGCGAAGTTTTCCACGGAAACTGGACATATAAGAACCCATTTTCGAACGTCAGAGTGTCGTAAAACTGTTGAATAATGCGATTTTCGAGTTCTTGGTCTTCCTTTGGATGGTGTTCGTCAGTGATTCCTAATGGTTCAAGTGTCCAAAGACGCTTGACCTCATCCTCGTCGCTGCCGAACTCTGCGAAAACTCCAACGTCGGCCTCTGGGCTCGTTGATGGCCCTGCCGAAAAACCGAACTTCCTGAAATAACTGTACCGAATCTTGTATGGCTCAGAACCATGCCCGACGGTAGAAAAATAGGTGGGATCACAGAGATCACGTCCCAGTAGTTGTCCATACCGATGAGAATGTCTGGTACAAGCGGGATTCTCGAATGGCACGATGGAATTTCGTAGTTGTGGTCCTTGATATATTCGATATCTTCCTCCACTAGTCGCGATGTTCGTTGCGCGAGCGTAACAACTGATCTTGTGGTGAGCTCCAAGATTACCTCCTTCATCTGCGAATCGATTAAAGTGACCAGAACCGTACCGGATCCTTCCGTAGTCTCCTGTTCTCCAAAACCGAAATAGGTTTGGGGTCTAGCACCTGTAACCGATAGACCTAAGCGTTTAGCCACTGCATTTGTTATAAAGCTTGTCGTCGCTCCGGAATCGAGCAGTAAAAGTACTTTTTCGATCCTTCCGGTGGTACGACTGCGTGCTTTTGCGTACACAAGCATGAGCGAAGTAGAATACCTAACGCGCTCTTTATAACATTGCGTGATTTGCTGATGTTCGCCGCTTGAATCGCGCGTATTGATTTGATGCTGGTACTGCGGAAAGTGCGAGCCGTGGCGCGGCGAATACGAACGCGAGCGATCCCTCATTGGAGATCTGTACGAAGTGCGATTCGCTGGCGAATGGCGCCTAGATGACGAGTGCAGGCTGCGAAACCTACCCTGGTCGCGCCGTCCCATCGAATCGGAGCGTGAGCGACTATAATCCTGCGAGTGCACTGACTTCCTGCTGTCCCATGAGGGGCTGCGGGAGGGGTATTGATCGCGTGTTGACGTACGATAGTTGCGACTTGATTGAGCACTGGACCTGCAATTAGAGTATTGATTATAACTGTCCCTGCGTGATCGATCCCTGCAGAGGAGTAAATGATGTTCTCCTCCGCACTGTCGACAATCAGGATAAGAGCACCTGGAGGTGTGATGACCGTAGTGCAGACATTTCCAGCACAGTTTTACCGAACTAGCGATATTGCGGCGTATAGCAACTGGTAAGTTTACACTGCAACTAGACGCGCCATGACTTGGAGAGTCACAAAAACTACAGTTTTGAGCATCAAACGATTGCGCGGGTGATTTTGACCGCGGTGAGTTTGACCTGGAGCGGTTTTGCGTATGCGCTTGCGACTGCGTGTTGACCGAAAAGCAGTTCCTTAAGGTCGTTGAATCCTCGTATTTTTCCTTGGATGCGATGATATTGTCCGGCTGTTTCATGATCTGGTGCAAATCGAAATCTGCGCCAATCTGAAACTCGATATCGTGCAGCTTCTCTTGGACGTCCTGCGGAAATTGCCCTTTGACCAAGTCAAGGATCAGTAGTACCGTGCTGAAGTCCTCAAATCTGCGCAAACCATGGAGAATACCTGAAATTCTAAACCACGTATTTCGCATGTCTGTGGCACAGCTCCTCGCTGACGGTAACTCCTGCAGTTGCTTGTGTAGCAAGGCACGAGTCCTATAAGGACGATCGTACCGCTTTTTAGCGTCTGCACGAGTTGTGTGTAATTACACTCGTCTGGATCGAGGTCCTGCAACACAACCTGCGCGCGACCTTTAAGGAGATTCTGCAAATACAGAAATTTGATATTAGGCTCGATAGTTGCGTCGTTGTGAATGGTGAATTCAAATGCTGTCCAAAACCGACGAAACTGCGTGATGTCTCCTTCGAAGGGTTCCAGGGTCAACTTCTCCAGTCTGATGGCTGGATAAATCGACGTTGGAGGTGGAACAAAGCCACTAGGAATCCCGACGGGGGTACAAGAGCAGTCGAAAATTGCGGTATTGGATTTTGCGATTGAGCTGACCAAGCAATGGGCGGAGCTATTGAGCTCGCGTGAGTGGTCCTTGCGTGCGGTTCGCTCTGTACGTCAATTGCACTTTCTTGCGACGCATTTTGCGAACACGAAAGTCCGAGATCATTGAGTTTTGCCTCAATACCCCTCAAATTCTCGAGGAGCGTAGACAACATTCCTTCTGCTGCGAGTAGAGCGTCCTCTACGCAGTTCTCTAACATGTAGTTGTCGTACTCATCTTGCTGGTCTAAAATAGAGGAATTAGACACAAAACTGTGGAAAGCTTGCTTGTGCTCCTGAACGGAACCCAAACAGCCTCCAATTTCTGACAAATGCGACCGAAGAACTTCTTGACATGAGCCAAGAAGCTGGCGCTTGTCACTGGGAAGCTGAGAGTCGTCAACCTGCAATAAAGACTGTTGCGAAACCTTACTGTTGGCGACCTCTAGTGCTGCGAGTGCCTTTGTTAGGTTGGCCTTACAGGAGCTGATCGTCGACATCGTAGTTTGATGCAAAAACTTGACAGAGGGTGGTCTGCCGAAATCCCAAGTTCTGTAAATGAAGAAGTTTTGGTGTTTTTGTTGTGCCGCGGAGCACTCTTGGCCGAGAGCACCCAACGGCAGATGCGAGCAATCGAAAATTGCGCAAAGAATGGCCTTTTTGAATATAATCAAAGGTCAATGTGCGATAATGGTACTACAAGAGCATATGTATTGTGCTAGGATGTTGAAAATGCGATGATTGGCACGTATTGCCATGCGAGATTGCAAAAGTAGTGTTAAGCTTAAGCGTAAACTTGAAGTGGTTGGAAGGTGACAGAAACAGGCCTTGCAAGAATACAGCCGAGAACGCACGGCAGTCTGGATCCAGTGATCTCCACTATCCTCTGCGAGTCATTGGGGGCTACCGTTGCTGCTACGTCTCGAGGGACCCACGACGTTCACAGGCCTACGCTAGCTTTGTCCGCTTCTCCCTGTTCCTTGGTCGATCGTCGCCACACAAATCTCCCAAGGATTATGATCCGCTTCCTTTATAGGTGGGAACCGTGTACACAGCCCCAGTCGATCCTCTATACGCTTTATACTGTCCTGACTTGCTTCCACCTGCGACCTGTAAAACAACATAAGCATTGAACAAACACACACTAAATTAAAACCTGCGAAAGCGTGCTGAGCTCGATCACTAAGGCCAGCCGCGAATTTCTAGGCGGCTAACCCCAGTCCGGATGCACCATGTCGTGGTTCCGGGGAGGAAGAACCTCCTCTTCTGCATCGGAGGTAGGAGGAGAGAACTTCCACCCGGGACCCACGGCTTTGTGGCGACTCCAACTTATCTGGGACTGCACGCTCTGCTAGCTTCCTACACTGCCACTGCGGGAAAAATACTACTAGGCCTTACTGCCCCGATGGACTACGACCCCTGCGATAGCAATAACTCATCGCATGCGTACCACTAGACTATGCGGCTACACTTTAGCCCACTGGTTAGCTACTCCAGTGAGCAATCGATAACACACGCTGAAATGTATGATTATAACAATAAGGGCACATTGCTCGCGGTCATCGACCGCTAGATTGTCTGTGACTTTGCTACAAAACAGAACACCTGAATGGGGTTAGGCATTTAACCATATTAGTCAAGAACAATAAAAATCTAAACTACTAAGGACGGACCTCGTCCAGTAACTAGGGGTCAATAAACCTAAGTGGCTACCCGGACCAGAGTCTAACGACGATGCCTCGGTAGGACGTGTGTCGCCACCGGGCCATGGGATAGTGCACCTGGCCCCCTGCTCCATTGTCCTACCTTTGGACGTCTGCTTTATAGGTAGTACGGCGTGGTCGTCTACGATGTTGATTCATGCGACCATTTCCATGCTGCTTGGGCAGGAGCATGGCTCATCTGCGCAGTACGTGCGAGGTGGACGAGGGTGACGGGTGCGTTGACCATTTGCGGCTGCCAGCTATCGATCACCAGTGACGATTGCGGCCATTGACGAGACTTCGATCGGAGGCCAGCACGAGTGCTGGGGGTTAGTCGAGACGGTCCATGCGACACTGGCCGCCCTGTGGCTGGCAGGATTCTTCCTTTCGTTGTATTGTGTGCTCCGCCTCCAGTAACTCCAATTCCTCACCTACCAACCGCCCCCTCTTTATTGTACATATCAATCTCAACGGCCTTCGCGCCAAGCTTTCTGAATTATCTCTCTTCGCCCGTACTCATCACCCGGATGTTATCATGGTCCAGGAGACCAAACTCTCTCCCTCTGCTACCTCTAGACATCCAAACATCCCGGGCTATACTGCATATCATAATCCTAGGTCATCTCAGGGAGGCGGAGTCTCTACTTTTGTTCTGTCGTCTCTTCCCTCTCACATCATTCCAAACACTCCAGTGGATGGCACTCTCGAGTACATCCCCATCCATCTACCTCTAAAAACTCCACTTTCTCTTTTCAATATATACATTCCTCCTCCCACATCCTGTCCACCAACCTACAACCCTATCCCTCTACTCAAGCAGCTGTATGACTGCTCTCTATCTCCCTCAATTGTCTTTGCGGGTGACTTCAATGCTCACACGTTCTGCTCGTCGCTCGATTCTGATGCTAGAGGAAATGACGTCGAAGACTGGGCGGATGAGTGCGACCTCGTTATCCTTAACGATGGCCAGCCCACTCGTCTCCCTGCCTACGGTAGATCCTCCAGCCCAAACATCTCCCTTGTCTCTTCTAATCTCTCTAACGCCTGCTCTTGGTCTACATCCACAACTCTTTCCAGTGATCACATACCGGTCTTTGTCAATATCGATCTCTCTAACTCTCTTGCTATACATGACGAACACCTATACAGGTGTTCGTCATCGTTCTTATCTCAATTTAGGCCTTGCAGACTGGAGCCTGTTCAGGGAGGTTGCACTTCGCCAAGCGGCCGAATATCCGTGGAATGGCAATGTACACCAGAAGGAGCGCCACCTCTCTAATGCCGTCAGGAAGGCGATGAAAGCTGCGATCCCTGAAGGTCGTGTCAAGACCTTCTTTCCCAATGTCACCAGGGAGACACTGCAGAAGATAAGGACAAGGGACGCAAAGAGAGCTGCTAATCATCTTGACCCAGACATTGCCGAGCTGGATAATGAGATCAGGATGGACCTTGATAGGCACAAGAAAGAATCTTGGGAAAAGTTCACTGAGAAGATGAACTTCAGAAATTATGCAGCAGCAACGTGGAAGGCCTTGAAAAGGATCTCCGGAAAGTTCACCTCCGCCGACAATTCCACGATTGAATTCGACGGCGGAGTCTTCAAGTCAGGGAAAGAGGCCGCAAATGCTCTTGGGAAGCATTTTTTCATAACTAAATCAAAAAGAGAGAAGCAGAATAGAATAACTGTTCGGGAACTCTGTAAACTGCCACTCATGGCTGAAGATGATGCAGTCACGCCCGCTCAGGTCGAGAAGGTTATCAAGGAAATGAGTAACTCGAAGGCAGTAGGGCCAGATGGTTTGAGCCCAGCAGTTCTAAAGAGACTGCCAAATGAACTACTACCCCTGCTCGCTGACGTCATTAATACATCGTTTCGCACCTGTACATTACCTCAAGATTGGAAAGTAGCACGCGTCATCCCATTGCCGAAGCCGGGTAAATCACCATCCACGGCAAAAGGTTACAGGCCAATCAGTCTTCTCTCACCTATTGCCAAAGTTGCAGAAAAATTGGCTGTGGAGGAGCTTGCCGAACATAATAGCAAACAACAGCATCAACATGGTTTCCGTAAGCTACATTCCACCACTACGGCCCTGCTGGAAATTGTGAGCTATGTTTTGGACGGCTTCAATGCCATGAAACCTCAGCGTACCGTAGGTGTAGCCCTCGACCTAACGAAGGCTTTTGACACTGTAAATTTGAGCATTTTGTCGGAGAGCCTATTAAGGTCTACCATTCCGCCCTGGCAGAAGCGGTGGATAACCGCATTCACCAAAGGACGTCGGGCAAATGTGCTATTTCAAGGGCACGTCTCCAATAGCATCCCAATTGCCGCCGGTGTACCTCAAGGAGGAGTTCTATCGCCTGCTCTTTTCAGTCTGTATATTGAAGATCTACCCGTTCCATCCCAAGACATCAAGGTCGTAGCATATGCGGATGATATTACTATACTATGCCGGGACCGCGACATAAATGTAGCTGCCAGTAAGATCAATGACTACTTGATCGAGTTGAAATGTTTTCTCGATAGCAAGATGCTTACGGTCTCTGCCGCTAAATCATCCGTAACCGTCTTTTCCACTGATAATGCGGAGCAAAGTGCTCATCCCATGGTGAAATGGGACGAAACTCGCCTGCCGGCCGCCCGATTCCCTAAGCTGCTCGGACTCGTGTTGGACCCTTCGCTGAGGTTTCATAAGAACACTGAGCAGAAGCAAGCTGCAGTGAAAACAAGACTTAACGTCCTACGTGCTCTCGGCGGAACGTCCTGGGGGTGCAGTAAAGAAACGATCCTGACCACGTACAGGCCATAAAACGGCCAATGTCTCACCATCGACTGCGTACCACGCGCTGCGCGACCGCACGCGCGTCGGAAGCAGACGGGTTTTGACCGCCGCGCGACGAGTTTTGGCCGCCGCGCGACGTTTCGGCCGCCGCGCGGTGGCCGAAACTCGTCGAGCGGCGGCCAAAACTCGTCTGCTTCCGACGCACGTGCGGTCGCGCAGCGCGTGGGACGCAGTCGTCGGTGGGACATTGGCCGGTTTATGGCCTGTACAAGGCCATCGTACAGCCCGCCCTGGAGTATGCTGCACCAGTCTGGCAGCATATCGTGTCGGACACATCCTGGTCCAAGCTGCAGCGCATTCAAAATGGAGCATTGCGAATCGCAACAGGCTGTTCTAAAAGCTCTCCAGTAGAGCACCTACACGCCGAGGCTCGCATCCTGCCAGTTAAGGACCATTGCCAACTCCATGCACAACAGCTGTACATAAACATCCTGAAGCAGCCGAATCATCCGTCGCGAAGACTATTAGACCCCGTCAGAGAGAGAAGTATAAGAAAGCCGTTTGCCGATGCTCCCACGAAAATCAATATACAGAGATGGACCAACGCACAACAAGAACGCCTCCGTCTCTTACGTGCTGAGCATACCCAATTCGTCAAGGATCACTTATGCAAGACCGCCGTAAACTCCATTCTCGGAGTCGTGCCGCCTGAGGTCAGCGAAACCGAGATGGAACTCGGTAGGCGTGCCAGGTGCACCCTTGCCTCGTTGCGCTGCGGGCACTCCCCCATGCTTATGTCTTATTTACATAAGATCGATAGCAGCAGACCTGACGAGTGCCCGGATTGTGGTAATAAAGGGCATACTACTGCGCACCTTTTCAACTGCCCGATGAGACCGACATCGTTAACACCAGTAGATCTGTGGGAGAATCCGACGCTTGTGGCTCAGTTCCTCAATCTATGACAGGACCCTCTCTGTGGCTGCAGAAGAAGAAGAAGAAGACGAAAGTCACGACAGCCAACCTAAAGTATTCGAAATTTGAAAAATGAACGAACTTCTACTATGCAATGTTCTACTGAACCCCATGGAGAACTTTTGGCGGATTCATAAACTTTGACCTGCAAAATTATCCGATGTATCCGAAGAGAATTCCATCAAAAATCTCAAAATGGGAATCAGATTTATAATCACCCCCCCCCCAAATGACCACCTGAGCGGAGTCGCACCAAAACCTCAAACGTTTGTCAACGGATAACGAACGACAGACAACAACGGTGCTTTTGAAATCTTGAAAAAAAAACATTTGATTGTTCTTCAAGGACTCCAAATATCCCCGTAGTGAAGTATCAACAAAATACTGAGCATGGAACTATTCACAGGTTTTCACCACCCCCCCCCCCTCTCAAGTTATTTCCCTCTCGCAGTTTAGCGAAATCTGCAACAAAGATAAACGATGGCTAGCATACCGCAATCGACGGAAATTTTATTGAAAATTGCAAAGTAAACATCGGAACCTTGTGCAGCAGCTCGAATGACCCTCGGGGCCAAGACAGCAAAATTTCAAACGATGACCACTGCAGCTATCCCAAATAGGTGGTACTGCTATTCCGACAATCAACTAGAGGACATCAGTTACGTGATGAGCATCATCTTAATAACCCCCTTTCTCAAAGTTTGGGCCAATTTTTTTCCCACCAAAGAAGCAAGGAAAATCGAAAAGTGCCATTTCCGGAGGTGGTAGTAAAATTACTAAGAACACTCAAAATGCTTGACCACTGTGAATGTAAATAGTTTATATTATTAAGAACCTATTCGCGTTTGAGGAGGACTTCACGCATTAGAACTTCGGAAAATATTGAAAGTTTTATGGCGTGGGTGCGCAGTGTGGACACGCGGTCCGAGGGGCAAAACAGCCGTGGGTGCGCAGTGTGGACACGCGGTCTCTTAAGTGTTAAACGAAATCTCATTTTGGAGGGAATTTCAAATACGGCTTTAAGGAAGAATCTGAGCCAAATCCTTCGGCTTTCCGTGATTACTTTTCTTGAAGCGTGAAAATAGCTCATGCATGGCTACTTGTCTGCCACAATCAAAAATTGCCTTCAGGATTGAGCTCAATCATAGCTCTTTGCACCCTCGTCGCGTCAACGACGGAGACGTCATGATCTCCTCACTCGATTTTGGTCCTCTCTCGGACTTCGATGCATGGCCATTGTCTGTCCACCCCATCATTGTGCGCCTCGTATGCGGCGCGAGTTTGCATCGATCGTTCAACGTGTACGTCTGATTGGCCGTTCTTTGGTTCAAGATGTCATATAAAATGCTTGCCTGCGTCGGCTGCGGCTGCCACAGCATAACTGACACCCGATGTACCGCGCGCGACGCGCAATGCCGCTCTATGACCTGTAGGAGACCGCTTCTCTCTAGTCCGGTCATCCACACAACAAAACACCTCCTGTGGTTGACCACGGTGGTCGTTTTCTCCCGTAGGAGACCGCCGCCAGTGTCGGAGTGCACTGGAATTACAGGCGTGATTCCCGGTGTGAGTTGTGTAATTGCCCCAGCGGACTCCTACAGGAGTCCGCTGGGAGTCCTAGTCTCCCCACACGATTACAATCCTCAAACCACAGAAATCTCCCATCGTACATGAACACTGCGGCGCAGGGTCTTCGTTACGGGACCCATTCGCCGCTTCCGACCGGTCCTTTACATTTTGACATCACTGGAACGCCACATTTTGTAGTTTGCGATTTTCAAACACTCGGATGACTGTCTTTAATCGTATTTAACATTACGCAGTATGGAGATGAAAAATCTAGAAGCGTATATGAGCAGAATGAACTTCAATGTGTGCGATTTTCAGTCTTTTGTGCAAGTTACTAAGATTTTTTTCGTTTTTTTTTAAACTATGGGAATGTTGTTTGGTAATTGATCTCCAAAAAAGATTCGCCCCCTTCGAAAGGGCTAGCCAGTCCTGAGTTCCGAGTTACTTTTGGAAAGTCGTTTTCCGAAAGGTTTGCCCTTGACTTGAAATTTCGTCCGCCTAGGGTTTCACTCCCTTCTCGGAGACCTTGGAACCATTCGAAGAAAGGTTTTCGTACATCACTGGTCAAATAAATGGTTAGATATTGCAGTCTACATACTGCTCGGGGATTCAGGAGACAACTTCTGTCAACTTTAGGCCCATCTGTTGCTGAAAGTCATTGCAAGCGTTGGAATCCTAAGTTAAATGAAGAATTATCAATAAAATGTATCTAAACTAGTTCATCGTACTTTTTTGAAACGTAATAAATCATGGCTTTCGCTATGCCGACATTCCATTATGAGAAACAAAGGCGAAGCGGCGCCATCGCAAGCGTATATGCGGTGAGAGGGTCCCGCAGCGAAGACCCTGCGGCGTAATGCCTGTATACGATGGAAGATTTCTGTGGTTTGAGGATTGTAATCGTGTAGTCTCCCCTGCAACAGGAGTCCTGGTTTTCTCCAGTAGGAGTCCTGTGATACTCCTGTAGGAGTCCTATTATTCTCCTGTAGGAGACGGGAACTAGTACGGTATCTTGGAGGGAATTTCAAATAACGTTTGCTGGAATCAAGCCAAAACCGCCTTGTTTTTGAATTTTTTTTTAAATCGAAGCACGGATTTTCACACTTCTTCGTTGACAATTTTGTCTACAGCAAAAATTAATGCAGGGCATGAAGTCCTTCTATCGTTCCTCCCTCACTTATCATGAAGGAAGAAATCCGGCTCCAAAGCACCCCAATCAATCAATGAAGGGGGCGCCTGTGTGAGCCTGCATGGGCGAATTGATTCTCCACCCGTTGCACAGGCGTATCGTACGCCGCGCGGGTTCGATCAAGCGTTCAACGTGCGCGTTCCAGGTCAACTACCGGAGTTGGTTTGTCCGGTAGGAGACCCAATGGAAGCGATGCGGCATCGTGTCCTGTAGGAGACCGCTTCACTTTAGTTCGGTCTCCTACAGGACAAAACAGCTCCTGTGGGAGACCGCGATCGTCGTTTTCTCCTGTAGGAGTCCGCTGGCAATGTCGGAGTGTACCGCACGGTATTTTTCGTCTAGTCTGGGTGTTAGGCGGCAGACCCGCTCACGAAATTTCTGCGGGAGAGTCCCCCGATTTGCCAGAGTGCGTGCCGTGAGCACTGTAACCAGAAATACGCATCGAATGCTATACTGAGGTGAGAAACGACATGTGAGTGATTTCGCAATGTAAATCTGCCCAGGAGCCTGGGTTTTTGCAATCCGTGAGCTACTTCGGTTCAGACGGTCAGCGAATAGTTTTTCCCACTTTTATATCGCTTTCTTGTTCAGCATAAATGACTGAAATCTATGCATCCTTTTGTCGAGCCTACCGCTTTTGTTATGTATTGGAATTCAAAACGGAACGGAATGATGAATATCTAGCGTCGGTGTAATGGCGAAATGAGTGTGAGCGCAGAAGAAAAGGTGCTCCAAGGCGAAATACAGTAATACGCGAATTTATCCAACGGCGACACCCCCTCTTGGGCCCGCGGGTGCCTAGCAGCCAAATGTTTTCGTTGTAGATTTTTGCATCTGCTACCTGAGATTCAATGTTAAACGCAAAGGATTCTTCTTCTTTCATCAATTTCGAATATTGAGATTCTTTCTCCAGCTCTTCTATCTCAACTATCATTTCTTTCTGCTCGGTTTCTGATTTTATACCAAGAAAATATTCCTCCATTTTATCAATTTTCGCTTGGAGACTCTATTGCGGACTTTATTTGCCCTAAACACGAATTGAGTAAGACCAGAATTGTTGTGCATTTTTCGTGCCTTTCCTCGTCGTTTTCTGGATAGACGATTTTTTGGGAATATGTCTCATATTTTCCAAGTAGCTCAGATATGGATTGGCAGCTACATTTACAACGGAAAAACTGTTGGGCGAGTTTACGGCGGCGAACGAGTTTCCTCGCGCCCGTCTCTAACTCAGACGAAAATTTCTGACCTCGCGAGGGGGGAAACGGGGATATTCCGACGGCACACCACCCCGCGAGCTCCGACCAAACCAGCTGGGGAGTCCCGATTCAAAGGGAATGCAGCCGCGTTACTTACGCGGGAGTCCCCCCCCCCTTACACATTCTGCGCATGGGATAGGTTCACAAGCACGCTCATGCCGATCATTTTTTCCGCAGGGCTACCGTAACCTCTTTCAAAAATTTTCCAAATGTCAGTTTGGTTATGAGCACATCGTAGTAGCCAACAAACATGTTTGCACAATTTCGACCTCCTCAGCCACTTCCCAGTGGCTTCTCGAAGAGAGCGGTGTGTGAATGAATGCATACCGCTCCTCTGCTCTTTTATACCCCGCATGTTATGAGCGTGTGTTAACGTTCGTTATCATGTTTTGTTCAAGAATGGTTACGGTAGCCCTGCGGAAAAAATTATCGGCATGGGCGTGCTTTTGATAGGTTCACCCCCGACACTATCGGGGGTGACCCCCTTTTGTCATCGTCGACATAAAAGCGGTCCTACCGCGTTACATTCCCGGGAGATCCCCTTTTTCTCATTATCGGGGTAGTCGCAGCCGCGCGCTCCAGATTCCTTGGAAGGAAAAGGGATTCATATCCCTTTTCCTGCCTCGGAACTGATCTGGAACGTTTTTCAAACCTACTTACGACCCTGTTTTCTCAACTGATTCGCCGATGCGACCCCCTTCAGCCATACTTTTCCCCTTCTTTTGGCAAGCACTGCAAGAATAAACGAACTGAGATGTTTTATTCAACAAACATGTGGAATAACGAAGCTGCCGAGATTTCGTACGTTCGTGCCGTGGCAGTGTGGAGGAAAGAAGATCGCCTCCGTGCAAACCGACGTCAACCCCTCCGAGAAGAGGGTTTTTGTCATGGGAGAGGTGCTGGTCGGCCGCAGTTCTCCTGAGGATTTTATTACAAAGGGCCGGCGTCGAGAGGAATCCAGGTCCAGCACAGAAGTATCCATGTGCCACCTGCGGCGAGGATGTTACCTGGCATAAAACAAGTGTCCAGTGCTTCGGATGCCAAAGGTGGGTGCACTTCTCCTGTTCGGGCCTCAGTTCTGTAAGGCATCATGACTCATCCTTTCGTTGTGTTCTATGCTCTGCCCCCAGCAACTCTGATTCCTCAATTACCAACCGCCCCCTCTCCATTGTTCACATTAATCTCAACGGCCTTCGCAACAAGTTATCTGAACTCTCTCTATTCGCACGTTCTCATCACCCGGATGTTATCATGGTTCAAGAAACCAAACTCTCTCCATCTACCACTTATCCCCAACCTGTGGATTGGTACGGCTCACTGAGTACCGTGGATACTGTGGAAGCTAAATATGAACTCTTTCTTTCCATCCTTGACCACACCATTGATTTATTTGTACCGATTAGTCTGGTGTCCACGAAGAAGACGTACCTCCCTGAGCACTTGGAAAATCTCTCTCACAGGAAATCTCAAGCCTGGAACATGGCAAATAGTAGTAACAGGGCTGAGGATTGATGCGATTACAAAAGAGTTGCGGCACTATTTGAAAAACGTTTGAAGAAGTATAATAGTAATAAGGAAAGGAAAGTTATCGATTCTAATACAGATTACTTAATTCGAAACTCAAAAATAAATCTCAGGTTGGATGTCTTGTGAGAGAGGATGGTTCCAGTGCAGTAGAAGATGGCCAAAAAGTTCAACTTCTGGCAAATATGTTTAAGAAATCATTACTTGAGGATACTGACTTGGATGAGAGTGTTAGTCCTTCTCTTTTTCCTGTTATGCCCGACTCTGTATGGTTTCACCCCGGGGAATTGTCGGAGCTACTTGCCAAATGGCCTAATTCGTTTTCTGACACGCCGGATCACATACCATTATGTTTCATTGAAAAGGTGATTGATATAATAGTTAGACCGCTTGCACACATTTTCAACCTGAGTTTTATGCGTGGAGATGTTCCGAGTAGATGGCGTACATCCGTTGTTACTCCTATACCGAAGAAAAAGCCATTTTCTGATCCCAACAATTACCGGCCTATCAGTATCACATCTATTTTTGCAAGACTTTTTGAAAAAGTATCAAAGAAAAGAATTATGGCTTATCTGGAGGAGCACTCCATCATCTCCGAGCACCAACATGGTTTCCAAAAGGGTAAATCCACAATTTCGGCGATGCTGCAGTCACTTGAAGACTGGACTCGTGCGCTGGACAATGATGTTGGTGTGGATGTTATTTACCTCGATTTTTCCAAGGCGTTCGACAGAGTTTCCCATCGCAAATTAGTAAACAAACTAGAAATAGTGGGTATCCATCCGCGTATTGTGGCTTGGATTCGGGCTTTTCTAACGGGCAGAACTTTCAGAGTCCGGCTTAACAGTACGTTCTCCTCTCCCTTTGCAGTGCTTAGTGGTGTTCCCCAGGGTGGAGTGCTTTCACCCATTCTCTTTAATATTTATACGTATGAGCTTCCCTCGATTATATCCTTGAACAACGTTGGCTGTTCGGCATTCGCTGACGACTTTAAATTGTATAATCCTATTCGGACCAGGAAAGATTCGGAGTGCTTGCAAAAAGCTCTTAATGATGTAGCCAAATGGTCGTCTGAATGGAAATTGCCGCTTTCCAGCGAAAAAACTAAGGTGATAAAGCTTGGTAAGAGGCGAGTGAGTAGCTTCTATACTATTGACGGTATGCAGTTGAGCGAGGTCAGCGAGATTAAGGAGCTTGGCTTTCTTATCAAGGATGATCTTAGTTTCGATGATCACTGCCTCCAAGTCGCGTCCATGGCCAACAGGATGATGCACAACGCGTTTCGAGCACTTTCAACTACCAATGCAAATGTCCTGACTGAGGTGTATGAAACTTACATACGTCCACTTATGGAGTATGGCACGGTGGTATTTAATCCATACAAAAAAGGATCCATCGATGCGCTGGAGAAAGTCCAGAATACTTTGACACGTAGAGTTTACTTCAGGACATCGTGGTTTCAGGCTAATCGCAACGTGTGTCATGTCACCAGAAACGCCAAGTTGGGGCTAACCACTCTAGAGCACAGGAGAAGAAGGTTTGATATGATAATGATGTATAAAATCATTCATGGGAGTGCTGGTGTCAAGGCTAGCCGGCTGTTCAACCTGAGATCGTCAACCACCAGGGGAGCGCCGGTGAAATTGAGCCTCGTTTGGGCCAGGCGGAATGTAAGACAGCACTTTTTTGTCAATAGGGCGGGATCTGAATTCAACAAATTACTTCGGTCAGGCTTGGTAGTTGGGAAGTTCACTGAATTCAAAAAGGCGCTTGAGAGTTATCTGTTGTCCCAAGAGCGATGTTTATAAGATCTCATCCCTTCATGGTGCCGGTGTTGCCTCGTAGTCAGTTTATCGATTTGCTTTATTATTTTCCTCTATCTTTGATCTTTTTCAGTTGTCGTTTAGGTCTTTCGTTTTGTTGTTTGTCTATCACACGGTTCTACCGTGTAATAAATCAAATCAAACCTAACATTCCGGGCTATACCGCCTATCACATGCCAAGGACAGCTCTTGGGGGCGGAGTGTCTACTTTCGTGCAATCTGCCTTACCTTCTCATATTATCCCTAATACTCCTAAGGACGGTACAGGCCATAAAACGGCCAATGTCTCACCGTCGACTGCGTACCACGCGCTGCGCGACCGCACGTGTGTCGGAAGCAGACGAGTTTTGGTCGCCGCGCGACAAGTTTTGGCCGCCGCGCGGCGACCGAAACTCGTCGCGCGGCGGCCACTCGTCTGCTTCCGACGCACGTGCGGTCGCGCAGCGCGTGGTACGCAGTCGACGGTGAGACATTGGCCGTTTTATGGCCTGTACTCTCGAGTACATTCCTGTCCACCTCCCCCTCAAAACCCCTTTATCTCTATTTAACGTCTATATCCCCCCCCTGGAACATCTTGCCCCCCGTCTTATAATCCTATACCTCCCCTTAAGCAGTTGCACGGCTGCTCACTCTCCCCTTCAGCTGTCTTTGCGGGTGACTTCAATGCTCACACGTTCTGTTCCGCTCTTGATTCTGACGCCAGAGGGGAAGATGTCGTAGAATGGGCTGAGGAGTGTGACCTGGTTATCCTCAATGATGACCAGCCCACTCGTCTCCCTGCCAACGGCCGACCTTCTAGCCCAGATATCTCTCTTGTGTCATCCAATCTTTCTAATGCTTGCACGTGGTCCACATCCACAAATCTCCAGTGATCACATTCCCGTCTTTGTCTATATTGATCTCTCTGACTCTCTTGCCCCTTACTCTGGTTTTCGTCATCGTACTTATCTTAATTTAGGCTTAGCAGACTGGACCCTGTTCAGAGATGTTGCACTCCGCCATGCGGTCGACTACCCATGGAATGGTGATGTTCATCAGAAAGAGCGCCATCTAACAAGTGCCATCCGCAAGGCCATGAAAGCAGCAATTCCTGAGGGTCGTGTCAAGACCTTTTTTCCAAATATCAGCAGGGAAATACTGCAGAAGATAAGAACCAGAGATGAGAAGAGAGCCGCAGACCATCTAGACCCGGAGATCGCTGTGCTGGATAATGAGATCAAGCAGGATCTGCATAGGAACAAGAGGGAATGCTGGGAGAAGTTCACTGGAAAGCTGAATTTCAAGGCGGACGGAACTACGACGTGGAAAGTGTTGAGGAAAATTTCCGGAAAGTCCGCTCCCCCGATGAGCCTCGCTATTGAGTTCGAGGAGAACGTCTTCAAATCAGGGAAAGCGGCTGCTTACGCACTCGGCAAGAATTTTTTCATCACACGTACCAAGCGAGGCGTGCAAAACAGAGTCACGGTTAGAGAGCTGAGCCGGTTGCCGCTCATGAACGCATCTGAGGCCTTTACTCTCACACAAGTAGAGAAGGCTATCAAAGAAATGCGAAATTCGAAGGCTATCGGACCTGACGGTATCTCCCCAGCCATCCTGAAGAAGCTTCCCACGGAACTTCTACCGATGCTTGCAGATATCATTAACACTTCTTTCCGGACCTGCACTCTACCCCAAGCTTGGAAGACAGCCAATGTGATACCGTCGCCAAAGCCAGGCAAGTCCCAAAGCACGGCAAAAGGCTTTCGACCAATAAGCCTGTTATCGCCCGTCGCTAAATTAGCTGAAAAGTTGATCGTGACGGACCTGGCTGATCAAAATGAGCGACAGCAGCATCAGCATGGGTTCAGGAAACTTCACTCTACGACTGCTGCTCTATTGGATATCGTGAGCTTTGCGGTGGGTGGGTTCAACATGAGAAAGCCCCTGAGAACGGTGGCCGTCGCCCTCGACCTGAGCAAAGCGTTTGACGCTGTTAACTTGGGACTGCTGTCCGAGAAACTGCTCAAGTCGTCGCTACCATCATGGCAGAAGCGATGGATTGCAGCGTTCACGAAAGGTCGCCGGGCTAAGGTTGTGTTCCAGAATCACGTATCCGATAGCATTCCAATAGCAGCCGGTGTTCCGCAAGGCGGAGTGTTGTCCCCTGCCCTATTCAGCCTGTATCTTGAGGACTTTCCCGAGCCTCCCAATGATGTAAAGATTGTTATGTATGCCGACGACATCACCATCATGTGCCAGGACCGTGACCTGCAGATAGCCGCTAACAAGGTCAGCGCCTATCTCGTCGAGTTGAAGCTCTTCCTCGATAATATGATGCTCACAGTCTCTGCCGCGAAATCCTCTGTTTCAGTGTTCACAACAAACACCAAGGAACACAGTGGACACAATCGGCGTGCAAAAATTTATCATCCAAAAGCGTGCCACAACGCAGGTGGCTAGGCAAAAGTGTACAGCAAGAATAACAGTGAGTAGTAAGGCGAGTGGTTGGCTGCTCGGTGTCGTATTGGTGGCGTGGCGTCGAGTTGTGGAGTGTAGCGGTGGTGGTGCAGGAACGGCGTGGTAGACGAATCCAATAGGATCTGTAACAGTGCGGTGGCAGGGGTTTATATAGCGCGGTGGGTGGTCTGTGATTGGCCGGTTTTCGCGCCTAGATCAAAACCCACCCACATGGTGATTAGTCTATAACTCGACTGATGTTTGACCTCCCATCACAACAGTATTGATCAGAAATTCTTGTCTCGCGCGAATTACGCACCACGGCAGCGGCTTCTACCGCCGCGTTCTCTTCACCCGGAGAACCTATGGTTAGGTCCGTGGCTTGTTCCCTCAAAAAAAAACATTTAAAACTAAGCCGCGGCTGGCGCGGGTGGTTCAAATCTCACCGGCGGCTGGCTGGCAACTACCAGCCAGCCGCTGGCGAGATTCAAACCGCCGCGGTTTGAATTTTAATGTTTTTTCTTGAGGAAACAAGCCTCGGACCTAAATATTCTCTCGCCACGTACGATCGTTGTTCCATATCTATTCTGGACTGGATTTCGCGGATCAGCTATAATTTCCATCACATGCGAAAATCCCATTTTCAGTTGTGGAAGTTGTTTTATGTTCACCGTTATAACTGAATGTATTCTACTGTTGTCACATTTTGCTGTTGATTTGGCGAAGCCGTCAGAGGTTCATGCCCGAAATAGCGTCGGCATTGAGTTGACCGATAGAGAGGTATTTATGTTCTACCCTTGTTGGTTGTAGCTGCTCAATAGTGTTCTGTTGTCCTTTCTTTTCTCGTCTCGAATATTATCTTTACAGGTTCTTGCAATTAGTTGTGATTTCGATCTGATCGCCATTGGAGCTCGTGAGGCTATATCAGTTTACAATCAAAACTTTAGAGCCGAAAGTCAAGGGAATATTGGTATGTTCTGTTTCATTCTTCAGTGCGTTGCAGAATTATATCGCATACCCAAATTTTCGCGGTTCTGAACTTCGTGTGAATTGAACGAATAAACCGTGAATGCCAATTGATGCATCACCCTCGGAGACCCCTGGGTGCAAATGTTTGGATGCCAAAGGTGGGTGCACCTCACCTGTTCGAGCCTCAGTTTTGTGAGGCATCGCGGCTGCCGAGATGTCGTACGTTCGAGGCCTTGGCAGTGTGGATGAAAGAAGAACACCTCTGTTCAAACCGACGTCACCCCTCCACGAAGAGGGTTTTTGTCATGGGAGAGGTGCTGGCCGGCCGCGTCTCTCCTTCGGATTCTCCTGCTAAGGGCCGGCGTGGAGAGGAATCGTGGAACCGCTCAGAAGAAGACGTACCCATGTGCCACATGCGGCAGGAATGGAACCAGCGGCCAATGGTGGGTGCACTTCTCTTGTTCGCGTCTCAGCTCTGTGAAGCATCTAAATCTGCTTTTTGCTGTGTTTAATGCTCTTCACCTACCAACTCTGATTCGTCTTCCCCAAATCGCCCCCTTTCCATTGTACATATCAATCTCAACGGCCTTCGTACCAAACTGTGAGCTCTCTCTCCGCAGGTACTTACCATCCAGACGTGATCATGGTTCAGGAAACCAAGCTTCTTCTTCTTCTTCTTTGCAGCCACAGAGAGGGGTTCTGTCATAGGTTCGGAAACTCGGCCACTAGCACTGGGTTCGTCCACAGATCCATTGTCGTTAGTGTAGTCGGTCTCTTCGGGCAATTGAACAGGTGCGCAGTAGTATGCCCTTGACTACCGCAATCAGGACACTCGTCAGGTTTGCTCTTGTCAATCCTATGCAAATATGACATAAGCATCTCACCAAGGCATTTGATACGGTTAACATTGGAGTCCTGTCAGGAAACATACTGGAGTCGTCAATACCATCATGGCAGAAGCGCTGGATATCGGCCTTAATCAAAGGTCTACGAGCAAGAGTCATGTTTCAGAACCATGTCTTCAACAGTATTCCAGCTGCTATGCCAGTAGCAATGGCAGCTGGAGTCCCTCAGGGCGGGGTACTATCGCCAGCTCTCTTCAGTCTGTACCTCGAAGATATGCCTGTGCCTCCACAGGACATCAAGGTCGTCGCGTATGCTCATGACATAACAATCATGTGTCGAGATCGGGACGTAGAGGGCCAATAAGATAACGAGTACCTGATCACACTGAAGAGCTTTTTCGACCGCAAGATGCTAAGGATCTCTGCAGTCAAGTCGTCAGTGTCCGTGCTCACGACGGACCCATCCGAGCACAGCGCTCATCCGGATGTCGTGTGGGATGGTGACCGTTTGCCTGCTGCTCGCTTTCCAAAGCTGCTCGGTCTTGTGCTCGATCCGTCACTCAAGTTTCATAAGAATACCGAGCAGAAGCAGGCAGTCGTTAAAGCTAAGCTCAACGTTCTCAGGGCCCTGGGCGGCACTTCGTGGGGTAGCAGCAAGGAGACTATACTCGCAACGTATAAGGCGATTCTTCAACCCGCTCTGGGGTACGCCGCACCGGTATGGCAGCATCTCGTCTCAGAATCCTCCTGGACAAAGATGCAAAGAGTACAAAATGCTGCTCTCCGTAGCGCCACCGGATGTTCAAGGAGTTCCCCAATCGAGCACCTGCATGCTGAGACCCGTCTATTACCAGTGAAGGAGCACTGTCAGCTCCAGGCCCAGCAATTCCGCATCAACATTATAAAGCAACCAAACCACCCGTCGTGGAGAGTGCTAAACCCCGTTAGAGAGAGAAGTATAAGAAAGCCATTCGCCAATGCTCCAAACAACGTCAATTTGCAAATATGGCACGACTCACAGCAAGAACGACACGAGCAAGATGCACGCTCGCATCATTACGCTGTGGTCACTCTACAATGCTAATGTCTTATGTCAGCAAGATTGACAGCAGCAAATCTGATGTGTGCTCGGACTGCGGTACCATCGGCCACGATACAGCACATTTGTTCAACTGTCCGGAGAGACCTACCACGCTGACACCAATGGACCTATGGACGAATCCACTACTGGTCGCCCAGTTCCTACGCCTATGACAAAACCCTCTATGTGGCTGCAAAGAAGAAGAAGAAGTGTAGCCCGGGATATTAGGATGGCAAAGCCAAACGAACACTGCACAAGACGGAAGGGGGTCGGCAAAACTGGCCCTTCGTTTGGCGGAGCCAAACGAACACTGCACATGACGGAAGGGGATCAGCGGAGCCGGCCCTTCGTTTGTCGAAGCCAAACGAATACTACGTGGAGGATGGCCGGGGAAGCCGGCCCATCGTTTGGCGAAGCCAAACGAATACTGTGGGGAGGATGGCCGGCGAAGCGAGCCCATCGTTCGGCCAAGCCGAACGAATACTGCGAGGAAGATTGCCGGCGAAGCCGGCCCCCTGGTGTGGCGAAGCCAAACGAATACTGTGTGGAGGATGGCCGGCGAAGCCGGCCCATCGTTTGGCGAAGTCAAACGAATACTATGTGGAGGATGGCCGGCGAAGCGAGCCCATCGTTTGGCGAAGCCAAACGAATACTACGTGAAGGATTGCCGGCGAAGCCGGTCCCCTGATTTGGCGAAGCCAAACGAATACTATGTGGAGGATGGCCGGCGAAGCCGGCCCATCGTTTGGCGAAGCCAAACGAATACTATGTGGAGGATGGCCGGCGAAGCCGTCCCACCGTTTGTCGAAGCCAAACGAATACTACGTGGAGGATGGCCGGCGAAGCCGGCCCACCGTTTAGCGAAGCCAAACGAATACTATGTGGAGGATGGCCGTTTGGAAAAGCCAAACGAACACTGCACATGACGGAAGGGGGTCGGCGAAACTGGTCCTTCGTTTGGCGAAGCCAAACGAATACTGCACATGATGGAAGAGGGTCGGCGAAGCCGGCCTTTCGTTTGGCCGAGCCAAACGAACGGTGCACATGATGGAAGGGGGTCGGAGAAGCCGGCCCTTCGTTTGACGAAGCCAAACGAATGCTGCACATGATGGAAGAGGGTCGGCGAAGCCGGCCTTTTGTTTGGCGGAGCCAAACGAACACTGCACATGACGGAAGGGGGTCGGCGAAACTGGTCCTTCGTTTGGCGAAGCCAAACGAATACTGCACATGATGGAAGAGGGTCGGCGAAACTGGTCCTTCGTTTGGCGAAGCCAAACGAATACTGCACATGATGGAAGAGGGTCGGCGAAGCCGGCCTTTCGTTTGGCCGAGCCAAACGAACACTGCACATGACGGAATGGGGTCGGCGAAACTGGTCCTTCGTTTGGCGAAGCCAAACGAATACTTAATGGAGGATGGCTGGCTAAGCCGGCCTTTCGTTTGGCGGAGCGAAACGAATACTACGTGGAGGATGGCCGGCGAAGCCGGCCCACCGTTTGTCGAAGCCAAGCGAATACTATGTGGAGGATGGCCGGCGAAGCGGGCCCATCGTTCGGCGAAGCCAAACGAATACTACGCGGAGGGAGGGGGGTCGGCAAAGCCGGCCCTTCGTTTGGCGAAGCCAAACGAATACTATGTGGAGATCGGCCGGCGAAGCCGGACCCACCGTTTGTCGAAGCCAAGCGAATACTATGTGGAGGATGGCCGGCGAAGCCGGCCCGTCGTTTAGCGAAGCCAAACGAATACTATGTGGAGGATGGCCGTTTGGCAAAGCCAAATGAACACTGCACATGACGGAAGGGGGTCGGCGAAACTGGTCCCTCGTTTGGCGAAGCCAAACGAATACTGCACATGATGGAAGAGGGTCGGCGAAGCCGGCCTTTCGTTTGGCGGAGCCAAACGAACGGTGCACATGATGGAAGGGGTCGGAGAAGCCGGCCCTTCGTTTGGCGAAGCCAAACGAACTCTGCACATGATGGAAGGGGGTCGGCGAAGTCAGCCCTTCGTTTGGCAAAGCCAAACGAACACTGCACATGACGGATGGGGGTCGGCGAAGCCGGCCATTCGTTTGGCGAAGCCAAACGAACACTGCACATGATGGAAGGGGTCAGCGGAGCCGGCCCTTCGTTTGGCGAAGCCAAACGAATACTTAATGGAGGATGGCTGGCTAAGCCGGCCCACCGTTTGTCAAAGCCAAACGAATACTACGTGGAGGATGGCCGGCGAAGCCGGCCCACCGTTTGTCGAAGCCAAACGAATACTATGTGGAGGACGGCCGGCGAAGCGGGCCCATCGTTCGGCGAAGCCGAACAAATACTACGCGGAGGGAAGGGGGTCGGCGAAGCCGGCCCTTTGTTTGGCGAAACCAAACGAATACTATGTGGAGATCGGCCGGCGAAGCCGGCCCACCGTTTGTCGAAGCCAAGCGAATACTATGTGGAGGATGGCCGGCGAAGCCGGCCCATCGTTTAGCGAAGCCAAACGAATACTATGTGGAGGATGGCCGTTTGGCAAAGCCAAATGAACACTGCACATGACGGAAGGGGGTCGGCGAAACTGGCCC
Organism: Aplectana chamaeleonis; assembly: GCA_029168955.1. Taxonomy (NCBI): domain Eukaryota; kingdom Metazoa; phylum Nematoda; class Chromadorea; order Rhabditida; family Cosmocercidae; genus Aplectana; species Aplectana chamaeleonis. Next base: position 387,465 of record JAPDOI010000428.1, read on the forward strand.
TTCGTTTGGCGAAGCCAAACGAATACTGCACATGATGGAAGAGGGTCGGCGAAGCCGGCCTTTCGTTTGGCGGAGCCAAACGAACACTGCACATGACGGAAGGGGTCGGCGAAACTGGTCCTTCGTTTGGCGAAGCCAAACGAATACTGCACATGATGGAAGAGGGTCGGCGAAGCCGGCCTTTCGTTTGACGAAGCCAAACGAATGCTGCACATGATGGAAGAGGGTCGGCGAAGCCGGCCCTTCGTTTGGCGAAGCCAAACGAACTCTGCACATGATGGAAGGGGGTCGGCGAAGCCAGCCCTCCGTTTGGCAAAGCCAAACGAACTCTGCACATGACGGATGGGGGTCGGCGAAGCCGGCCATTCGTTTGGCGAATCCAAACGAACACTGCACATGATGGAAGGGGTCAGTGGAGCCGGCCCTTCGTTTGGCGAAGCCAAACGAATACTTAATGGAGGATGGCCGGCCAAGCCGGCCCTCCGTTTGTCGAAGCCAAACGAATACTACGTGGTGGATGGCCGGAGAAGCGGGCCCATCCTTCGACGAAGCCGAACGAATACTACGCGGAGGGAGAGGAGTCGGCAAAGCCGGCCTTTCATTTGGCTGAGCCAAACGAATACTGCACATGATGGAAGGGGGTCGGCGAAGCTGGCCGTTCATTTGGCGAAACCAAACGAATACTGCACATGACGGAAGGGGGTCGGCGAAGCCGGCCCTTCGTTTGGCGAAGCCAAACGAATACTACATGGAGGGTGGCCAGCGAAGCCCGCCCATCGTTTGGCGCAGCCAAACGCGTACTACATGGAGTGTGACCTGTAAAGCCGGCCCATCGTTTGGCGGTGCCGTTATGTATACAGACGTTCTTCCTTTTGTTGTAAAGTCGTATTGTTACCTTTAACCTTTTTCTTCGTATTATAATAAGTATTTAATTTTTAAGCAAACTTTTCGTTACTTAACGTTGCCCGAAGCTTGCCTGAAGCTAGGGACCGGAAGGGTCACTAGTAGATGCAATGAATCATGTCCAGCACATTCGCAATCGGGACATTTATCTGGGACTGACTGGTCAATCCGATGAGCGTAGGCTTTTAGATATGTGGAGTGACCGCATCGCAGACCAGCGAGGATTGTTCGGGTACGTTTCGGCAGTCCAGCTTCGCTTTTGTCAACTCGTGGGGGCACGCCACCAAAAATTAAGTTGTGCTGAGCATCAGACAGGTACTCTGCCACAAACCGCGTATGCTCAGCCATCTGGAGTCTTCTGCGGGAGAGCTCGGATGTAGCCCAGCGTTGTTGATCGACAGCAGACAGAGAAGCACTGAGCGGCGTGCGTATGCTTCTTGGGTCGGGCTCTTGGCAATACTTATGAGAAACTGCTGAGACTGGAGTAAGCAGTGCTGTTTTACGGGGAGTAGGCCGGTTTCCTGATGAAGATGCGGAATAGGCGTCGACTTGTGACATCCAGTAATAAGCCTGAGGGCAGTATTCTGTGCTCTCTGCAACTTGCACCAAGAGGATTCAGAGAAATGTCTGGTCCAAATAGGGGCGCCATATTCCAAGACCGGCTAGACCATGGCTCTATAAGTCGTACGTAGTACTTTTTTCGTGCTGCCTCAAGAGGTTCCAGTCAAGGCGCGAAGAATGTTGTTGCGCGAGTTGGCAGTGGCAGCTCGTATACGCGTGTTCTCATGGAACCAGGAAAACTCCTAATAGTCGAGGATGCTTAGACAGTGGCAGCTCGTGACAATCCCAGACGACTTTGGGATGTCTTGAGGTACACCAGCGGCGATGGGGATGCTATTGGAGACATGTCCCTGGAATAGCACATTTGCCCGACGTCCTTTAGTGAAGGCAGTTATCCACTGCTCCTGCCAGGGCGGAATGGTTGACTTCAACAGACTCTGATAGTATGCCTAGATTAACAGCGTCAGGTGCCTTTGTTAAGTCGAGGGTTACACCAACAGTACGCTGGGGCTTCTTAAGCATATCTCCTCGAGTGTAATCGTAAACAGTTATGTTTATAGGAACTCCTGTTGCCACTATACGGCTTCTGAGGCCTCTATCTAATGGAGGATATATTGAATTCAAGTTCCTGACGAAGTCACAGTTAATCTATTGCGACAACTCATCATGCAGGTACCTTCGTTCTTTTTCCCTTCGCGTAATCATTGGCTGTGGTTCCGTGCATTTACTGCTTCACAAGGCAGAATTTTTTAAATTGTTTTTCGTTCTGAATTATCTGATAGTATTCCTAGATTGACAGCGTTATACACAGTTCTTGTAAATATTATAAGGTTCGCTTTTCTGTACAGGGTGAGCTATCGCCGTAGGAGGTAGATTTTTTTGCTATCAAAGACCTAAGTAGCCCTCACCTTTCAATTATTTTTAGTTCATAACCCCATTGTCTAGTCGAAAACCGAGAAGAAACTTCCTCTTTCGAAATCGCTAAGAAGTGTGAGCATCGCACAAGTTTCCTGGATGCACAAGGAGCACGTTCTGCTGCGCAGAATTCGAGTCATGCCGGCTGTCAGAAGTATCGTCTTTCAAGTCTTTGAACGACTCAAGGTCTTGAAATCAGAAAAAAAATGACCCGCTCTTCCCACCGCGAATCACTAATGATATTGAGGGAAGGGGACCAAAGTCATTTGCGAATCTTGTTCGAAAATGGACGAAAATTAACGTCGCGGGATATTCCGGTAATCTGAGCGCCCGACTGGAGTAAAGCATCCTCCGTGAACTTCACAGAGGGCGGAGAACGCAGATTTGTACCTGGGGTAGAGGGGGGCTCTCGTGTCCCCAGCCTGGTACCGTTCAAAAGAGTATTAATGTGTAACCATAAAAGGTTGGGAGCCAACTCTGAAATCTTTTGTTTACCCTTAATTTTTTCATATTTGATTCATCATTTATATGAATGAAGAAATTCCACTGAAATTCACATACATTCAAAGGTCACGACCAGGGGTGTGCGTAAATAAAATTTCAAATTTCGCAAATCGTAATTACGACAAAACCATCGTAAATCGTAAACAGCAAATAACAATAACCGCTAAAAATATTTTACTATGGTGAAACAAGAGAAACTATGTACCTACCGTCCTATTGTCCACCGTTGCACGTTTTAAGCACATACAAATTAGATTGCGTTCAGTATTTGACAGCTAACCATGTTTGAGGGGTATGGTACACTTTGTCGCTGTCATGAGCGACAGGTATGAAATTAAGCACAAATCGCGGCGAGAACCGCATCGGAGCAACGGCAGCGGTTGTCGTAGGAGCAGTTATTGCGTGTGAGCCGCAACGAAATGTCGCGGAGGGCTGACATGCTGCGAGTGAACCGAAGCCGGTCGCTGCTCAGCGCACGGTAGCGACAGGTTTAGAAGGCGGAAGCTCCGCGACAGGCGGTCGGTGTCGTTGTGCAGAGCGAAGCGACCGTGTCTTGTAAAGGTATACCATACCTTTAATGAGACCGCCTTACTCGTATTTCTCTGCTTTCCCTTATCACTCATTCCACAACTTCCCAGGTCCTGAAAAATCCGATTCAGCTGTCCGAGTACCTGCTGGGCAAAAGGGTCACAATTATACTCCTAATTCCTCTCCCGAAACGCCAACGTCGTTGTAAGCGTTAAAACGAGCCAAAATTACCGTATCTGAGCGATTTCCCACAGCTGAATTTGAGAACTCTCTTTTGCTGGCGCAATCGCAACACCGATTATACATTCGGTAAGGATTGCACTGATATCTACTTCGAGTTCCCTACTGAAGGTTGGCTCAAACCCGGTGCACGTACGCCAGAAAATATGGAACCGAACTTGCGCCAACCTTCTAGAGATCGCATAGTATCAGTCCGACCCGTGGCAACACTATTATCTAGAGCTCAGTATCGGTCGCCCAGCGCAAGTTATTTTTTCCTTTATCTTCTAAATACTATAGTTGTGCTATTCGAATGCCGAATAATCGAATAACTCCCATTTTCTCATCAATGCCAGCATGTATCCGAACTTTTCTTGATTCTTAGCTGTAATCTACTATAAGTGTTCCAATAATTAATGAGAGAGCAGGATCCTGGCCCTTCACCGTACTCATCCGGTATCCATTCGAAACTATTCGATATTCGAATAAAATTGCAAATAACGCATAGCTGCAGGTTTATGGAAGAGTGGAAACCCACTTCTCTATCAATTTCGGAAACATCCCTCCTAGAGCAATGTTGAAAATCATGACTGTTCTAATACATTTTGATATTGGCGCACAAATCCAAATTATTCGAAACTACTCGAATATCGGAGGGCACAACTATACTAAAAACCTTGCAGATTCATAGCTTTATGGTTTCTAAATGTTGCCGCTTTGTGTAGTTTAGCTCCCATAGTGGAGGAATGTAGCCAAGGCGCCCCAACAAACGTTCGCATTTGTGAGAGATAAAGAAAAAGGCGAAGATGAGCGTTTGCACTAGCGCTCACGCCTTTTCTGAGTGTCCGCTTGATGCGGACGAAGAGAAGTTAACTGGGGGCAACGATTTTGAGAGTCAAACTTCTTGGGTAAAAAAGGACGCCCCTCTTGTTTATTCTTTGTCGACTCAGAGTAGACGTAATCTACTCAAAAGGCGGGAGCAGCATTTGAAGCAATTTTTGGATAGCTCAGACTGCTTCGCTCGATGTTTTGGCGCTAATCCAGTTGTAGGAACCAGAACAGCTAATCTTCATGAAAAACTCTGAAACAAAGTTCTTCGTGAAGAGTGCTTTCAGGCTGCATTTCGTCGTAGGCGGCAGCTGGTGAGACGTGCGCGGCACGCAACGCGGATCAGTTATCCAGCGCCTCCAACTCCGACCGTGTGTCCCTCGGTGCTATGTGGGAAGGGGGGCCACTATGGCGCGGTGGACTTGGCCACGCCCATTTTACTGTGTCGCACTAAATTTGAGCACCCACCCGGGGTTTCCCTCCCCTGCCAAAATCAGGAGAGTCATTATGGCACGGAAAAATGGGCGTGGCCATGTGCGATACAACAGTCCCCCCCCTTCCCACATAGCACCTGTCCCTCTTTGAAATGATAGAATCGCGTCAAAGAATGATAATGGGATCGTTTTGTAGTCACACGCCTCGGGTGGTCCCATTTCCTTACCAGAAATATTAGTATACGCAAAGTGGGATTGGAGCAGGTCAATTAGAGATATCTTGTTATCAACTTCCATTGCATATATTCTTATTAACGAAAAATTACGATTTACGGTCTAAGATGTCGTAAATCGTAAACCGTAATTACGAGTCCAAAAAAACGCATTAAATCGTAAAATCATAAATCGTAATTACGCACACCCCTGGTCACGACCCTTCTGAGCGAGGGGGCCGCAATCACCAATTTGAAGGGGGCGCATATTTGTCGAACACTTCACCATGAGCCGCCTTTCTCTGGGCCCGCCAATTACCGTGGGTTGAACCACACTCAAGTGGGAGGCATTGATCATTCCAGCGGGGCGAGAAACGTTCAGGAGTGGTGTCGAGCCAGCAGCTCCGTCTCCATCAGCATCGGCCGACGCTGAGCCTGATTTAGAGACCTATCGGATGTATTCATTGTCAGGAATGTGTTGAAGCTTTACCCTCTCGGAAGAATCATTGTACACCTATAATACTGCGCCCATCTGACAGCGCATCATGTGGGAAAGTTACTGTGCCAAGATGCAGCGAGTTCAGAATGCTGCTCTGAAAATCGCCGCTGGCTGCACAAAAAGCTCTTCTTCTTCTTCTTCTTCTTTGCAACCACATAGAGGGTTTTGTCATAGGCGTAGGAACTGGGCGACCAGTAGTGGATTCGTCCATAGGTCCATTGGTATCAGCGTGGTAGGTCTCTCCGGACAGTTGAACAAATGTGCTGTATCGTGGCCGATGGTACCGCAGTCCGGGCACACATCAGATTTGCTGCTGTCAATCTTGCTGACATAAGACATTAGCATTGTAGAGTGACCACAGCGTAATGATGCGAGCGTGCATCTTGCCCTTCTTCCGAGTTGATACTCTGAGGTGCAGACGGGGGGCGGTATATCTCCTAGTATAGGATTTATGGCCGCCTTCACAAGATGACACCGTACAAACTTGGTGTGCTCCTCGCGCAAAAGACGGAGTCGTTCTTGCTGTGAGTGGTGCCATCTTTGCAAATTGACTTTGTTTGGAGCATCGGCGAATGGCTTTCTTATACTTCTCTCTCTAACGGGGTTCAGCACTCTCCACTACGGGTGATTTGGTTGTTTTATAATGTTGATGCGGAATTGCTGGGCCTGGAGCTGACAGCGCTCCTTCACTGGTAATATACGGGTCTCAGCATGCAGGTGCTCGATTGGGGAACTCCTTGAACATCCGGTGGCGATACGGAGAGCAGCATTTTGTACTCCTTGCATCTTTGTCCAGGAGGATTCTGAGACGAGATGCTGTCATACCGGTGCGGCGTACTCCAGAGCGGGCTGAAGAATTGCCTTATACGTTGTGAGTATAGTCTCCTTGCTGCTACCCCACGAAGTGCCGCCCAGGGCCCTGAGAACCTTGAGCTTAGCTTTAACGACTGCCTGCTTCTGCTCGGTATTCTTATGAAACTTGAGTGACGGATCGAGCACAAGACCGAGCAGCTTTGGAAAGCGAGCAGAAGGCAAACGGTCTCCATCCCACACGACATCCGGATGAGCGCTGTGCTCGGATGGGTCCGTCGTGAGAACGGGCACTGACGACTTGGCTGCAGAGATCCTTAGCATCTTGCGGTCGAAAAAGCTCTTCAGTGCGATCAGGTACTCGTTGATCTTATTGGCGGCCACCTGTAAGTCCCTATCTCGACACATGATTGTTATGTCATCAGCATACGCGACGACCTTGATGTCCTGTGGAGGCTCAGGCATCTTCTTCTTCTTTGCAGCCACAGAGAGGGGTTCTGTCATAGGTTCAGAAACTCGGCCACTAGCACTGGGTTCGTCCACAGATCCATTGTCGTCAATGTAGTCGGTCTTTTCGGGCAATTGAACAGGTGCGCAGTAGTATGCCCTTGACTACCGCAATCAGGACACCCGTCAGGTTTGCTGTTGTCAATCCTATGCAAGTATGACATAAGCATGGGGGAGTGTCCACAGCGTAAAGATGCAAGGGTGCACCTGGCACGCCTGCCAAGTTCCATCTCTGTCTCGGAGACCTTTGGAGGTGCGACTCCCAGGATGGGGTTTATGGCAACTCTGCTCAAGTGTTCGTTCACGAATCGGGTATGCTCCGCGCGCAAGAGACGGAGGCGTTGTTGTTGTGCTTCAGTGCCTCTCTGCACATCTACTTTCGTGGGAGCATCAGCGAAAGGCTTTCTGATACATCTCTCTCACCGGGTTTAGTACTCTTCGCGAAGGATGATTCGGCTGCTTCACGATGTTAATGTACATTTGTTGCGCCTGGAGTTGGCAGTGGTCTCTAACTGGCAATATGCGAGCTTCGGCATGTAAGTGCTCTATTGGAGAGCTTTTGGAACAGCCTGTTGCAATTCGCAGAGCACAATTTCGGACGCGCTGCAGCTTGGACCAAGAGGTGTCCGACACGATGTGCTGCCAGACTGGCGCAGCATACTCCAAGGCGGGTTGCACAATAGCCTTATACGTGGTCAGGATCGTTTCTTTATTGCATCCCCAGGACGTTCCACCGAGAGCACGCAGGACGTTGAGTCTTGTTTTCACTGTGGCTTGCTTCTGCTCAGTGTTCTTATGAAACTTCAACGAAGGATCCAACACGAGTCCAAGCAGCTTGGGGAATCGGGTGGCCTGCAATTGAGTTTCGTCCCATTTAACCATAGGATGGGCACTGTGCTCTGCATTATCAGTGGAAAAGACGGTGACGGACGATTTGGAGGCAGAGACTGTGAGCATTTTGCGATCGAAGAAACATTTCAACTCGATCAAGTAGTCATTGATCTTACTGGTGGCTACCTTAATGTCGCGATCTCGGCACAGAATAGTAATATCATCCGCGTATGCAACGACCTTGATGTCTTGAGGGGGAACGGCTGCCGAGATGTCGTACGTTCGTGCCGTGGCAGTGTGGAGGAAAGAAGATCACCTCCGTGCAAACCGACGTCAATTTCTCCACGGAGAGGGTTTTTGTCATGGGAGAGGTGCTGGCTGGCTGCAGCTCTCCTGAAGATTCTTCTAGGCTCAGGCATATCTTCGAGGTACAGACTGAAGAGGGCTGGCGATAGAACCCCGCCTTGAGGGACTCCAGCTGCCATTGGAATACTGTTGGAGACATGGTTCTGAAACATGACTCTTGCTCGTCGACTTTTAATAAAGGCCGATATCCAGCGCTTCTGCCAAGATGGTATTGACGACTCCAGTGTGTTGCCTGACAGGACTCCAAGGTTAACCGTATCGAATGCCTTGGTGAGATCCAACGCAACAGCTAAAGTTCTCTATGGCTTGTTAAAGTTGAACCCGTCGATAGCATAGCTGGTAATTTCTAGCATCGCCGTAGTTGTGGAATGTAGCCTCCTGAAACCATGTTGAAACAACTGCTTCTCGTTGTGCTCCGCTAGATCCTTGACAATGAGCTTTTCGGCTACCTTAGCGAAAGGTGACATCAAGCTAATGGGACGATATCCCTTTACTAATGACTGAGGTTTGCCAGGTTTGGGCAACGGGATGACGTTGGCTGTCTTCCAGTTTTGCGGAATAGTGCAAGAGCTAAACGAAGTGTTAATCATATCAACGATGAGCGGAAGGATCTCAGTCCGGAGTTTCTCCAGTACAGCAGGACAAATGCCGTCGGGACCGACAACTTTGGAGTTCCACATGTCCTTTATGATCTTCTCTACTTGCGCCACAGTGAACGCTTCGGCCGTGCTCATGAGCTGGAGGCGGCACAGCTCTCTTACTGTCACTCTATTCTGCGGACCTCGCCTTGTACTCGTGACAAAGAAACTTTTACCGAGAGAGTAGGCGGCTTCCTTTCCTGACTTGAAAACGTTATTACCAAACTCAATAGTGGAGACGGTGGCTGGCGAGCTCATTCCCGATAGCTTCCGAAGTACCTTCCAGGTAGCTCCACTGTCCGTCTTGAAATTCAACTGTTCTGTGAACTTTTCCCACTGTTCTTTCTTGTGCTGATCGAGATCTTTTCTGATCTCACCATCCAGTTGAGCGACGACAGGGTCTAGATGGTCAACTGCTCTTCTGGCATCCCTAGTCCTGATTTTCTGGAGAATTTCTCTGGTGACGTTTGGATAGAACGTCTTAACTCGGCCAACAGGGATGGCCGCCTTCATGGCCCTGCGAATTGCATCAGATAAGTGATGCTCCTTCTGGTGCACGTTGCCATTCCACGGATAATCAGCCGCTAGGCGCAGCGCCGTTGAGATTGATATGTACAATGGAAAGGGGGCGATTGGAGTTTGAGGAATCAGAGGTGGTAGGTGAGGAGCACAAAACACATCAAACACATCGAAAAGAATAGTTGTAATGCCTCACAGAGCAGAGACCCGAACAGGAGAGATGCACCCACCTTTGGCATCCGAAGCACTGGACGCTTGTTTTCCTCCCTGTGACATCATTGCCGCACGTGGCGCATGGGCACTTCTGAGCAGGTCCAGGATTCCTTTCCACGCCGGCCCTTAGCAGGAGAATCCGAAGGAGAGACGCGGCCGGCTAGCACCTCTCCCATGACAAAACCCTCTTCGTGGAGGGGGTGACGTCGGTTTGCATAGAGGCGATCTTCTTTCCTACACACTGCCACGGCGTGAACGTACGACATCTCGGCAACAAAAGCTCTTCTACTCTGGCATACTGGGGCGTCGACAAAAGGTTGATCCGCCCACCATGAGTCACCGCTGGCCAACGCGCCGATATTCGGCGGGGCCGTGGCCGCGAGTTATGATCTCGTCGATGTCGAGCTGTTGCACAGCAATTACGGCCGCGAGTTATGATCTCGTCAAGGTCAAGCAGGGTTGCGAGATTCTGCAACGGGGCGTGGGGGGGGGGATCGCAAATTGTTGGACCGAAAACGAATTTAGGGGGTCGCAGAAACTTTGGATCAAAAATGAACATTTGGTGAAGATATCACGAAAATCCTCGATATTTTTGGTGGCCGAAGCAAAGGATCGTAGCATTGCGCAATTTTTAGACGCCTGAGCCCGACTACTGAGCAAATTTTCGGCGTCTGACGGTTTCAGTAATCAAATATAAACTGCCCAGAAATCGCGCCGGGGGTCGCAAAAAAATTGGATTTTGGAAAAAAATGGTGGGGGGTCTCTACAATTTCGAGAAATTACGCAGCGCCCTGCCCGATCCTGGATCTCGTCGATGTTGAGCAGTTGCCCAGCAATTACGGCCGCGAGTTATGATTTCGTCGATGCCGAGCTGTTGCACAGCTAGCGCTCTAGATGCAATGGAAGTATTCGACAAAACTTTCAAATATGCTGCGAAGAATGAGAGCGCAGCCGGTTCAATTACCCAAGTTTGCGGTACATTGGCCCCGCCCAGCATCTGGAGGTCGTGCCTATCCGGTGGTGACCCCAGTGGAGGCTGGGCGACCAGCCGCGATGCGTGTCGGTGTAAAGTAGTTCCTAAGCTAGTTGAAACAGTCCTGTAGGATGTGAGCTGCTGCTAAATAGGCCGCTAAACGCGGCACATCGAGTTGTCAACAGCCCGACAACAGGCGGACGTCACCGGGAAACGGGCAGGTCCCAGGCTGACAAAACGCGCGATTTGACTTTTCAACAGGGAGCGGTTTATGAGATGACAACATATCAACCTGTTGTCGACGCCCCAGTTTGCCTGAGGAATTATGTGGTCACTATCTCTTGTGGCTCACTAGTAAAACTACGCAGTATCCCGCTCCGAGCAGCTGGTTCCAAAAAGATATGAGCGCGTTTAAAGTTTCGCGAAATGTTAAGGAAATTTTCTCGGGGTGTATTGAAAAAAAAATCGGATTTTGCTGTAAACTTGTATGTAGGGGTAATCTAGGGTGCTGAAAACGAATATGGGGTCTGTTTATCGAAATTCTGAGGCGTCGATTTGTGACATCCAGTAATAAGCCTGAGGGCAGTATTCTGTGCTCTGCAGCTTGCACCAAGAGGATTCAGAGAGATGTCGACTCCAAATAGGGGCGCCATATTGCAAGACCGGCTGGACCATGGCTCTATAAGTCGTACGTAGTACTTCCTTCGTGCTGCCCCACGAGGTTCCAGCCAAGGCGCGAAGAATGTTGTTGCGCGAGTTGGCAGAGGCAGCTCGTATACGCGTATTCTCATGGAATCGTAAGGAGGGTCCAGGAAAACTCCCAATAGTCGAGGATGCTTAGACAGTGGCAGCTCGTGGCCATCCCACATGACTCTGGGATGAAGCCGATGTTCAATAGTAGCCGTTGTACATAGTGTGACACTTGACTTGGAGGCAGAAACAGTCAGCGGCTTTGATTTAAGATACACTGCCAGGGTCCGTAAGTAGTCATTCATGGTAGCAGTGGCTCGGTCAATAACTGAGTCCGTGCTTACGATGGTGATGTCCTCAGCGTACAGGCACTGATGAATAGCAGTTGGTGGAACAGGAATATCAGGAAGAAATAGCGAAAATAGGCTAGGGGATAACACTCCGCCTTGAGGGACACCGGCTTTCAGAGGAACCGAAGACGACAGATGTCCGTCGAACTTGGCACGAATAGACCGGTTCTTGATAAAGCTATTAATCCACCTTTTAGACCAACTGGGCATGTCCTATTCCAGAATGGATTTTGAGAGGAGCGGAAGACTGACGCTATCAAAAGCCGCCGTAAGATCTATGGCAACGACGAGGCTTCTACCAGCCGGGGTCTTGCGGTTAAATCCAGCGATTATGTGCTCGGTGATCGACGTCAGGGCTGTGACTGTGGAATGCTCCTTCTTGAAACCATGCTGGTGGGTGTTGTGCTGTAGACTGCTTTGGAGGAGCGGATTGAGGAATCTTTCCGCAAACTTGGCAAGGGAGAGAGGAGGGAAATAGGGCGGTGGGAGGCAGCCTCATCCGGCGGTTTGCCTGGCTTGGCGATGGGGATGACGATAGCTTGTTTCCAGCGGGCCGGAATAGCACCAGAACTGAATGACGAAGGAATAAGATCAGAGAGCAGTTCGTAATAGGGATCAGGAATATGTTTGAGATGAACAGCCGAAATCCCGTCGGGTCCCTCAGCACGCGAATTTTTCATCGATTTGATGACCTTGTCGATGGCGGGGGGAGAGATAATAGGGCCATCCAGTCGACTGAGCTTCCTGACTGCTCGCATTGTTCGTCTGTGTTGCTTATCCCGAGGCGACGATGCAGATGCAAATAGTTTGCCGGGGAGGCAAGCAGCTTTGTATCCATGCTCGAATCTTCCAGACGGAAATTCTATCATGTTGCGGTCAGTACTCACTTTTTTGCCTGAAAGCTGCTTCAAGGTGTTCCAAGCTTTTCCACGGCAAAATCGATCGACTCGGTGAGCTCTTTCCAGCGTTGCTGCTTGTGTACATTTAGCAATGCGGTGATGTTTTCCGACAGCTGCTGTATCGCTGGATCATTAGGGTCCGATCTTCGCTTGTCATCTCTCATAGTGATTAGTTCAAGCACTTCACTGGGCACGTTCGGGTGAAAAGTCCTCACACGTCCAGTAGGAATAGGAGCTTTGGTAGCACGTCCTATGGCATCCACTATGAACTTCTCCTTGTCGTAGACTGAGCCGTTCCACGGGTAGCTGGCCGCCTGGCTGAGCAATAACTCTTTGAATAAGTCCCAGTTAGCCTTACGATAATTAGAATAGGACTTACAACGAGAGCCAGAGAACGGAGCAAGCAAACTATTAAGTGACAGATCCAATGATATAATTATGGGAACATGGTCACTGGCCAGTGCCACATCAGTAGACCAGGTACAGGAAATAGCTAGCGAGGATGATACAAAGGTGATATTGGGTGAGGAAGGCCTACCCACTGCCGGTAGGCGAGTGGGAGAATCCTCATTGGTGGGAAGAAGATCACAATCATCAGCGAAAAGCTCTATGAGTTCACCTCTATTGTCAGGCTCAAGGGGAGAAAACCACGAAGGGGAATGAGCATTAAAATCACCAGCTATTACAACCGAACATGATGTTAAGGCAGCATGGACATCATGTAGGTAAGCCGTGGGATCAAATGAAATGGGACAGGATGTGGTGAGGGGTATATAGACATTGACAATATCAAGGGGGCCACTTTGTAATACAATATGAACTCCAAGACATTCAACAACATCATCATTGGGAAGAGTAATAAGGTGAGAAGGGATAGATGATTTTACAAATGTTGAAACACCACCGCCATGAGAAGTACGTGGAACATGATAGGATAGATAACCGTGGAGACGGGGGAGGGGGAGGAAGAAATGCTAAGCTTGGTCTCCTGCAGGAGAATGACATCAGGGTGAGTGCGATCTACATACACTGTGAGTTCAGCAAGTTTGGCACGTAGGCCATTGATATTGAGTTGATAAATGCGAAGACTATGCTGAGGAACCCTAGGAGAATTTACAGAGCAAGACATACAACAGTAAGCATGAGTGTAGTCATCATAGCTGGACAATCTCGAACATTTAAGGTGCACCCAGCCAAGGCAACCGCCACAAAGAATGCTTGCATGTTGAGCAGATAGTCCGCAGTGACAGCAGGGATATCGAGTGTCTTGCTGCGCGGTCCCGGGTTCCTCTCAATGCCAGCTCAGAGAAGTCGAATACAGAGGAGTGTAGCAGCCAGCCAGTTACACTCCCAGTACGAAAAATTTCCGCATGGAGTGATTGATGTTCGTTTGATGAGCCTCCATATGTCGACTCCTCAGATCCACCACGCGTAGGTTGAACGTCTTGGATCTGCCTTATACGTTCTGGTAATGGTTTCCTTGCTGCTACCCCATGATGTACCGCCCAGGGCTCTAAGCACGTTAAGCTTCGCTTTGACGATAGCCTGCTTCTGTTCCGTGTTCTTATATAACTTGAGCGAGGCGGCGCTGGAAACTTTTCTGACTCGAATGCGCGCGGCCGCAAAGCGTGTCGAGACGCAATTGCAGACCGGAATTTGGCCCAGAGAAGCACGGTATGTACGCATGTAAAATCCATTGAATGCTATTCTAACAAACATGTGCTATCAATCCTAAACTGACAATGGACCGGTGACCGTCTGTGGTCCAATCATAATCCGAGAGGCAGCGATTGAGCCTGCATAACCCGCCGCGCGCAAATCGCAGCGCGATCTTGGCTGTCTGCTCCCTCTCTCGCTGTGGGAGGGGCCTTCTGGCGAGCGAGCCGAGGTGCGAACAGCGTTAACGAGTTTATATTTACACCAGTGATCATTGATTTTATCCTGAAATCCCTCTCCCGTTGTTATCCAGCTATCCAGCGTTGCCGGGCCCCGCTCGCTAGGCTTTGCCCATTGAGGCAAAACCCCACGTTGCCCAGCCACAATGCTGTGCCGGACCCTGGTCCTGCAATCGGTCGCAATATTCAAAGCTGTTTTTTTCTTGGTGCTGTTCTGTTTTTGAATGAAAACTGGGTTACTGTGCGTTTCCATTAGAAAAACAGCTTTGTTAAACATGCTCTCAGTAATCTGTGCTCGTTCTTTTTAGCCTGGTATATGAGCGAGAATCGGGCTTATTCATGGCTTCTGTTTGTTCCAGCCTCTGCTACATAACCGAGAAAGACTCATCGTGTGACCCTCTAGTAATCTCATGGGATGGAACTGACATATTATCAATGTCGAGTGTTTCTGTTGCTCGCGCATCAGAGAAGCTGCTGTTGCGTGTTGCAGAATCGAAACGCGCGGCCGTACTGTCTTTTTCATTGTCGCCGGGGTCAGTTTCTTCCTGCTTTCAATCTTATTAAGTCTTTCAGTGCTCTGCCAACCCGTAGCTAGACGCCTGCAAGGGCGCTGCCTGCAACGCCGCCCAATTCCAGTTGCGAAAATTTAAGGGTTTAGATACGATAGCTACAGGAAACGGCAAAATTCACATTGTTCCCACGCGTGCTGATGCGGAGCGGAGGCTAGAGACAGTGAGAGAGTGCAGTGCAGACGGAGGCTGAGGCGTCGCGCGCCGCTAGCGCCTCGAATAGTGTGAATTACGACGTTTTATAGAGAATAAAACCCGCATATCCTTGTGCCGACGGTACAAGGGTGCAAATTCTACGCGTATTCTACGTAAAAACTAAGTCTGAATTCGATACATTGATCTCTCCGTCACTAAACCCGTATATTCTCGCTATAATTTTGTAGCGAGAATCCACTGATTTAACGACAGTTTGTGTTGAAATGCAATCTTAAACAAGCTCTGGCTACGCGCAACGCAGGGGTGCCATTCGAAGCGTGTTGGCTCAGTCAACTCTCGGAGTGATTCCTTGACACTCGTAGAGGGTGACCCCCAGTCGCTGATTGGAAGACCTTGCCACGGATGATTTTGACCGCAGGGATGCTGCAGGCCGTGGGGAAGACGCGGCAATGCGGTTGGCCGGGATCACCTTTCTAGTACGGATCAGGACTGGGTGGGTCGATCGACCGATTGCTGTAACGAGAATTTGCGTAGAATATGCGGGCGCTGTAGCTAAAATTTCACCACCTGATGCTAAACTTTTCGTAATTTACGGAAATTCTCGTGTCAAAATTAAACTAAATGCCTCCGAAACTCTAGACATCTTCTGTTACCGCGTGAGGCATCTAGCTACGCGCTGGCAGAGTACGTTGAGTGCTCGAAAGGTTAGGCAGTTTGCTGAGCACATATGTCCGTGTAACCATGTTGACGTCCTTTTCAAGTCCGGTATCGTTTTTAGAGCGCTGAAACCGGATCAGGTTGCCGAAGATGCTCCTTATATTAGCAGTTTCTCCACAGTGAGTGGTTTCACGAGGGGAAAGTACACATATTTTGTTGGCTCGACTGATCAGCCGTTTGAGCCAGTGATTAACGCAAATCTCGGAGTGTTTCCGAATCGGACCAATTCAAAAATTACGAGGTATTATTTTTTGATTCTTGTCATTGATTGGGTGGAGAGGCTTCGCTTTGAACGTCACTGAGGTGCTGTCTAGAAATCACCCATTCCGTGCGGTCGGTCCCTTCATTGCTGAGTGCCAATATGTGACGTACGCCTTTTTAAACAAATGGCGGTGAACCTGGATTGCAAACGTGTTTCTATTAGAGCAAAATCAAAATGTATTACAAAATAGAAAAAGAGGTGTTCAAGATTTTCGAAAAAAAAATTGCTCCCGAAACTGTATGAGAAATCCAGTTTCTATCAAAATGATTCATTCATTCTAACTTTAAAAACGACGTTTCAAAATTCAGGTGTGTAGCAGCGATTAATTATTCGTGATCAATCATCCTAACCGAGTCCCGGAGAGATTTCCTCAGCGAAGCTAGATAAAGTAACGTTCCCAGTTGCCCATGTTCGCTACTCAAAAGTGTGATTATTAGAGTGAGGACTTTTTGGAAAGAGACCGAACGAACGAATTTCGAATAAATCCGTTCATTTTTTATTTCGAACGAACGAATTTCGGATAAATTCGTTCATTTTTTATTCCGAACGAACGAATTTCGAATAAATTCGTTCATTTTAATTCCGAACGAACGAATTTCGAATAAATTCGTTCATTTTTTATTGCGAACGAACGAATTTCGAATAAATTCGTTCATTCTCTATTTCGAACGAACGAATTTCGAATAAATTCGTTCATTTTTCATTCCGAACGAACGACTTTTGAATCAATTCGTTCATTTTTTATTTCGAACGAACGAATTTCGAATAAATTCGTACATTTTTCATTCCGAACGAACGAATTTCGAATAAATTCGTTCATTTTTTATTTCGAACGAACGAATTTCGAATAAATTCGTTCATTTTTTATTTCGAACGAACAATTTTCGAATAAATTCGTTCATTTTTCATTCCGAACGAATTTCGAATAAATTCGTTCATTTTTTATTTCGAACCAACGAATTTCGATTAAATTTGTTCATTTTTTTATTCCAAACGAACGAATTTCGAATAAATTCGTTCATTTTTTATTTCGAAGGAACGAATATTCGAATGACGAATCACTTAAGCATCCATAGCAATATCGCGCAGCTACGAAGTGAGCGGCAATAACTAGTTGAATTCTTCTTCTAGAGCTTTATTTCCTCCTACTATTGGAATTAATGAGGCACGACTCATCTCTAAACCTGTACGGGCTACAACGCAAAGACTGCTACAAAATCAACCTTTCCGCTCTAACCTAGCCTAAGGAGCTTATTCGAGGTGCCTAACTAACTTTGCTTGCCCCATAAGCCAGCCAGATCGGTGGAGCCGAGCTCCATAGTTATCTCCATAGGGTGCTCCAGCCTCTATGGTTCAAATGAGAGACGCAGAGTTCTGCTGGAGCCAACCACGGGGCTCGGCTCCACCAACCTGGCTGGCTTATGGAGCCAGCAAAATTAGGAACCCGATATATCATTCGACGCAGAATTACACGTAGATTTCAAAAACAACCCTCACCAGGTTAAAGAGTTATAGGCGAAAAACCGGTGTTTCGTAAAACGAATTAGGCTGAAGAGTCGAGAAAATATTTTTCCAAATTGGAAGCACAAGTTGACGCAGAATTCTATCTCCAAGCACAAAAAAAGTTATGGACGAAAAACCGGCAGTGACACCCACCCAATCTTGAAAATTACTTGCATGAGCGTTGGGTCACTTTCATTCTTTTTCGGGGCGTTTCACCGGTTGTCACCGGTTTTCTCGATGATGGAGGTTCCCCCCTTCACCTGCCCAGAGGTGAAGGTTGGTGGAGTACATGGCTCCACCCAACGAAGCTATGGTTGGTGTTATCATTGTGCGGCGGCATGAAAAAATGGGCGTGGCCAAGTTTGATTGCCATGTGGCTCCCCCTGTTAGAACCGCCCTAGTAGCCTCATTAGACGGTGTGGGAAAAAAAAATTTAGCCCTTGCGTTCGGAAAATTGTAACAATGGAGTAGTGAAGAAAATGAATTCAGTCTTGAAAGGTATGTCGATTTCTTAATACATTAGAGCTGATTTTCATATTTTTTGTTAAATCAGCTCGGGTATTCAAATTCGAATAACATTCGAATATTCACCTCTGCGAATAATCGAATTTGAATAATGTTCGAATATTCACACTCTTCGAATATTCTAATGTTCGAATAAAAATTCGTTCGAAAAATTCGAATAACATTCGAATATTCACCTTTTGCGAATAGTCGAATTCGAATAATATTCGAATATTCACCTTTTCCGAATAGTCTAATTCGAATAATGTTCGAATATTCACACTTTTCGAATATTCTAATGTTCGAATAAAAATTCGCTCGAAAAATACGAATAATTATTCGAACTCGAATAGTCGGTCCTCACTCTAGTGATTATCCTGGTAAGTCGCTCTTGGAAAGACACCTCCGTAACTTGTTTGGGATAATCGGTTCGCAGCTGAAAATCTGTATTTGAAGACAATATTGCATGTATATCAATAAATCTATAGTATTCCGATGCCAACGGCGGATCGTTCAGTTGCACTTCCCTTGTTAGCTATTTCTGATCCCTGCGCAGCATATCACGGCGCGACTACTCCCAGCGCTGTCCATTAAGGCATCTTCCAGAGTTCTCACTGTGAGTGCGGGACGCGCAGGACCAGTGGTGGGCTATGAAGTTTTCTACCTCGCGGCATACGCGGGGCCGCGTATATAGCACCGCCATGGCGGCGCCACCCAACGCGTCATGGCGGATTTATCATTTGTAACGTTTTTTTATTATCAGTTTGAATTCGCTTTATCATTAGTAATGTTAGGTTTATTTTACACTACCGTTTGTGCAAATGCAAGCCCGAAATTTATGTGTGTGACACAGTTGAGGGCTCACATTAGGGGACGTTAGACTCCTGCCGTTGAAAGGCGCGACAGCATGCGATGGAGGGTAATAGATGGAGCGGCGCCGCATGATCGGTGATTCTCCATTGCATGCTGCCGCGCCTTCGAGTGGCGGGTCTCTAATCGACCCTTTACCATGCACCGCGATGGCGGCGCCACCGATGATATAGTGGTTGCTTCCGCGCGATGAAAAGTTTCATAGTCCATCGATTGTCCCGCGCTTCATGCGTGTGCAGCAGTGAGGAATATGAAAGATGTCCAACTCACAGTCTCCTCAGAGAGAGAGAACAATGTCCCTGGGCTTGTTCCCTCGATCCACTTGAGCAGCCAATGAACGAGCAGTGTCGATCAGGGTCAGCCGGGTCACTGTGTAAAAACGCATCGGCATTCTTCGTCCCTTTAGAGATCCAAATTCCAAAATTTCAAGAATTTTTACGATCTCTTCAATTTTTAGGAGGGTGAAATTATCACTATCCACACCCTGAGGTTTAATTTTTTGGTCAAAAAGTTCTACTGATTTTTAACCGCCCTTCGAGAAATTAACATCGGCATGGATCGTGAAGAGTCTTCGCGTTCACTGTGGAAGGTTGGCGCGAACCCGGTGCACCTATGTTATAGCACATGGCATCGAGTTTGCGCCAACCTTCAACAGTGCACGCGAAGTCTCTTCACGATCCATCCCGACGTTACACAGCCGTGCTTGACCGTGGTGTCGATTGACCGCCACTTATCCAAAATCTACTTGAAGAGTCTTTTTTTGCCATGAAGCAGCTAAGGATTTTGATCGTTACTGTAGGCACTTCGCCATCACGCATCGACATTCTTCATCCAAAAAGCTAGTAACAATTTACATCGACAAAGACACCAAATTGTAAAGTTTCCGAGCTATGCTATGGATTGTTTTCTTAAAGGCAGTGTTCACGATGAAAAAGTTGCCCGGTTGTTGGCAAAAACGTAAGCTTTTGGTCCTGAGAAGAGTAAGAACAGAAAGGCGAAGAAAAACGGCCAGGAAGTGGGAGAAAATCTCGTGTACCAGCCAACCCATTGGATCACCACGCCAACATCATATAACAGTTGTCCTGCGTTCGTTTCATCATAGGAACAAGCAACGAATTTTCGAATATTCTTCATCGTGGAAGTTTCTAACATCCTAGCATGTACATTGAGCCCCTCTTTTTTAAAGAGTTTTCGGTGCCAGAAACGGAAAGCAAAGCCACTTCAGAAATTTGAAGCACAAAACCATTTGTCCGACGTCAAGTTCGATTCGTTGTCTGCAGTCACCCGAAACACGCAAATGGGCATAATTAATTTTTTCAGAGATTTCTTTAAACAGTTTTTTTTCGGTTTTTGATTTCTCTAAACAGTTTTTTTTTCGGTTTTTGACTACACTGTGGGAACTTTTCCCTATTAACCCCTACTTAGTGGACTTACCTATTCAAAAACGTCGAAATCTATAATACGGTTTTTCATCGTGAACACTGCCTCTAACATGTTTTATCCTCTTTGTTCCATTGCATTATTTTCTTTCACACATGTAGCCTTAAGCGCATGTATTACATTATAATTATTTTCATCTAACGGAGTACCTTGGAATTAATTTCTTAACGTTGGGGTCGCGGAATGTGTGCGGCACATAAGTAATGATTTTCGCCGCATTACCGCTGTGATGCAGCCTCTTTTTCTTGATAAATTGTAGTTTAAACGTAGGTATGCATATTATTTCAGAGTTTGTTCTTTCGACGTAACACCCCATTTGGAGTCCCGCATGGATCTGGCTATTGATTGTAGTCTCGGAGGTTTGTGTCAAGTCAGCGACGTTGATTCTGTCAGCGTCGCTGTTGAATGCTACTATTGATACTTTTAAGACAAAAACCAGCGAGTTGAAGCGGCCTCTTATGATTCAAGACGTGATCAGCTGGTCATCGTGGTAGCAAGTGGAACAATAAAGGTAAAGTCGGCACGGATCGTGAAGAGACTTCGCGTTCACTGTTGAAGGTTGGCGCAAACTCGGTGTCATGTGCTATAACATAGGTGCGCCGAGTTTGCGACAACCTTCAACAGGGAATGCGAAGTCTCTTCACGATCCATGCCGATGTTATATTCGTGGCCTGAGACGTGGCATTTGAACATTCACGAGGATGTTGTTGCTTCAGAGCTCTAATAGAACCGTCTGCGTTTTTTCAATGGCCGAAGTCGAAGAACGCTTCAACAGCGATTGGACCCTGTGCCAAAAAACTACGTTCCAAAATGGAAGCCAGGTATTGTCGACTCAGGACATTCTTTTCGAAGCATACGTTCATCGAACCTCCTTTGGTAAAATGAGCTCAATGTTGGACATGTTTTGCTCACAGGCAACAGAATGGTGACACCTTATTTCAGTGCAGCCTCTTCTTCTTCTTTGCAGCCGCAGAAGGGTTTTTGTCATAGGTCCAAGAAACGGGCGACCGAAGTTGGATTCAACCACAAATCCATTGTAGTTAGTGTGGTGGGCCTCTTCGGACAATCGAATAGGTGTGCTGTGGTGTTGCCAGGGTTACCACAATCCGGGCACTCGTCAGGCTTGCTGCTGTCGATAAGTACGACATCAGCATATGGGAATGCCCGCAGGGCAACGAGGCAAGACAACATCTAGCCCTCCTACCAAGTTCCATCTCGATTTTGCTGATTTCGGGTGATGCTATTCCCAATATGGGGTTGACAGCCACCTTACTCAAGTGATCTCTAACGAATCGGGTGTGCTCCGCACGTAAAAGACGAAGATGATCTAATTGGGAGTCTGTCCATCTTTGTATATTGACTTTCTCGGGAGCATCCGCAAAAGGCCTTCTGATATCTCTCTCTCTAACACAGGACTCATAATCCTTCCTAATGGGTGATCAGGCTGCTTGACAATGTTAATAACCAGTTGCTGTGCTTGGAGTTGGCAGTGCTCCTTAACAGGCAGAATTCGGCCTTCAGCATGAAGCAGCTCCACTGGAGTGCTTTTAGCACACCCAGTGGCAATCCGAAGTGCAGCATTTTGAACTCGCCGCATCTTTGTCCACGAAGAATCCGATATCATATGTTGCCATACCGGTGCCTCATACTCCAACGCCGGCTGCAAGATTGCCTTGTACGTGGTCAGGATCGTCTCCTTACTGCTTCCCCACGACGTACCGCCCAGAGCTCGTAAGACGTTGAGCTTAGCTCTCACTGTTGCCTGTTTCCGCTTAGTGTTTCTGTGGAACCAGCGAAGGATCCAATACTAGACCAAGCAGCTTCGGGAAAATTGCGGCAGGCAGACGTGCGTCTTCCCAGTTCGCAACGGAGTGAGCACAGTTTTCCTTAGGATCAGTGGAGAAAACAGACACAGATGATTTAGCGGCAGAGACAGTGAGCATCATATCATCGAGGAAGCTCTTCAGAACGATGAGGTAGCTATTGATCTTGCGTGCAGTTATATTAATGTCTCTGTCTCGGCACAGGATGGTGATGTCATCCGCATACACAACGACTTTGATGTCACTTGGGGGGACGGGCAAATCTTTAAGGTAAAGAATGAACAGAGCAGGCGATATGACTATTCCTTGAGGGACACCGGCAGCGATCGGGAAGCTATTAGAGACATCTCCCTGGAACAGCACTTTTGCTCGGCGCCCTTTGAGGAGTGCGGTTATCCATCGCTTCTGCCAAGGCGGGATGGTGGACCTCGAAAGCTTCTCAGACAGTATGCCCAAGGCGACAGAATCAAAAGCTTTAGTGAGGTCCAGGGCTACACCAACAGTGCGTTGAGGTTTATAGGCGTTGAAGCCATCCAAGACATAGCTCAGAATCTCCAGCAGCGCCGTGGTGGTAGAATGCAATTTGCGGAATCCATGTTGGTGCTTCTGTTTGTGATTATGCTCGGCAAGCTCCTTCACGACCAGTTTCTCAGCGACCTTGACAATTGGTGATAAAAAAACTTATTGGCCTGTATCCCTTCGCTGTGGATGGCGATTTACCAGGCTTGGGCAACGGAATGACGCTTGCCATTTTCTAGTCTTGGGGTAGGATGCACGTGCGAAATGAAGTGTTGATGACGTCGGCCAGGATTGGCATAATCTCACTCGGCAGTTACTTCAATACCGCTGGACTAATGCCATCCGGCTCTATAGCCTTCGAGTTGCGCATCTCTATTACCACCTTTTCAATCTGCGCAGGCGTCACTGCTTCTGCTTCGTTCATGAGTGGCAATTTACAGAGCTCTCTTACAGTAACTCGATTCTGTTTCCCTCTCTCCTGAGTTATGAAAAAATTTCTTCCGAGAGCGGTTGCAGCCTCCTTTCCCGATTTGAATACTCCATTCTCGAACTCGATCGTAGAATAGTTGGTGGAGGTGCTTTGCCCGAGATCTTCTTTAGAACTTTCCAAGTTCATGCCCCGTCACTCCTGAAATTCATGTTCTCGGTGAATTTCACCCAACACTCCTTCCTGTGCTTGTCCAGATCTCGCTTAAAGACATCGTACGCGCAGAAACCCGTATATTATTTTTTCATGTTTTTGTGTAACTTGACCTCTCTAGTGAACGAAAATGTCGAAAGGGCCCACGAAAAACCTTCATTTGTAAAGAAAAGTCATTCGGAACACATTGTAAATACGAATTTGAATTTCGCGCCAAAATCCTTTTTGAAGTTTTCTTCTTCTTCTTCTTCTGCAGCCTCAAAGTGGTTTTTGTCATAGGTTGAGGAACTGGGCGACCTTCACAGGATTCGTCCAAAGGTCCATTGTGGTTAAGGAGCTAGGTCTCTTCGGGCACATGAACAAGTGCGCCGTGTCGTGTCCGGGAGCACCACAGTCCGGGCATGCGTCTGGTCGGCTGCTGTCGATCTTGTTGACGTAAGACATGAGCAGAATTGAGTGACTACAGCGCAGCGATGCAAGAGCACATCTGGCTCGTCTGCCGAGTTGAGACTCGGGCTCGCAAACCCGAGGCGGCACTGCTCCTAAGATAGGGTTCACGGCCGCCTTCGTTAGATATCCTCGAACAAACTGGGTGTGCTCCTCGCGCAGAAGACGAAGCCTTTCCATGTTGGAGTCGGCCCATCTCTGTACATCAACTTTACGAGGAGCATCGGCGAACGGCGTCCTAATCGACCTCTCTCTTATGGGCTTCATGATTCTCTTTGACGATTCGGCTGTCTCAGAACATTAATATACATCTGCTGTGCCTGGAGTTCACAATGCTCCTTGACCGGCAATATGCAGGCCTCCGCGTGAAGATGCTTCACCGGGGAGCTCCTTGCACAACCGGTAGCAATTCTAAGCGCAGCATTCTGTACACGCTGCAGCTTATTCCAGAAGCTGTCAGACACCAGGTGCTGCCACACTGGTGCCGCATATTCCAGAGCCGGCTGAAGTATTGCTCTGTAGGTTCTCAATATAGTCTCTCGACTGCTTCCCCATGATGTTCCTCCGAGAGCTCTCAAGATTATAAGCCTAGCCTTGACGACTGTTTGTTTCTGTTCCGCGTTTTTGTGGAACTTCAGTGACGGATCAAGAATAAGGCCAAGCAGCTTGGGGAATTTTGCTGCTGGCAACAGGTCACCATCCCATTTGACATCTGGATGGGCACTGTGTTCCTTGGTGTTTGTTGTGAACACTGAAACAGAGGATTTTGCGGCAGAGACTGTGAGCATCATATTATCGAGGAAGAGCTTCAACTCGACGAGATAGGCGCTGATCTTGTTAGCGGCTATCTGCAGGTCACGGTTCTGGCACATGATGGTGATGTCGTCGGCATACATAACAATCTTTACATCATTGGGAGGCTCGGGAATGTCCTCAAGATACAGGCTGAATAGGGCAGGGGACAACACTCCGACTTGCGGAACACCGGTTGCTATTGGAATGCTATCGGATACGTGATTCTGGAACAGAACCTTAGCCCGGCGGCCTTTCGTGAACGCTGCAATCCATCGCTTCTTCCATGATGGTAGCGACGACTTGAGCAGTTTCTCGGACAGCAGTCCCAAGTTAACAGAGTCAAACGCTTTGCTCAGGTCGAGGGCGACGGCCACCGTTCTTAGGGGCTTTCTCATGTTGAACCCATCGACCGCAAAGCTCACGATCTCTAATAGAGCAGTAGTAGTAGAGTGAAGTTTCCTGAACCCATGGTGATGCTGCTGTCGCTCATTTTGATCAGCCAGGTCCGTCACGATCAACTTTTCAGCTAATTTAGCGACGGGCGATAACAGGCTTATTGGTCGAAAGCCTTTTGCCGTGCTTTGGGACTTGCCTGGCTTCGGCAACGGTATCACATTGGCTGTCTTCCAAGCTTGGGGTAGAGTGCAGGTCCGGAAAGAAGTGTTAATGATATCTGCAAGCATCGGTAGAAGTTCCGTGGGAAGCTTCTTCAGGATGGCTGGGGAGATACCGTCAGGTCCGATAGCCTTCGAATCCCGCATTTCTTTGATGGCCTTCTCTACTTGTGTGAGAGTAAAGGCCTCAGATGCGTTCATGAGCGGCAACCGGCTCAGCTCTCTAAGGGGCCGAATAGAGTCTCGCCGCGCGACGGCGCATCAGCATGGTGTGCAGCCGTACCGATCAGGCGGCGCCGCGAGGCGGCGCGGCGGGTCGATTAGACTAGGTCAGGGCCGAATCTGGCAGCGGCCGCCGCCGGCGGCTGCCGCATGGCCAGGCGGCGCCGCTTTGCAACCCCGAGCGGTGCGGCGAAGTGGCGCGGCGAAAGCAGACGGTCGAGCCCGCTTTCCATGATTGAATGGTCAAATATATGTGTTTATGAGGTAAATTTCTGTTTACCGGTGTACTTACATCAAGTTCACTTCTAGTCATAGGATTTTGGGCTCTTGAAACCTAATTTTTGAAGTTTTAAAGATTTTGACACCAATTCAAGGGCTATTTTTTTTTACTAAACTTCGAATTTGAAAATTCCCACGTAACTTTTGAACAACGCCCTTCTAAATTTCCATTTCAGAAACTTATTTTCAGCTGGAAGCAGATCTTCTACGAATAACTAATTTTCGAAAAGTACAGTAGCCTCGATAAGTAATAGTGAGTAAAAGACATAGACATTAGACACTAGGTTTTGAACGAATTAATAATTCGATTACCATGTTTTCATAATATGTCGAATGAATGAATAGTTCGGATAACCACTTTTGTAAAAACCTCTGACTGATGAGTTTTTTGAATGAACCTCTTTCATTGTAAAATCACCAAATGAGTAAATGTACTTGAATGATAAATTTTTAAAATTTCCGAGTGAATGAATTTTGTCGAATTTTTGAAAATATTGAATGAGTTATCAAATTTGAACTATCGAATTGGGACTCTCGAATATTTTTTGAAAATTTTTGATAATTTATCCTCAATTCGATTCGAATATTCGGAAAGTTGGTCCGTATGTTCGAAATCAAAATAGATTTTTCGAATTATTTCTGAATTGTAAAAGGATATTCCCCACCCATTTTTTCAGTTGCAGAAATTATTCGAATGCCGTGACCCAAAATTGCGCGAATATTCGGAAAGTTGAATAGTTCAGTTACTCAAATAAAGCGAGTATTCGAAGAACCAGTAAATTTGGAACCCCGAATGAATGGAATATCCGAAAAACCTATCAGTCCAGAATTCCGAAAGAATCAATCACTTTATAAAGCAAATAATTAACATCCTGAATGAACCGAAAACCCGAGGAAACTAAAAAAATCCCAATCCCCGAATGAATCAGATTTCAGAAAATACAATTTGAGGTTCCCCAATGGATAGAATATTCCGATAGTTCGAATAATATTCGAATAAGTTGTCCATTGGGTCCCAAATCTGACGAATACGTAAGGCAAAATGTTACAACTATACGACTCTAAAAATGAATGCAAGAAAATGGATGGGGTGCACGTCGATCACGGAATCCTTTTTCAGGGAAGAATCCTTCACTGAACATGACCCAAGTCGCCGTAAAATTAAATCCAGCTCCAACTTGGCCAATCTGAATATTACAATAATTTAATTCGAAACTTAGACGTCAGGTGCATAGCTCTGTACGTAGTACGCAAAAGCGCGTCGCCGCTCCAGTTTGCCGCGGCCCGTTCATAGCATTTGGAGATCGGCGGCGATGAGAAATCTTGTGCGGCGCGGCACGCCGCGCCGCTCCATCCTCCGCCGCTCCTTTCAGCGGCGGGACTCTATTCGACCCCTAACCGTGACTCTGTTTTGCACGCCTCGCTTGGTACGTGTGATGAAAAAATTCTTGCCGAGTGCGTAAGCAGCCGCTTTCCCTGCTTTGAAGACGTTCTCCTCGAACTCAATAGCGGAGCTCATCGGGGGAGCGGACTTTCCGGAATTTTTCCTCAACACTTTCCACGTCCTAGTTCCGTCCGCCTTGAAATTCAGCTTTTCGGTGAACTTCTCCCAGCATTCCCTCTTGTTCCTATCCAGATCCTGCTTGATCTCATTATCCAGCACAGCAATCTCCGGGTCTAGATGGTCTGCGGCTCTCTTCTCATCTCTGGTTCTTATCTTCTGCAGTATTTCCCTGCTGACATTTGGAAAAAAGGTCTTGACACGACCCTCAGGAATTGCTGCTTTCATGGCCTTGCGGATGGCACTTGTTAGATGGCGCTCTTTCTGATGAACATCACCATTCCATGGGTAGTCGACCGCATGGCGGAGTGCAACATCTCTGAACAGGGTCCAGTCTGCTAAGCCTAAATTAAGATAAGTACGATGACGAAAACCAGAGTAAGGGGCAAGAGAGTCAGAGATCAATATAGACAAAGACGGGAATGTGATCACTGGAGAGAGTTGTGGATGTGGACCACGTGCAAGCATTAGAAGGATTGGATGACACAAGAGAGATATCTGGGCTAGAAGGTCGGCCGTTGGCAGGGAGACGAGTGGGCTGGTCATCATTGAGGATAACCAGGTCGCACTCCTCAGCCCATTCTTCGACATCTTCCCCTCTGGCGTCAGAATCAAGAGCGGAACAGAACGTGTGAGCATTGAAGTCACCCGCAAAGACAGCTGAAGGGGAGAGTGAGCAGTCGTACAACTGCTTAAGGAGGGGAATAGGATTATAAGAGGGAGGACAAGATGATATAGGAGGAATATAGATGTTAAATAGAGATAAAGGGGTTTTGAGGGGGAGGTGGACAGGAATGTACTCGAGAGTACCGTCCTTAGGAGTATTAGGGATAATATGAGAAGGTAAGGCAGATTGCACGAAAGTAGACACTTCGCCCCCAAAAGCTGTCCTTGGCATGTGATAGGCGGTGTTGCCCGGAATGTTAGGTTGGGGATAAGTGGTAGATGGAGAGAGCTTGGTTTCTTGAACCATGATAACATCCGGATGATGAGAACGTGCGAATAGAGAGAGTTCAGATAACTTGTTGCGAAGGCCGTTGAGATTAATGTGAACAATGGAGAGGGGGCGGTTGGTAATTGAGGAATCAGAGTTGCTGGGGGCAGAGCATAGAACACAACGAAAGGATGAGTCATGATGCCTCACAGAACTGAGGCCCGAACAGGAGAAGTGCACCCACCTTTGGCATCCGAAGCACTGAACACTTGTTCTATGCCAGGTAACATCCTCGCCGCAGGTGGCACATGGATACTTCTGTGCTGGACCTGGATTCCTCTCGACGCCGGCCCTTTGTAATAAAATCCTCAGGAGAGCTGCGGCCGACCAGCACCTCTCCCATGACAAAAACCCTCTTCTCGGAGGGGTCGACGTCGGTTTGCACGGAGGCGATCTTTCCTCCACACTGCCACGGCACGAACGTACGACATCTCGGCAGCTTGAAGTTTTCCTGCTTTCGGAGGCCTCGTCACTGCCATTTTCGGAGTTTTTCTGCATGTGGAGTTGGTGCAGTAACTATTTTTCACGTTGTTTTACGGTCGCACCAACATTCTAGGAAAAAGTGCTAGATGACTGGTGAAAATTGGTGGCGGATCTTCATCTTTGACACCTTCCAACCTCATTGCCCAACGTTTTTGGCGCGCCAAAGTTTACTTGTGTGGTCTACCGGGCTCAATCGTGAAATTAAGCCTGACAAATCAAAATTGATTTCCAGCGCGAACGATTCCTTCAATCTCGTTATCCAGCTCAGCAATGGTCGGATCCAGGTGATCTGCGACTCTCTTTGCATCCCTTGACCTAATCTTCTCTAAGATTTCCCCGGTGACATTGGGAAGAAAAGGTCCTAACTCGGCCCTCCTTCTTCTTCTTGTCAGCCATGAACAAAGCATCGCATCAGAGGCCTAGGAAGCTAGCCACCTCACACGGCTTGTACCATAGATCTCGAGCAGACAAGGTTGTAGGCCTGGCCGGACATGAAATTAGATGCAGTGCATCATGTCCAGCACATTCACAATCGGGGCATTTATCTGGGACTGACTGGTCAATCCGATGAGCGTAGGCCTTTAGATATGTGGAGTGACCGCATCGCAGACCAGCGAGGATTGTTCGGGTACGTTTCGGCAGTCCAGCTTCGCTTTTGTCAACTCGTGGGGGCACGCCACCAAAAATTAAGTTGTGCTGAGCATCAGACAGGTACTCTGCCACAAACCGCGTATGCTCAGCCATCTGGAGTCTTCTGCGCGAGAGCTCGGATGTGGCCCAGCGTTGTTGATCGACAGCAGACAGAGAAGCATTGAGCGCCGTGCGTATGCTTCTTGGGTGGGGGCCGGACGACAGAAGTTGGTGATTTGGGTGGTTCGGGCTCTTGACAATACTTAATAGAAATCGCTGAGACTGGAGTAAGCAGTGCTCTTTCACGGGAACTAGGCCGGTTTCCTGATGAAGATGCGGACTAGGCGTCGACTTGTGACATCCAGTAATAAGCCTCAGGGCAGTATTCTGTGTTCTCTGCAACCTGCACCAGGAGGATTCAGAGAGATGTCTGGTCCATATAGGGGCACCATATTCCAAGACCGGCTGCACCATGGCCCTATATGTCATACGAAGCACTTTCTTGGTGCTGCCCCAGGTAGTTGCAGCCAGAGCGCGAAGAATGTTGTTGCGCGGGTTGGCTGAGGCAGCACGTATGCGCGTATTCTCATGAAAACGAAGTGAGGGATCCAGGAAGACTCCCAGTAGTTGAGGATGCTTAGACAGTGGCAGCTCGTGGCCATCCCAGATGACCTTGGGATGAAGCCGATGTTCGATAGTAGCCGTTGTACATAGTGTGACACTTGACTTGGAGGCAGAAACAGTCAGCAACTTTGATTTGAGATACACAGCCAGGGTCCGTGAGTAGTCATTCATGGTAGCAGTGGCTCGGTCAATAACTTAGTCCGTGCAAACGATAGTGATGTCATCGGCGTACAGGCACAGATGAATACCACTTGGTGGCTCAGGGATATCAGACAGAAATAGCGAAAACAGGCTAGGGGACAACACCCCGCCTCGCGGGACACCGGCTTTCAAAGGGACCGAAGACGATAGATGTCCGTCGAACTTTACACGAATAAACCGGTTTTTGACAAAGCTATTAATCCATCTTTTAGACCAACTGGGCATATCCGATTCCAGTATGGATTTCGATAGAAGCGGGATACTGACGCTATCAAACGCAGCCGTGAGATCAATAGCAACGACGAGGCTTCTACCAGCCGGAGTCTTGCGATTAAATCCAGCAATGGTATGCTCGGTGATTGATGTCAGGGCAGTGATGGTAGAATGCTCCTTCTTGAAACCATGCTGGTGAGTGTTGTGCTGCAACGCGTTTTGGAGGAGCGGATTGACGACTTTTTCCGCAAGCTTGACAAGTGGAGAAAGGAGGGAGATGGGGCGGTGGGAGGCAGCCTTATCCGATGGCTTTCCTGGTTTGGCGATGGGAATGACGACAGCTTGTTTCCAGCGCGCCGGAATAACACCAGAACTGAATGACGAATAAATGAGATCAGAGAGCAGTTCATAATAGGGATCAGGAAGGTGCTTGAGATGAACTGCCGATATTCCGTCGGGTCCCTCAGCACGCGAATTTTTCATCGATTTGATGATCTTGTCAATGGCGGAAGGAGAAACAGCAGGGACATCCAGCCGATTGAGCTACCTGATTGCTCGCATTGTTCGTCTGCTTTGCATATCACGAGGCGATGAGGCCGATGTGAAAAGTTTGCCGAGCAGACAAGCTGTCTTGTATCCCTGCTCGAATCTTCCAGACGGAAACTCGAGCATATTACGGTCCGTGCTCAACTTTTTGCCAGAATTTCGTTTCAGTGTTGTCTAAGCTTTTCTGGCATCCGCGGCAAAATCAATCGACTCGGTTAGCTCTTTCCAGCGCTGCTGCTTGTGTTGATTTAGCAGCTCGGTGATGTTGTGCGATAGCTGTTGTATCGTAGGATCATTGGGGTCCGATCTTCGCTTGTCGTCTCTCAGCGTGATCAGGTCGAGGACTTCACTGGGCACATTTGGGTGAAAAGTCCTTACACGTTCAGTAGGAATAGCTGCTTTGGATGCTCGTTCTATGGCACTGACGATAAACTTCTCCTTATCGTGCACTGTTCCGTTCCTCGGGTAGTCGGCCGCCTGACTGAGCAACGCCTCTTTGAATAGGTCCCTGTTAGCCTTACGATAATTGGAATAAGACTTAATAAGACTTACAACGAGAGCCAGAAAACGGAGCAAGCAAGCTATTAAGTGACAAATCCAATGACGGAATTATGGGAACATGATCACTGGCCAGGGCCACATCGGTAGACCAGTCACAGGAGGTAGCTAGCGAGGATGATACAAAGGTGATACCGGGTGAGGAAGGCCTACCCACTGCCGGAAGACGAGTGGGAGAATCCTCATTGATAGGCACAAGATCACAATCATCAGCGAATAGTTCGATGAGCTCACTTCTATTGTCAGGCTCTAGAGGAGAGAACCACGAAGGAGAATGAGCATTGAAATCACCAGCTACTACAACCGAACTAGATGGCAAAGCAGTATGAACAGTATGTAAGTAATTTGAGGGGTCAAACTGTTGGGACAGGACGAGGATGGGGGTATAGAGACGTTGACAATATCAAGGGGACCACTTTGTATTACAATATGAACACCAAGACATTCTACAACATCATCAGTGGGTAGATCAATTAGGTGAGAAGGGATAGAAGACATTACATATGTTTAAACACCACCACCGTGAGACGTACGTGGAACATGATAAGACAAATAACCAGGGAGACGGGGAAGGGAGGGGGAAGATGCGCTAAGCTTGGTCTCCTGCAGGAGAATGACATCAGGTTGAGTGCGATCTATATACACTGTGAGTTCAGCAATTTTGGCACGTAGGCCATTGATATTGAGTTGATAAATGCTAAGACTATGCTGAGGAACCCTAGTAGGATTTACAGAGCAAGACATACAACAGTAAGCATGAGTGTAGTCATCATAGCTGGACAATCCCGAACATTTAAGGTGCACCCAGCCAAGGCAACCGCCACATTGAATGCTTGCATGCTGAGCAGATAGTCCGCAGTGACAGCAGGGATATCGTGGTGTCTTGCTGCGCGGTCCCGGGCTCCTCTCAATGCCAGCTCGGAGAAGTAGAATACAGAGGAGTGTAGCAGCCAGCCAACTACACTCCCAATACGAAAAAACTCCACATGGAGTGATTGATGTCCGTTTGATGAGTTTCCATAACGTCGACTCCACAGATCCACCACGCGTAGGTTGAACATCTTGGATCCAACTCGGCCCTCCGAATGGCTGCTTTCATAGCCTTGCGAATCGCGTCGATCAAGTAACGTTCTTTCTGGTGCACGTTTCCGTTCCATGGGTAGTCAGCCACATGGCGAAGTGTCACCTCCCTGAACAAGCGCCAGTCTGCAAGGCAAAGATTAAGATAAGACCTTTGACGGATACCTGAATAAGGAGCAAGAGAGTTAGCGAGCTCGACATGGACAAAGACGGGGATATTGTCTTTAGACAGAGTTGTAGCGGTTGACCAAGAGCAGGCTCTAGAGTCATTAGAAGATACAAGAGAGATGTCTGGACTAGTGGATCGGCCGTTGGTCGGAGACGAGTGGACTGATCATCGTTGAGGATGACCAGATCGCACTCCTCCGCCCATTCTTCGACGTCCTTCCCTCTAGCGTCCGTGTCAAGCGACGAGCAGAATGTATGAGCATTGAAATCGCCTGCGAAGACAACAGAGGGTGAAAGGGAGCAGTCGTACAGCTGCTTGAGTGAAGGATTGGGGTCATAAGGTTGGGGACCGGACGTGGTAGGAGGGATATAGATATTAAAAAGAGATATAGGTGCTTTAAGAGGGAGATGGATAGGTAGGTACTCAAGAGTACCGTCCGAGGGGTGTATGGTATGAGAGGGTAGATTTGATAATGCGAAAGTAGAAACTGCTCCGCTAAGAGATGACCTTGGAGCATGATAAGCAGTATAGCCAGGAATGTTAAGGTGTCGAGCAGTAGCGGAAGGAGACAGCTTGGTTTCCTTCTTCTTCTTTGCAGCCACAGAGAGGGGTTCTGTCATAGGTTAAGAAACTCGGCCACTAGCACTGGGTTCGTCCACAGATCCATTGTCGTCAATGTAGTCGGTCTCTTCGGGCAATTGAACAGGTGCGCAGTAGTATGCCCTTGACTACCGCAATCAGGACACTCGTCAGGTTTGCTGTTGTCAATCCTATGCAAGTATGACATAAGCATGGGGGAGTGTCCACAGCGTAACGATGCAAGGGTGCACCTGGCACGCCTGCCGAGTTCCATCTCTGTCTCGCAGACCTTTGGAGGTGCGACTCCCAGGATGGAGTTTATGGCAACTCTGCTCAAGTGTTCCTTCACGAATCGGGTATGCTCCGCGCGCAAGAGACGGAGGCGTTCTTGTTGTGCTTCGGTCCATCTCTGCACATCTACTTTCGACGGAGCATCAGCAAAAGGCTTTCTGATACATCTCTCTCTCACCGGGTTTAGTACTCTTCGCGATGGATGATTCGGCTGCTTCACGATGTTAATGTACATTTGTTGCGCCTGGAGTTGGCAGTGGTCTCTAACTGGCAATATGCGAGCTTCGGCATGTAAGTGCTCTATTGGAGAGCTTTTAGAACAGCCTGTTGCAATTCGCAGAGCACAATTTTGGACGCGCTGCAGCTTGGACCAAGAGGTGTCCGACACGATGTGCTGCCAGACTGGCGCAGCATACTCCAAGGCGGGTTGCACAATAGCCTTATACGTGGTCAGGATCGTTTCTTTATTGCATCCCCAGGACGTTCCACCGAGAGCACGCAGGACGTTGAGTCTTGTTTTCACTGCAGCTTGCTTCTGCTCAGTGTTTTTATGAAACCTCAACGAAGGATCCAACACGAGTCCAAGCAGCTTGGGGAATCGGGTGGCCTGCAATTGAGTTTCGTCCCATTTCACCATAGGATGGGCACTGTGCTCTGCATTATCAGTGGAAAAGACGGTGACGGACGATTTGGAGGCAGAGACTGTGAGCATTTTGCGATCGAAGAAACATTTCAACTCGATCAAGTAGTCATTGATCTTACTGGTGGCTACCTTAATGTCGCGATCTCGGCACAGAATAGTAATATCATCCGCGTATGCAACGACCTTGATGTCTTGAGGGGGAACGGGCAGATCTTCTAGATATAAACTGAAAAGTGCAGGCGATAAAACTCCTCCTTGAGGGACACCAGCAGCGATGGGGATGCTATTGGAAACATGTCCCTGGAATAGCACATTTGCCCGACGTCCTTTAGTGAAGGCAGTTATCCACCGCTTCTGCCATGGCTTGATGGTAGACTTCAACAGACTCTCTGATAGTAGGCCTAGATTGACAGTGTCAAATGCCTTTGCTAAGTCGAGGGCCACACTAACAGTACGTTGGGGTTTGATGGCATCGAAGCCGTCCAGCACATAGCTCACAATTTCCAACAAGGCCGTAGTGGTGGAATGTAATTTACGGAAACCATGTTGGTGCTGCTGTTGGCTGTTATGCTCGGCAAGCTCCTCCACGACCAGTTTTTCGGCAATTTTGGCGATGGGTGAGAGCAGACTGATCGGCCGGTACCCTTTAGCCGTGGATGGTGACTTTCCCGGCTTCGGCAGTGGAATAACACGAGCCACTTTCCAATTTTGGGGTAAAGTACATGTACGAAACGATGTATTTATGACGTCAGCAATAAAGGGCAGTAGTTCACTGGGCAGTCTCTTCAGGACTGCAGGGCTCAAACCGTCTGGCCCTAATGCCTTCGAGTTGCTCATCTCCTTTACTACCTTCTCGAATTGTGCAGGCCTGACTGCATCATCTACATCCATGAGAGGCAACTTACAGAGTTCCCGTACAGTTATTCTGTTCTGCTTCTCTCTTTTGGTTCTAGTGATGAAAAAATGCTTCCCAAGAGCATTTGCTGCTTCCTTTCCTGATTTGAAGACTCCACCTTCAAATTCAATCGTGGCATTGTCGGCGGAGGTGAACTTTCCGGAGATCCTTTTCAAGGCCTTCCACGTTGCTGCTGCATCATTTCTGAAGTTCATCTTCTCAGTGAACTTTTCCCAAGTTTCCTTCTTGTGCCTGTCAAGGTCCTTCCTGATCTCATCATCCAGCGCAGCGATGTCTGGGTCAAGATGATCTGCGGCTCTCTTTGCATCCCTTGTCCTTATCTTCTGCAGTGTTTCCCTGGTGACATTGGGAAAGAAGTTCTTAACGCGGCCTTCAGGGATCGCAGCTTTCATAGCCTTCAAGATAGCATCAGATAGGTGGCGCTCCTGGTGTACATCGCCATTCCACGGATAATCAGCCTCTTGGCGGAGCGCAACCTCCCTGAACAGGCTCCAGTCTGCAAGGCCTAAATTAAGATAAGAACGATGACGAACACCTGTGTAGGGAGCAAGAGAGTTAGAGAGATCAATATCGACAAAGACAGGGATGTGATCGCTGGAAAGAGTTGTGGATGTCGACCAAGAGCAGGCATTAGAGAGATTGGAAGAGACGAGGGAGATGTCTGGGCTAGATGATCGGCCGTTGGCAGGGAGACGAGTGGGCTGGCCATCGTTTAAGATAACCAGATCGCACTCCTCCGCCCATTCTTCGACGTCACTTCCTCTAGCATCAGAATCAAGCGACGAGCAGAACGTGTGCGCATTGAAGTCACCCGCAAAGACAATTGAGGGAGAAAGAGAGCAGTCATACAGCTGCTTGAGAAGGGGGATATTATTGTATGTTGAGGGACAAGAGGAAGAAGGAGGGATATATATATATATATATATATTAAAAAGAGAAAGTGGTGTTTTAAGAGGTAGATGGATGGGGATGTACTCGAGAGTGCCATCCACTGGAGTGTTTGGAATAATGTGAGAGGGAAGAGAGGACAGAACAAAAGTAGAGACTCCGCCTTCTTGAGATGACCTAGGAGTACGATATGCAGTATAGCCCGGGATGTTTGGATGTCTAGAGGTAGCAGTGGGAGAGGGTTTGGTCTCCTGGACCACGATAACATCCGGGTGATGAGTACGGGCAAAGAGAGATAATTCAGAAAGCTTGGTCCGAAGGCCGTTTAGATTGATGTGTAGAATGGATAGGGGGCGGTTGGTAGGTGAGGAATTTGAGTTACTGGAGGCGGAGCACACAATACAACGAAAGGAAGAGTCGTGATGCCTCAGAGAACTGAGGCCCGAACAGGAGAGATGCACCCACTTCTGACATCCAAAGAATTGAACACTTTTTTTCCATTCCAGGTGACATCCTTGCTGCATGTGGGGCCTGGGTACTTCTGAGCGGGTCCAGGATTCCTTTTGACGCCGGCCCTTTGTAGCAGAATCTTTAGGAGAGCTGCGACCAACCAGCACCTCTCCCATGACAACAACTCTTCGCGGAGGGGTTGGCATCGGTTTGCACGGAGGTGGTCTTCTTTCCTCCACACTGCCACGGCACGAACGTACGACATCTCGGCAGCTCAGTAGAGCCTAGTTGCAGTGTTCCCATTCCTTGTCTCACAAGAAAACAATCATTACATGCCGTGGCTATTTCAGATGAAATTAGCGTTTGTAGAATTAATTTTTGATGTAGAATTCGAATTTTAACATTGCGGCTGTGAAACGGTCTTCTGAATGGAGTCATGAGCTTTTTTTTGAACAGATTTCTTTAGAAAAATGACACTACACGTGTCGTAACCTACAGAAATCATCCGAAAAACCTACAAGGATTTCATATTCGCGTTTAGCACCCAATTAACCCTCTGGAAAAATTCAGAGCAAGATTTTCTTTTCGACTTTTGCACTCCCAAAAGTGGGTTGGAGTTATCACCTGCGGGAGGCTGCGAAGGTCGAAAAAATTTCTCGGGGTGGACACTCAGGGCGCTGAATGAGGTTATTTTTTATACTCAAGTTGATTATTCTAGGTACGATAGGAATATGGGGTTTTTGCTTCTACAACCTAGAGTATTTCTCCAAAAAAAGCCTTTGTTGAGAAGTCGTGTGTTTGTGGCATTTGCCTGTGGTCAGCACAATTTTTTCGAGGCCGTGATCTCCTAATCAATGTTGATTTTTGTTCGCCCGCGCTCACTCCAACATGACTCCTCAAGCGATTTCCTTGTATTTTTTTACCTGTAATGCTTGTATTAGCACATCTAGTAAAGTCCGGTTCAGTACTGTATCCCTCCTCAATTAGTGATTTTAATGATTGTTGGAAAGTCCACTTCATTGGTTGTTCTCATTTTGAGAAGATCCTTTGTTTCGAACATTCTGTGCACAATGACCACATGCGCTCGTCGCCATAAATTTGTTGCAAGTCCAATTATTTCCATAGTAAAACACCAGCCGCGGGGATCAGAAGTCACCACTGAAACGCTTCATATTCCTACGAAAAAAACTCTCGCACGATAAAACTGCTTATTCTCTACACTTCACGAGATGAAAACGAGTATTTTACAAGTATTTACAAAGCCGTGACCTCATTCGTCGCTGCAGCACCCACTGTCACTGCACCAACCGGTAAGAGATAGAGGGCTCTCAGTTCGTATATGGCGGCGCGCCGCCTCGTTCGTCATAGAAACATATTTCGACGTTACATCACACTATGGGATGATTCCTGGTAGAATACGAAGGAGTGCAGCAGACAGCTATTTACATTTCCATATCGAAAAAAAACTCCTCGGTGATTTGTTGACGCTCGTTTGATGAGTCTTCTTGGTCTTGGTAGTCGATTCCACAGATCCGCCACGCGTAGGTTGAGCATCTCTAATCCTGCAGTCTCTATCATGGATCGTCAACGATGGGCAACGTCGGAGCTCGATCGCGTCAGACTGCTGCAAATGGAGCACACCCGATATGCTTTTGAATTCCTCTCCAGTGCTCCAAATCCCATTCTCGACGACGTGCCGCCCACGATCGATGGCAGCGAAATGGACCTAACCAGACGAACACGCGTCATTCTGGCGAGTCTACGTTGTGGACACTCCTCGCACCTCAAGACCTTCGTCTATAGGATCGATTCGTCGATCCTTGACGAATGAATGTCGATCAGGGGTGTGCGGAAAAGGAATTTAGAATTTTGGCAACGGCAACGGCGAACCCCAAAAACTACCGGCAAACGGCAAAATCTGTTTTGGGCTATAATACACCAACATTTGCTTACTAGTCATGTCGTATTCCATGCTACATCTGCCAGTTGCTATGTGCCTGGCGTTCCAATAGCCTTCACAGGAAGAAAAATCTCATATATCAAAAGCTACTTGAATGCCTCAGGTTATGAGGAGCCACTATCAAGATCAACAAGGCTGTAAGCTTTTCCATCGCCGGAGCTAATTCTGTTAATTCCTCCCCACTAATTGAAGTTTCCGTACAAATCAATGCTAGAGATCCGAAAGATGAGGGTCTTTTTGAGCAGTGCAAAGTGTGATAGACCCGCAAAGTGTTTTTTCTTGAAGAGGCTTGCGGCGATTAGTAAACCATAAGCAAGCTTGGTGCGATGGGAATGTGCGCCGACCCAAAGACTGTGGCCGATACCGGTACGACATTCAGATGAGAATACGCGATGATTGGTCCTTTGATGGCGAATGACAATCCACATTGCGATCAGCTGCGCGCAGTTCAGGTTATGACCGGAGTCACTCACAATCTCTATTGTTAGTAGCAAGTAGTAGACTCAAGGTTCTCAATTTCACTCACTTCAAACTACGATTGAATGGTTTTCTTTGTGGTGCTACAGGAATGGAGTAAAACTAGTCTAGTTGAATTCAGTGCTCACGATAAAAACAGCCTTTGAATTTCCACTGGAAATCAAGAGCTCCGAGGGGCATGCTGATCGAATTTCTCAGTATGAGAGGCACCTAAAGACAGTTCGACTGGCAAATGCGACAGAATGCCGCTACGCTCACGTCGTCGCTGGAGCGCCGGTGCAGTGCGTTTAGGCAGCCGGACTGCTCTTGGGTGTTTTCCTTTCTGTGTATTCGGCCTACAAGCAGGCACGAGGCCAACTATAACAACAATGTCAGCTAAAAGCGAGCAGGAAATCGTTTTTCAGTTCTAGAACTTCGTTTCAAGCCGGTTTTCGACACTGTTATTGCAATGGGAATCGAACCCTCCGATTCCTGGTGAAAAGTTGAATGCGGTTTTGACCGTTGCCTCTGAAGATTTTTCATTTTTTCTTCTTTATACCATTTCTTAACAAACTCAGCTCTGTCACAGAGTAAACCCTTCATTTCAGCTATTGATCTCGAAACCGAAAATATTACTGAACACAGCCTTTACTGACCGCATTCCTGGTCGGAACGTTCTTGATTTACCGAGCAGTTCAGTGAGAGCGATGCTGGGGCTTGGTGGTGTAGTGCGATAAGGCGCTCTCCCGGAATGGAAATATGCTGATTCAATCTCGCCCGAAGACAAGCGTTTTGCGATCAACTCAACACCTTGTGTAAAGCTGTAAATATTGTTCAATTCTGAAAAAGCCAGACAAAGTACATATTTGCAAATTTGGTCAACATCCTGTCAAAATTAATACCGCCAGCCCACCATTCCAGGATTAGCGGACCGATTTACACGGGTTCTCAACTGATTCACATGTCTAAAAAAGGCCACATTTACGCTACAACTTTGATATCACTTGGTTTTGTAATCTTAGAACTTCCAGTAATCGGTATGCTTTCCAAAAAGGGCTTGTGGCATTTTTAAGGGGATACGAATTGGATTATTAAAAAAAGACATTTGGAGGCTCCCCAACAACCTAGAACTACAAGTAACTACTCTGATTATCCAGTGAAGGTGTTTTCATCAGTTACCGATTGAATGGGTACAATTATACATTAGATGAGCTCGAAATACTCAAATTAATTATTTGTAGCAGCTTCGAATCGCTAACTAACACAGAAACTGCAGTGAGGGCAATTCCTGTCGTTTTAACGTAGTTTTGCCGAAATTTTGCCGTTTTAGACGAAAATTTCTGCAAACGGCAACGGCAAAGCCCGAAAATGGCCGGCGAACGGCAATTGCCGCACACCCCTGATGTCGATCCTTGACGACTGCCATAACCCAGGACACGATTCATTTCATCTATTTTCATTTTCGGCAAAGCCAACCTCTCTAACAGCTATGCATATGTGGAACAAGCCGTGTGATGTGGCTGCCTTTCTTCGTCTATGAGAAGAAGCTCTGATGTGGCCGATAAGAAGAGGAAGAATTATTCCTGGTGTAAAAATCACATCGGTGTATCTCAAGAGGCAACGAAGACTCATGGGTTACACGCTATGATGCTTCTACGAGTGAAGCGCTAAAAACGCGTATACCTGCGATCAGAGAAACGTTTTGCAGCTGTTATCTAAAATTTCGAATTTCTCGTCGAAAATTTATTATAGAAACGCATATGTCGTTTGGAATGGCTACGGCATGTACGTAATGGTCGTTCCCTTGTTCCTCAGACCTCAACACATCCTACGCGTAACCCTAACGTGTGGTTAACCCATGTTAGGGTCACGCGTTTAATGGAAGACATTTAGTGAAGTCATTTGTAAGGTGCAAATGACCATTTTGTTTTCAAATGAGATTTTCAATGAAGGAGCAGCAAACAATTGAGTGAAGAGTAATGAGCTCCATCTTTTTCTCTTCTGAGATCATAGCTCCGCGACGCTTCGCTGTTCCGTGATTTCATTTTTTCTCAATTTCATTAATATAGCAGAACCTTTCAGGCTTGCGAAACGGTCTCCAAAGAGTCAGATTTGGAGAACCATTGTTATATCTTCACTAGGAGAACTGAAGCTTTTCGAATGCAGACGTGTACCCGCTTTGGACAGGTAACATTCATGTGTTGTGCTCGGAACAGTATTAGCAAGAGTATACTGATTTTGGGCGTTGAATTCCCTTCTTTGAAAATGGAAGCGTGCAATCTGGTTTAATCATCCTCGTTAATTTACTTACAATGTAAGAAAGTGGTTTGGATAAGTGAACTTCGTGCCACTCGATAATTTGAAAATCGCTCCAGCCGCGAAGCGGCTGGAGAGGTTTGGTTTTGCTCGGGACTTGTGATCACTTAGAATTCTGTAGTAAAGTAGTTAATAAAACCTGTTAAACAAATTCTCCAGAGATTTCCATCGGGATATAGGTGAGAGGGTCCAGGAGGCACATGCTGACAAAATTCGAGCCAAATCGGTTCAAAACTGACAAAGTTAGATCGGCGAGTCCTTACCGAAAATTCTTGTTGGGCGCTGTTACTGCTTCGTCCTTCGTCGTTCGTCGTTCCTGCTTCGTCGGGGGGCTTCGGGTTCATTGCGTAAAACGACATGGGAAGAGCGCGGGACTCCGGAATCGACGCGCAGAATGTGTGCGTGGCTCATGGACCACCACTCAGTACTTTGTTAAAGGGGGCGGGGCTTCGGGTTCATCGCGTAAAACGTCACCGGATGTACGCGGGACTCCGGAATTGACGCGTACAAGGTGTGCGAAGCTCAGAGACCACCAAGCAGTACTTTGTTAAAGTGGGCGGGGCTTCGGGTTTATCGCGTAAAACGACATGTGGAGAGCGCGGGACTCCGGAATCGACGGGCAGAATGTGTGCGGGGCTCATGGACCACCACGCAGTACTTTGTCAAAGTGGGCGGGGCTTCGGGTTTATCGCGTAAAACGACATGGGAAGAGCGCGGGACTCCGGAATCGACGCGCAGAATGTGTGCGAAGCTCAGAGACCACCAGGCAGTACTTTGTTAAAGTGGGCGGGGCTTCGGGTTCATCGCGTAAAACGTCACCGGATGTACGCGGGACTCCGGAATTGACGCGTACAGGGTGTGCGAAGCTCAGAGACCACCAAGCAGTACTTTGTTAAAGTGGCGGGGCTTCGGGTTTATCGCGTAAAACGACATGGGAAGAGCGCGGAACTCCGGAATCGACGCGCAGAATGTGTGCGGGGCTCATGGACCACCACGCAGTACTTTGTCAAAGTGGGCGGGGCTTCGGGTTCATCGCGTAAAACGTCACCGGATGTACGCGGGACTCCGGAATTGACGCGTACAAGGTGTGCGAAGCTCAGAGACCACCAAGCAGTACTTTGTAAAGTGGGCGGGGCTTCGGGTTTGTCGCGTAAAACGACATGCGAAGAGCGCGGTACTCCGGAATCGACGGGCAGAATGTGTGCGGGGCTCATGGACCACCACTCAGTACTTTGTTAAAGTGGGCGGGGCTTCGGGTTCATCGCGTAAAACGTCACCGGATGTACGCGGGACTCCGGAATTGACGCGTAGAAGGTGTGCGAAGCTCAGAGACCACCAAGCAGTACTTTGTTAAAGTGGGCGGGGCTTCGGGTTCATCGCGTAAAACGACATGGGAAGAGCGCGGGACTCCGGAATCGACGCGCAGAATGTGTGCGGGGCTCATGGACCACCACACAGTACTTTGTCAAAGTGGGCGGAGCTTCGGGTTCTTCGCGTAAAACGTCACCGGATGTACGCGGGACTCCGGAATTGACGCGTACAAGGTGTGCGAAGCTCAGAGACCACCAAGCAGTACTTTGTTAAAGTGGGCGGGACTTCGGGTTTATCGCGTAAAACGTCATGGGAAGAGCGCGGGACTCCGGAATCGACGCGCAGAATGTGTGCGGGGCTCATGGACCACCACGCAGTACTTTGTCAAAGTGGGCGGGGCTTCGGGTTCATCGCGTAAAACGTCACCGGATGTACGCGGAACTCCGGAATCGACGAGCAGAATGTGTGCGGGGCTCATGGACCACCACTCAGTACTTTGTTAAAGTGGGCGGGGCTTCGGGTTCATCGCGTAAAACGGCACCGGAAGAGCGCGGACTCCGGAATCGACGAGCAGAATGTGTGCGGGGCTCATGGACCACCACTCAGTACTTTGTTAAAGTGGGCGGGGCTTCGGGTTCATCGCGTAAAACGTCACCGGATGTACGCGGAACTCCGGAATTGGCGCGTACAAGGTGTGCGAAGCTCAGAGACCACCAAGCAGTACTTTGTTAAAGTGGGCGGGGCTTCCGGGTTTATCGCGTAAAACGACATGGGAAGAGCGCGGGACTCCGGAATCGACGCGCAGAATGTGTGCGGGGCTCATGGACCACCACGCAGTACTTTGTTAAAGTGGGCGGGGCTTCGGGTTCATCGCGTAAAATGTCACCGGATGTACGCGGGACACCGGAATTGACGCGTACAAGGTGTGCGAAGCTCATAGACCACCAAGCAGTACTTTGTTAAAGTGGGCGGGCTTCGGGTTTATCGCGTAAAACGACATGGGAAGAGCGCGGAACTCCGGAATCGACGCGCAGAATGTGTGCGGGGCTCATGGACCACCACGCAGTACTTTGTTAAAGTGGGCGGGGCTTCGGGTTTATCGCGTAAAACGTCACCGGATGTACGCGGGACTCCGGAATTGACGCGTACAAGGTGTGCGAAGCTCAGAGACCACCAAGCAGTACTTTGTTAAAGTGGGCGGGGCTTCGGGTTTATCGCGTAAAACGACATGGGAAGAGCGCGGGACTCCGGAATCGACGCGCAGAATGCGTGCGGGGCTCATGGACCACCACGCAGTACTTTGTCAAAGTGGGCGGAGCTTCGGGTTCATCGCGTAAAACGTCACCGGATGTACGCGGGACTCCGGAATTGACGCGTACAAGGTGTGCGAAGCTCAGAGACCACCAAGCAGTACTTTGTTAAAGTGGGCGGGGCTTCGGGTTTATCGCGTAAAACGACATGGGAAGAGCGCGGGACTCCGGAATCGACGCGCAGAATGTGTGCGGGGTTCATGGACCACCACGCAGTACTTTGTCAAAGTGGGCGGGGCTTGGGGTTCATCGCGTAAAACGTCACCGGAGGTACGCGGGACTCCGGAATTGACGCGTACAAGGTGTGCGAAGCTCAGAGACCACCAAGCAGTACTTTGTTACAGTGGGCCGGGCTTCGGGTTTATCGCGTAAAACGACATGGGAAGAGCGCGGGACTCCGGAATCGACGCGCAGAATGTGTGCGGGGCTCATGGACCACCACGCAGTACTTTGTTAAAGTGGGCGGAGCTTCGGGATCATCGCGCAAAACGTCACCGGATGTACGCGGGACTCCGGAATTGACGCGTACAAGGTGTGCGAAGCTCAGAGACCACCAAGCAGTACTTTGTTAAAGTGGGCGGGGCTTCGGGTTTATCGCGTAAAACGACATGGGAAGAGCGCGGGACTCCGGAATCGACGCGCAGAATGTGTGCGGGGCTCATGGACCACCACGCAGTACTTTGTTAAAGTGGGCGGGGCTTCGGGTTCATCGCGTAAAACGTCACCGGATGTACGCGGGACTCCGGAATTGACG
Organism: Aplectana chamaeleonis; assembly: GCA_029168955.1. NCBI lineage: Eukaryota > Metazoa > Nematoda > Chromadorea > Rhabditida > Cosmocercidae > Aplectana > Aplectana chamaeleonis. The sequence goes on from JAPDOI010000428.1 coordinate 432,052, forward strand.
CGTACAAGGTGTGCGAAGCTCAGAGACCACCAAGCAGTACTTTGTTAAAGTGGGCGGGGCTTCGGGTTTATCGCGTAAAACGACATGGAAGAGCGCGGAACTCCGGAATCGACGCGCAGAATGTGTGCGAAGCTCATGGACCACCACTCAGTACTTTGTTAAAGTGGGCGGGGCTTCGGGTTCATCGCGTAAAACGTCACCATGGGAAGAGCGCGGGACTCCGGAATCGACGCGCAGAATGTGTGCGGGGCTCATGGACCACCACGCAGTACTTTGTCAAAGTGGGCGGGGCTTCGGGTTCATCGCGTAAAACGTCACCGGATGTACGCGGGACACCGGAATTGACGCGTACAAGGTGTGCGAAACTCAGAGACCACCAAGCAGTACTTTGTTAAAGTGGGCGGGGCTTCGGGTTTATCGCGTAAAACGACATGGGAAGAGCGCGGAACTCCGGAATCGACGGGCAGAATGTGTGCGGGGCTCATGGACCACCAGGCAGTACTTTGTTAAAGTGGGCGGGGCTTCGCGTTCATCGCGTAAAACGTCACCGGGTGTACGGGGGACTCCGGAATTGACCCGTACAGGGTGTGCGAAGCTCAGAGACCACCAAGCAGTACTTTGTTAAAGTGGGCGGGGCTTCGGGTTTATCGCGTAAAACGACATGGGAAGAGCGCGGGACTCCGGAATCGACGCGCAGAATGTGTGCGGGGCTCATGGACCACCACGCAGTACTTTGTGAAAGTGGGCGGGGCTTCGGGTTCATCGCGTCAAACGTCACCGGATGTACGCGGGACTCCGGAATTGACGCGTACAAGGTGTGCGAAGCTCAGAGACCACCAAGCAGTACTTTGTTAAAGTGGGCGGGGCTTCGGGTTTATCGCGTAAAACGACATGGGAAGAGCGCGGAACTCCGGAATCGACGCGCAGAATGTGTGCGGGGCTCATGGACCACCACGCAGTACTTTGTTAAAGTGGGCGGGGCTTCGGGTTCATCGCGTAAAACGTCACCGGATGTACGCGGGACTCCGGAATTGACGCGTACAAGGTGTGCGAAGCTCAGAGACCACCAAGCAGTACTTTGTTAAAGTGGGCGGGACTTCGGGTTTATCGCGTAAAACGTCATGGGAAGAGCGCGGGACTCCGGAATCGACGCGCAGAAGGTGTGCGGGGCTCATGGACCACCACTCAGTACGTTGTTAAAGTGAGCGGGGCTTCGGGATCATCGCGCAAAACGTCACCGGATGTACGCGGGACTCCGGAATTGACGCGTACAAGGTGTGCGAAGCTCAGTGACCACCAAGCAGTACTTTGCTAAAGTGGGCGGGGCTTCGGGTTTATCGCGTAAAACGACATGGGAAGAGCGCGGGACTCCGGAATCGACGCGCGGAATGTGTGCGGGGTTCATGGACCACCACGCAGTACTTTGTTAAAGTGGGCGGGGCTTCGGGTTCATCGCGTAAAACGTCACCGGATGTACGCGGGACTCCGGAATTGACGCGTACAAGGTGTGCGAAGCTCAGAGACCACCAAGCAGTACTTTGTTAAAGTGGGCGGGGCTTCGGATTTATTGCGTAAAACGACATGGAAGGAGCGCGGGACTCCGGAATCGACGCGCAGAATGTGTGCGGGGCTCATGGACCACCACGCAGTACTTTGTTAAAGTGGGCGGGGCTTCGGGTTCATCGCGTAAACGTCACCGGATGTACGCGGGACTCCGGAATTGACGCGTACAAGGTGTGCGAAGCTCAGAGACCACCAAGCAGTACTTTGTTAAAGTGGGCGGGGCTTCGGGTTTATCGCGTAAAACGACATGGGAAGAGCGCGGGACTCCGGAATCGACGCGCAGAATGTGTGCGGGGCTCATGGACCACCACTCAGTACTTTGTTAAAGTGGGCGGGGCTTCGGGTTCATCGCGTAAAACGTCACCGGATGTACGAGGGACTCCGGAATTGACGCGTACGAGGTGTGCGAAGCTCAGAGACCACCAAGCAGTACTTTGTTAAAGTGGGCGGGGCTTCGGGTTCATCGCGTAAAACGTCACCGGATGTACGCGGGACTCCGGAATTGACGCGTACAAGGTGTGCGAAGCTCAGAGACCACCAAGCAGTACTTTGTTAAAGTGGGCGGGGCTTCGGGTTTATCGCGTAAAACGTCACCGGATGTACGCGGGATTCCGGAATCGACGCGCAGAATGTGTGCGGGGCTCATGGACCATCACTCAGTACTTTGTCAAAGTGGGCGGGGCTTCGGGTTCATCGCGTGAAACGTCACCGGATGTACGCGGGACTCCGGAATTGACGCGTACAAGGTGTGCGAAGCTCATGGACCACCACTCAGTACTTTGTCAAAGTGAGCGGGGCTTCGGGTTCATCGCGTAAAACGTCACCGGATGTACGCGGGACTCCGGAATTGACGCGCAGAATGTGTGCGGGGCTCATGGACCACCAAGCAGTACTTTGTTAAAGTGGGCCGGGCTTCGGGTTTATCGCGTAAAACGACATGGGAAGAGCGCGGGACTCCGGAATCGACGCGCAGAATGTGTGCGGGGCTCATGGACCACCACGCAGTACTTTGTTAAAGTGGGCGGAGCTTCGGGATCATCGCGCAAGACGTCACCGGATGTACGCGGGACTCCGGAATTAACGCGTACAAGGTGTGCGAAGCTCAGTGACCACCAAGCAGTACTTTGCTAAAGTGGGCGGGGCTTCGGGTTTATCGCGTAAAACGACATGGGAAGAGCGCGGGACTCCGGAATCGACGCGCAGAATGTGTGCGGGGTCCATGGACCACCACGCAGTACTTTGTTAAAGTGAGCGGGGCTTCGGGTTCATCGCGTAAAACGTCACCGGATGTACGCGGGACTCCGGAATTGACGCGTACAAGGTGTGCGAAGCTCAGTGACCACCAAGCAGTACTTTGTTAAAGTGGGCGGGGCTTCGGGTTTATCGCGTAAAACGACATGGGAAGGATGTACGCGGGACTCCGGAATCGACGCGCAGAATGTGTGCGGGGTTCATGGACCACCACGCAGTACTTTGTTAAAGTGGGCGGGGCTTCGGGTTCATCGCGCAAAACGTCACCGGATGTACGCGGGACTCCGGAATTGACGCGTACAAGGTGTGCGAAGCTCAGAGACCACCAAGCAGTACTTTGTTAAAGTGGGCGGGGCTTCGGGTTTATCGCGTAAACGTCATGGGAAGATGCGCGGGACTCCGGAATCGACGCGCAGAATGTGTGCGGGGCTCATGGACCACCACGCAGTACTTTGCCAACGTGGGCGGGGCTTCGGGTTCATCGCGTAAAACGTCACCGGATTTACGCGGGACTCCGGAATTGACGCGTACAAGGTGTGCGAAGCTCAGAGACCACCAAGCAGTACTTTGTTAAAGTGGGCGGGGCTTCGGGTTTATCGCGTAAAACGACAAGGGAAGAGCGCGGGACTCCGGAATCGACGCGCAGAATGTGTGCGGGGCTCATGGACCACCACGCAGTACTTTGTTAAAGTGGGCGGGGCTTCGGGTTCATCGCGTAAAACGTCACCGGATGTACGCGGGACTCCGGAATCGACGCGCAGAAGGTGTGCGGGGCTCAGTGACCACCACGCAGTACTTTGTTAAAGTGGGCGGGGCTTCGGGTTCATCGCGTAAAACGTCACCGGATGTACGCGGGACTCCGGAATTGACACGTACAAGGTGTGCGGAGCTCAGAGACCACCAAGCAGGACTTTGGTAAAGTGGGCGGGGCTTCGGGTTTATCGCGTAAAACGTCATGGGAAGATGCGCGGGACTCCGGAATCGACGCGCAGAATGTGTGCGGGGCTCATGGACCACCCCGCAGTACTTTGTCAAAGTAGGCGGGGCTTCGGGTTCATTTCGTAAAACGTCACCGGATGTACGCGGGACTCCGGAATTGACGCGTACAAGGTGTGCGAAGCTCAGAGACCACCAAGCAGTACTTTGTTAAAGTGGGCCGGGCTTCGGGTTTATCGCGTAAAACGACATGGGAAGAGCGCGGGACTCCGGAATCGACGCGCAGAATGTGTGCGGGGTTCATGAACCACCACGCAGTACTTTGTCAAAGTGGGCGGGGCTTCGGGTTCATCGCGTAAAACGTCACCGGATGTACGCGGGACTCCGGAATTGACGCGTACAAGGTGTGCGAAGCTCAGAGACCACCAAGCAGTACTTTGTTAAAGTGGGCGGGGCTTCGGATTTATTGCGTAAAACGACATGGGAGGAGCGCGGGACTCCGGAATCGACGCGCAGAATGTGTGCGAGGTTCATGGACCACCACGCAGTACTTTGTCAAAGTGAGCGGGGCTTCGGTTTCATCGCGTAAAACGTCACCGGATGTACGCGGGACTCCGGAATTGACGCGTACAAGGTGTGCGAAGCTCAGAGACCACCAAGCAGTACTTTGTTAAAGTGGGCCGGGCTTCGGGTTTATCTCGTAAAACGACATGGGAAGAGCGCGGGACTCAGGAATCGACGCGCAGAATGTGTGCGGGGCTCATGGACCACCACGCAGTACTTTGTCAAAGTGGGCGGGGCTTCGGGTTCATCGCGTAAAACGTCACCGGATGTGCGCGGGACTCCGGAATTGACGCGTACAAGGTGTGCGAAGCTCAGTGACCTCCAAGCAGTACTTTGCTAAAGTGGGCGGGGCTTCGGGTTTATCGCGTAAAACGACATGGGAAGAGCGCGGGACTCCGGAATCGACGCGCAGAATGTGTGCGGGGTTCATGAACCACCACTCAGTACGTTGTTAAAGTGGGCGGGGCTTCGGGTTCATCGCGCAAAACGTCACCGGATGTACGCGGGACTCCGGAATTGACGCGTACAAGGTGTGCGAAGCTCAGTGACCACCAAGCAGCACTTTGCTAAAGTGGGCGGGGCTTCGGGTTTATCGCGTAAAACGACATGGGAGGAGCGCGGAACTCCGGAATCGACGCGCGGAATGTGTGCGGGGCTCATGGACCACCACTCAGTACGTTGTTAAAGTGGGCTGGGCTTCGGGTTCATCGCGTAAAACGTCACCGGATGTACGCGGAACTCCGGAATTGACGCGTACAAGGTGTGCGAAGCTCAGAGACCACCAAGCAGTACTTTGTTGAAGTGGGCGGGGCTTCGGGTTTATCGCGTAAAACGACATGGGAGGAGCGCGGAACTCCGGAATCGACGCGCGGAATGTGTGCGGGGCTCATGGACCACCACTCAGTACGTTGTTAAAGTGGGCGGGGCTTCGGGTTCATCGCGCAAAACGTCACCGGATGTACGCGGGACTCCAGAATGGACGCGTACAAGGTGTGCGAAGCTCAGTGACCACCAAGCAGCACTTTGTTAAAGTGGGCGGGGCTTCGGGTTTATCGCGTAAAACGACATGGGAAGAGCGCGGAACTCCGGAATCGACGCGCAGAATGTGTGCGGGGCTCATGGACCACCACGCAGTACTTTGTTAAAGTGGGCGGGGCTTCGGGTTCATCGCGTAAAACGTCACCGGATGTACGCGGGACTCCGGAATTGACGCGTACAAGGTGTGCGAAGCTCAGAGACCACCAAGCAGTACTTTGTTAAAGTGGGCGGGACTTCGGGTTTATCGCGTAAAACGTCATGGGAAGAGCGCGGGACTCCGGAATCGACGCGCAGAATGTGTGCGGGGCTCATGGACCACCACGCAGTACTTTGTCAAAGTGGGCGGGGCTTCGGGTTCATCGCGTAAAACGTCACCGGATGTACGCGGAACTCCGGAATCGACGAGCAGAATGTGTGCGGGGCTCATGGACCACCACTCAGTACTTTGTTAAAGTGGGCGGGGCTTCGGGTTCATCGCGTAAAACGTCACCGGATGTACGCGGAACTCCGGAATTGACGCGTACAAGGTGTGCGAAGCTCAGAGACCACCAGGCAGTACTTTGTTAAAGTGGGCGGGGCTTCGGGTTCATCGCGTAAAACGTCACCGGATGTACGCGGGACTCCGGAATTGACGCGTACAGGGTGTGCGAAGCTCAGAGACCACCAAGCAGTACTTTGTTAAAGTGGGCGGGGCTTCGGGTTTATCGCGTAAAACGACATGGGAAGAGCGCGGGACTCCGGAATCGACGCGCAGAATGTGTGCGGGGCTCATGGACCACCACGCAGTACTTTGTCAAAGTGGGCGGGGCTTCGGGTTCATCGCGTAAAACGTCACCGGATGTACGCGGGACTCCGGAATTGACGCGTACAAGGTGTGCGAAGCTCAGAGACCACCAAGCAGTACTTTGTTAAAGTGGGCGGGGCTTCGGGTTTATCGCGTAAAACGACATGGGAAGAGCGCGGGACTCCGGAATCGACGCGCAGAATGTGTGCGGGGTTCATGGACCACCACGCAGTACTTTGTCAAAGTGAGCGGGGCTTCGGTTTCATCGCGTAAAACGTCACCGGATGTACGCGGGACTCCGGAATTGACGCGTACAAGGTGTGCGAAGCTCAGAGACCACCAAGCAGTACTTTGTTAAAGTGGGCCGGGCTTCGGGTTTATCGCGTAAAACGACATGGGAGGAGCGCGGGACTCCGGAATCGACCCGCAGAATGTGTGGGGGGCTCATGGACCACCACGCAGTACTTTGTCAAAGTGGGCGGGGCTTCGGTTTCATCGCGTAAAACGTCACCGGATGTACGCGGGACTCCGGAATTGACGCGTACAAGGTGTGCGAAGCTCAGAGACCACCAAGCAGTACTGTGTTAAAGTGGGCGGGGCTTCGGGTTTATCGCGTAAAACGACATGGGAAGAGCGCGGGACTCCGGAATCGACGCGCAGAATGTGTGCGGGGCTCATGGACCACCACGCAGTACTTTGTCAAAGTGGGCGGGGCTTCGGGTTCATCGCGTAAACGTCACCGGATGTACGCGGGACTCCGGAATTGACGCGTAAAAGGTGTGCGAAGCTCAGAGACCACCAAGCAGTACTTTGTTAAAGTGGGCGGGGCTTCGGGTTTATCGCGTAAAACTACATGGGAAGAGCGCGGGACTCCGGAATCGACGCGCAGAATGTGTGCGGGGCTCATGGACCACCACGCAGTACTTTGTCAAAGTGGGCGGGGCTTCGGGTTCATCGCGTAAACGTCACCGGATGTACGCGGGACTCCGGAATTGACGCGTACAAGGTGTGCGAAGCTCAGAGACCACCAAGCAGTACTTTGTTAAAGTGGGCGGGGCTTCGGGTTTATCGCGTAAAACGACATGGGAAGAGCGCGGAACTCCGGAATCGACGCGCAGAATGTGTGCGGGGCTCATGGACCACCACTCAGTACTTTGTCAAAGTGGGCGGGGCTTCGGGTTCATCGCGTAAAACGTCACCGGATGTACGCGGGACTCCGGAATTGACGCGTACAAGGTGTGCGAAGCTCAGAGACCACCAAGCAGAACTTTGTTAAAGTGGGCGGGGCTTCGGGTTTATCGCGTAAGACGACATGGGAAGAGCGCGGAACTCCGGAATCGACGCACAGAATGTGTGCGGGGCTCATGGACCACCACGCAGTACTTTGTCAAAGTGGGCGGGGCTTCGGGTTCATCGCGTAAAACGTCACCGGATGTACGCGGGACTCCGGAATGACGCGTACAAGGTGTGCGAAGCTCAGAGACCACCAAGCAGTACTTTGTTAAAGTGGGCGGGGCTTCGGGTTATCGCGTAAAACGACATGGGAAGAGCGCGGGACTCCGGAATCGACGCGCAGAATGTGTGCGGGGCTCATGGACCACCACGCAGTACTTTGTCAAAGTGGGCGGGGCTTCGGGTTCATCGCGTAAAACGTCACCGGATGTACGCGGGACTCCGGAATTGACGCGTACAAGGTGTGCGAAGCTCAGAGACCACCAAGCAGTACTTTGTTAAAGTGGGCGGGGCTTTGAGTTTATCGCGTAAAACGACATGGGAAGAGCGCGGAACTCCGGAATCGACGCGCAGAATGTGTGCGGGGCTCATGGACCACCACTCATTGCTTTGCTAAAGTGGGCAGGGCTTCGGGTTCATCGCGTAAAACGACATGGGAAGAGCGCGGGACTCCGGAATCGACGCGCAGAGTGTGTGCGGGGCTCATGGCCTACCACGCAGTACTTTGTCAAAGTGGGCGGGGCTTCGGGTTCATCGCGTAAAACGTCACCGGATGTACGCGGGACTCCGGAATTGACGCGTACAAGGTGTGCGAAGCTCAGAGACCACCAAGCAGTACTTTGTTAAAGTGGGCGGGGCTTTGAGTTTATCGCGTAAAACGACATGGGAAGAGCGCGGGACTCCGGAATCGACGCGCAGAATGTGTGCGGGGCTCATGGACCACCACGCAGTACTTTGTCAAAGTGGGCGGGGCTTCGGGTTCATCGCGTAAACGTCACCGGATGTACGCGGGACTCCGGAATTGACGCGTACAAGGTGTGCGAAGCTCAGAGACCACCAAGCAGTACTTTGTTAAAGTGGGCGGGGCTTCGGGTTTATCGCGTAAAACGACATGGGAAGAGCGCGGAACTCCGGAATCGACGCGCAGAATGTGTGCGGGGCTCATGGACCACCACTAAGTACTTTGTCAAAGTGGGCGGGGCTTCGGGTTCATCGCGTAAAACGTCACCGGATGTACGCGGGACTCCGGAATTGACGCGTACAAGGTGTGCGAAGCTCAGAGACCACCAAGCAGTACTTTGTTAAAGTGGGGGGGGCTTCGGGGTTACCGCGTAAAACGACATGGGAAGAGCGCGGGACTCCGGAATCGACGCGCAGAATGTGTGCGGGGCTCATGGACCACCACACAGTACTTTGTCAAAGTGGGCGGGGCTTCGGGTTCATCGCGTAAAACGTCACCGGATGTACGCGGACTCCGGAATCGACGCGCAGAATGTGCGCTCATGGACCACCACTCAGTACTTTGTTAAAGTGGGCGGGGCTTCGGGTTTATCGCGTAAAACGACATGGGAAGAGCGCGGGACTCAGGAATCGACGCGCAGAATGTGTGCGGGGCACATGGACCACCACGCAGTACTTTGTCAAAGTGGGCGGGGCTTCGGTTTCATCGCGTAAAACGTCACCGGATGTACGCGGGACTCCGGAATTGACGCGTACAAGGATTGCGAAGCTCAGAGACCACCAAGCAGTACTTTGTTAAAGTGGGCCGGGCTTCGGGTTTATCGCGTAAAACGACATGGGAAGAGCGCGGGACTCAGGAATCGACGCGCAGAATGTGTGCGGGGCTCATGGACCACCACGCAGTACTTTGTCAAAGTGGGCGGGGCTTCGGGTTCATCGCGTAAACGTCACCGGATGTACGCGGGACTCCGGAATTGACGCGTAAAAGGTGTGCGAAGCTCAGAGACCACCAAGCAGTACTTTGTTAAAGTGGGCGGGACTTCGGGTTTATCGCGTAAAACGTCATGGGAAGAGCGCGGGACTCCGGAATCGACGCGCAGAATGTGTGCGGGGCTCATGGACCACCACGCAGTACTTTGTCAAAGTGGGCGGGGCTTCGGGTTCATCGCGTAAAACGTCACCGGATGTACGCGGAACTCCGGAATTGACGCGTACAAGGTGTGCGAAGCTCAGAGACCACCAGGCAGTACTTTGTTAAAGTGGGCGGGGCTTCGGGTTCATCGCGTAAAACGTCACCGGATGTACGCGGGACTCCGGAATTGACGCGTACAAGGTGTGCGAAGCTCAGAGACCACCAAGCAGTACTTTGTTAAAGTGGGCGGGGCTTCGGGTTTATCGCGTAAAACGACATGGGAAGAGCGCGGAACTCCGGAATCGACGCGCAGAATGTGTGCGGGGCTCATGGACCACCACGCAGTACTTTGTCAAAGTGGGCGGGGCTTCGGGTTCATCGCGTAAAACGTCACCGGATGTACGCGGGACTCCGGAATTGACGCGTACAAGGTGTGCGAAGCTCAGAGACCACCAAGCAGTACTTTGTTAAAGTGGGCGGGGCTTCGGGTTTATCGCGTAAAACGACATGGGAAGAGCGCGGAACTCCGGAATCGACGCGCAGAATGTGTGCGGGGCTCATGGACCACCACTCATTGCTTTGCTAAAGTGGGCAGGGCTTCGGGTTCATCGCGTAAAACGACATGGGAAGAGCGCGGGACTGCGGAATCGACGCGCAGAATGTGTGCGGGGCTCATGGCCTACCACGCAGTACTTTGTCAAAGTGGGCGGGGCTTCGGGTTCATCGCGTAAAACGTCACCGGATGTACGCGGGACTCCGGAATTGACGCGTACAAGGTGTGCGAAGCTCAGAGACCACCAAGCAGTACTCTGCTAAAGTGGGCGGGGCTTTGGGTTTATCGCGTAAAACGACATGGGAAGAGCGCGGAACTCCGGAATCGACGCGCAGAATGTGTGCGGGGCTCATGGACCACCACCCATTGCTTTGTTAAAGTGGGCCGGGCTTCGGGTTTACCGCGCAAAACGTCACCGGATGTACGCGGGACTCCGGAATTGACGCGTACAAGGTGTGCGAAGCTCAGAGACCACCAAGCAGTACTTTGTTAAAGTGGGCCGGGCTTCGGGTTTATCGCGTAAAACGACATGGGAAGAGCGCGGGACTCCGGAATCGACGCGCAGAATGTGTGCGGGGCTCATGGACCACCACGCAGTACTTTGTCAAAGTGGGCGGGGCTTCGGTTTCATCGCGTAAAACGTCACCGGATGTACGCGGGACTCCGGAATTGACGCGTACAAGGTGTGCGAAGCTCAGAGACCACCAAGCAGTACTTTGTTAAAGTGGGCGGGGCTTCGGGTTTATCGCGTAAAACTACATGGGAAGAGCGCGGGACTCCGGAATCGACGCGCAGAATGTGTGCGGGGCTCATGGACCACCACGCAGTACTTTGTCAAAGTGGGCGGGGCTTTTGTTTCATCGCGTAAAACGTCACCGGATGTACGCGGGACTCCGGAATTGACGCGTACAAGGTGTGCGAAGCTCAGAGACCACCAAGCAGTACCTTGTTGAAGTGGGCGGGACTTCGGGTTTATCGCGTAAAACGACATGGGAAGAGCGCGGAACTCCGGAATCGACGCGCAGAATGTGTGCGGGGCTCATGGACCACCACTCAGTGCTTTGCTAAAGTGAGCAGGGCTTCGGGTTCATCGCGTAAAACGACATGGGAAGAGCGCGGGACTCCGGAATCGACGCGCAGAATGTGTGCGGGGCTCATGGCCCACCACGCAGTACTTTGTCAAAGTGGGCGGGGCTTCGGTTTCATCGCGTAAAACGTCACCGGATGTACGCGGGACTCCGGAATTGACGCGTACAAGGTGTGCGAAGCTCAGAGACCACCAAGCAGTACTTTGTTAAAGTGGGCGGGGCTTCGGGTTTATCGCGTAAAACGACATGGGAAGAGCGCGGAACTCCGGAATCGACGCGCAGAATGTGTGCGGGGCTCATGGACCACCACGCAGTACTTTGTCAAAGTGGGCGGGGCTTCGGGTTCATCGCGTAAAACGTCACCGGATGTACGCGGAACTCCGGAATTGACGCGTACAAGGTGTGCGAAGCTCAGAGACCACCAAGCAGTACTTTGTTAAAGTGGGCGGGGCTTCGGGTTCATCGCGTAAAACGACATGGGAAGAGCGCGGGACTCCGGAATCGACGCGCAGAATGTGTGCGGGGCTCATGGGCCACCACGCAGTACTTTGTCAAAGTAGGCGGGGCTTCGGGTTCATCGCGCAAAACGTTACCGGATGTACGCGGGACTCCGGAATTGACGCGTACAAGGTGTGCGAAGCTCAGAGACCACCAAGCAGTACTTTGTTAAAGTGGGCGGGGCTTCGGGTTTATCGCGTAAAACGACATGGGAAGAGCGCGGAACTCCGGAATCGACGCGCAGAATGTGTGCGGGGCTCATGGACCACCACTCATTGCTTTGCTAAAGTGGGCAGGGCTTCGGGTTCATCGCGTAAAACGACATGGGAAGAGCGCGGGACTCCGGAATCGACGCGCAGAATGTGTGCGGGGCTCATGGCCCACCACGCAGTACTTTGTCAAAGTGGGCGGGGCTTCGGTTTCATCGCGTAAAACGTCACCGGATGTACGCGGGACTCCGGAATTGACGCGTACAAGGTGTGCGAAGCTCAGAGACCACCAAGCAGTACTTTGTCAAAGTGGGCGGGGCTTTGGTTTCATCGCGTAAAACGTCACCGGATGTACGCGGGACTCCGGAATTGACGCGTACAAGGTGTGCGAAGCTCAGAGACCACCAAGCAGTACTTTGTTAAAGGGGGCGGGGCTTCGGGTTTATGGCGTAAAACGACATGGGAGGAGCGCGGGACACCGGAAGCGACGCGCAGAATGTGTGCGGGGCTCATGGACCACCACTCAGTACTTTGTTAAAGTGGGCCGGGCTTTGGGTTCATCGCGTAACACGTCACCGGATGTACGCGGGACTCCGGAATTGACGCGTACAAGGTGTGCGAAGCTCAGAGACCACCAAGCAGTACTTTGTTAAAGTGGGCCGGGCTTCGGGTTTATCGCGTAAAACGACATGGGAAGAGCGCGGGACTCAGGAATCGACGCGCAGAATGTGTGCGGGGCTCATGGACCACCACTCAGTACTTTGTTAAAGTGGGCCGCGCTTTGGGTTCATCGCGCAAAACGTCACCGGATGTACGCGGGACTCCGGAATTGACGCGTACAAGGTGTGCGAAGCTCAGAGACCACCAAGCAGTACTTTGTTAAAGTGGGCGGGGCTTCGGATTTATTGCGTAAAACGACATGGGAGGAGCGCGGGACTCCGGAATCGACGCGCAGAATGTGTGCGGGGCTCATGGACCACCACGCAGTACTTTGTTAAAGTGGGCGAGGCTTCGGGTTCATCGCGCAAAACGTCACCGGATGTACGCGGGACTCCGGAATTGACGCGGACAAGGTGGGCGAAGCTCAGAGACCACCAAGCAGTACTTTGTTAGAGTGGGCGGGGCTTGGGATTTATTGCGTAAAACGACATGGGAGGAGCGCGGGACTCCGGAATCGACGCGCAGAATGTGTGCGGGGCTCATGGACCACCACTCAGTACTTTGTTAAAGTGGGCCGGGCTTCGGGTTCATCGCGTAAAACGTCACCGGATGTACGCGGGACTCCGGAATTGACGCGTAGAAGGTGTGCGAAGCTCAGAGACCACCAAGCAGTACTTTGTTAAAGTGGGCGGGGCTTCGGGTTCATCGCGTAAAACGTCATGGGAAGAGCGCGGGACTCCGGAATCGACGCGCAGAATGTGTGCGGGGCTCATGGACCACCACGCAGTACTTTGTCAAAGTGGGCGGGGCTTCGGGTTCATCGCGTAAAACGTCACCGGATGTACGCGGAACTCCGGAATCGACGGGCAGAATGTGTGCGGGGCTCATGGACCACCACGCAGTACTTTGTCAAAGTGGGCGGGGCTTCGGGTTCATCGCGTAAAACGTCACCGGATGTACGCGGGACTCCGGAATTGACGCGTACAAGGTGTGCGAAGCTCAGAGACCACCAAGCAGTACTTTGTTAAAGTGGGCGGGCTTCGGGTTTATCGCGTAAAACGACATGGGAAGAGCGCGGGACTCCGGAATCGACGGGCAGAATGTGTGCGGGGCTCATGGACCACCACGCAGTACTTTGTCAAAGTGGGCGGGGCTTCGGGTTCATCGCGTCAAACGTCACCGGATGTACGCGGGACTCCGGAATTGACGCGTACAAGGTGTGCGAAGCTCAGAGACCACCAAGCAGTACTTTGTTAAAGTGGGCGGGGCTTCGGGTTTATCGCGTAAAACGACATGGGAAGAGCGCGGGACTCCGGAATCGACGCGCAGAATGTGTGCGGGGCTCATGGACCACCACGCAGTACTTTGTCAAAGTGGACGGGGCTTCGGGTTCATCGCGTAAAACGTCACCGGATGTACGCGGAACTCCGGAATTGACGCGTACAAGGTGTGCGAAGCTCAGAGACCACCAAGCAGTACTTTGTTAAAGTGGGCGGGGCTTCGGGTATATCGCGTAAAACGTCATGGGAAGAGCGCGGGACTCCGGAATCGACGGGCAGAATGTGTGCGGGGCTCATGGACCACCACTCAGTACTTTGTTAAAGTGGGCGGGGCTTCGGGTTCATCGCGTAAAACGTCACCGGATGTACGCGGAACTCCGGAATTGACGCGTACAAGGTGTGCGAAGCTCAGAGACCACCAGGCAGTACTTTGTTAAAGTGGGCGGGGCTTCGGGTTCATCGCGTAAAACGTCACCGGATGTACGCGGGACTCCGGAATTGACGCGTAGAAGGTGTGCGAAGCTCAGAGACCACCAAGCAGTACTTTGTTAAAGTGGGCGGGGCTTCGGGTTCATCGCGTAAAACGACATGGGAAGAGCGCGGGACTCCGGAATCGACGCGCAGAATGTGTGCGGGGCTCATGGACCACCACGCAGTACTTTGTCAAAGTGGGCGGGGCTTCGGGTTCATCGCGTAAAACGTCACCGGATGTACGCGGGACTGCGGAATTGACGCGCACAAGGTGTGCGAAGCTCAGAGACCACCAAGCAGTACTTTGTTAAAGCGGGCCGGGCTTCGGGTTTATCGCGTAAAACGACATGGGAAGAGCGCGGGACTCCGGAATCGACGCGCAGAATGTGTGCGGGGCTCATGGACCACCACGCAGTACTTTGTCAAAGTGGGCGGGCTTCGGTTTCATCGCGTAAAACGTCACCGGATGTACGCGGGACTCCGGAATTGACGCGTACAAGGTGTGCGAAGCTCAGAGACCACCAAGCAGTACTTTGTTAAAGTGGGCCGGGCTTCGGGTTTATCGCGTAAAACGACATGGGAAGAGCGCGGGACTCAGGAATCGACGCGCAGAATGTGTGCGGGGCTCATGGACCACCACTCAGTGCTTTGCTAAAGTGGGCAGGGCTTCGGGTTCATCGCGGAAAACGTCACCGGATGGACGGGGGACTGCGGAATTGACGCGTACAAGGTGTGCGAAGCTCAGAGACCACCAAGCAGTACTTTGTTAAAGTGGGCGGGGCTTCGGGTTTATCGCGTAAAACGACATGGGAAGAGCGCGGAACTCCGGAATCGACGCGCAGAATGTGTGCGGGGCTCATGGACCACCACTCAGTACTTTGTCGAAGTCGGCGGGGCTTCGGGTTCATCGCGTAAAACGTCACCGGATGTACGCGGGACTCCGGAATTGACGCGTACAAGGTGTGCGAAGCTCAGAGACCACCAAGCAGTACCTTGTTGAAGTGGGCGGGACTTCGGGTTTATCGCGTAAAACGACATGGGAAGAGCGCGGAACTCCGGAATCGACGCGCAGAATGTGTGCGGGGCTTATGGACCACCACTCAGTGCTTTGCTAAAGTGGGCAGGGCTTCGGGCTCATCGCGTAAAACGACATGGGAAGAGCGCGGGACTCCGGAATCGACGCGCAGAATGTGTGCGGGGCTCATGGCCCACCACGCAGTACTTTGTCAAAGTGGGCGGGGCTTCGGTTTCATCGCGTAAAACGTCACCGGATGTACGCGGGACTCCGGAATTGACGCGTACAAGGTGTGCGAAGCTCAGAGACCACCAACCAGTACTTTGTTAAAGTGGGCGGGGCTTCGGATTTATCGCGTAAAACGACATGGGAGGAGCGCGGAACTCCGGAATCGACGCGCAGAATGTGTGCGGGGCTCATGGACCACCACTCAGTACTTTGTTAAAGTGGGCGGGGCTTCGGGTTCATCGCGTCAAACGTCACCGGATGTACGCGGGACTCCGGAATTGACGCGTACAAGGTGTGCGAAGCTCAGAGACCACCAAGCAGTACTTTGTTAAAGTGGGCGGGGGTTCGGGTTCATCGGGTAAAACGACATGGGGAGAGCGCGGGACTCCGGAATCGACGCGCAGAATGCGTGCGGGGCTCATGGACCACCACGCAGTACTTTGTCAAAGTGGACGGGGCTTCGGGTTCATCGCGTAAAACGTCACCGGATGTACGCGGAACTCCGGAATTGACGCGTACAAGGTGTGCGAAGCTCAGAGACCACCAAGCAGTACTTTGTTGAAGTGGGCGGGGCTTCGGGTTTATCGCGTAAAACGACATGGGAAGAGCGCGGGACTCCGGAATCGACGCGCAGAATGTGTGCGGGGCTCATGGACCACCACCAGTGCTTTGCTAAAGTGGGCGGGGCTTCGGGTTCATCGCGTAAACGATTCACCGGATGTACGCGGGACTCCGGAATTGACGCGTACAGAAGGTGTGCGAAGCTCATGGACCACCACGCAGTACTTTGTTGTCAAAGTGGGCGGGGCTTCGGGTTTCATCGCGTAAACGTCACCGGATGTACGCGGGACTCCGGAATTGACGCGTACAAGGTGTGCGAAGCTCAGAGACCACCAAGCAGTACTTTGTTAAAGTGGGCGGGGCTTCGGGTTTATCGCGTAAAACGACATGGGAAGAGCGCGGGACTCCGGAATCGACGCGAAGAATGTGTGCGGGGCTCATGGACCACCACGCAGGACTTTGTCAAAGTAGGCGGGGCTTCGGGTTCATCGCGTAAAACGTTACCGGATGTACGCGGGACTCCGGAATTGACGCGTACAAGGTGTGCGAAGCTCAGAGACCGCCAAGCAGTACTTTGTTAAAGTGGGCGGGGCTTCGGGTTTATCGCGTAAAACGACATGGGAAGAGCGCGGGACTCCGGAATCGACGCGCAGAATGTGTGCGGGGCTCATGGACCACCACTCAGTACTTTGTTAAAGTGAGCGGGGCTTCGGGTTCATCGCGTAAACGTCACCGGATGTACGCGGGACTCCGGAATTGACGCGTACAAGGTGTGCGAAGCTCAGAGACCACCAAGCAGTACTTTGTTAAAGTGGGCGGGGCTTCGGGTTTATCGCGTAAAACGACATGGGAAGAGCGCGGAACTCCGGAATCGACGCGCAGAATGTGTGCAGGGCTCATGGACCACCACTCAGTACTTTGTTAAAGTGGGCAGGGCTTCGGGTTCATCGCGTAAAACGTCACCGGATGTACGCGGGACTCCGGAATTGACGCGTACAAGGTGTGCGAAGCTCAGAGACCACCAAGCAGTACTTTGTTAAAGCGGGCCGGGCTTCGGGTTTATCGCGTAAAACGACATGGGAAGAGCGCGGGACTCCGGAATCGACGCGCAGAATGTGTGCGGGGCTCATGGACCACCACGCAGTACTTTGTCAAAGTGGGCGGGGCTTTGGGTTCATCGCGTAAAACGTCACCGGATGTACGCGGGACTCCGGAATTGACGCGTACATGGTGTGCGAAGCTCAGAGACCACCAAGCAGTACTTTGTTAAAGTGGGCGGGGCTTCGGGTTTATCGCGTAAAACGACATGGGAAGAGCGCGGGACTCCGGAATCGACGCGCAGAATGTGTGCGGGGCTCATGGACCACCACGCAGTACTTTGTCAAAGTGGGCGGGGCTTCGGGTTCATCGCGTAAAACGTCACCGGATGTACGCGGGACTCCGGAATTGACGCGTACAAGGTGTGCGAAGCTCAGAGACCACCAAGCAGTACTTTGTTAGAGTGGGCGGGGCTTCGGGTTTATCGCGTAAAACGACATGGGAAGAGCTCGGAACTCCGGAATCGACGCGCAGAATGTGTGCGGGGCTCATGGACCACCACTCAGTACTTTGTCAAAGTGGGCGGGGCTTCGGGTTCATCGCGTAAACGTCACCGGATGTACGCGGAACTCCGGAATCGACGCGCAGAATGTGTGCGGGGCTCATGGACCACCACTCAGTACTTTGTCAAAGTGGGCGGGGCTTCGGGTTTATCGCGTAAAACGACATGGGAAGAGCGCGGAACTCCGGAATCGACGCGCAGAATGTGTGCGGGGCTCATGGACCACCACTAAGTACTTTGTCAAAGTGGGCGGGGCTTCGGGTTCATCGCGTAAAACGACATGGGAAGAGCGCGGGACTCCGGAATCGACGCGCAGAATGTGTGCGGGGCTCATGGCCCACCACGCAGTACTTTGTCAAAGTGGGGGGGGCTTCGGGAGCATCGCGTAAACGTCACCGGATGTACGCGGGACTCCGGAATTGACGCGTACAAGGTGTGCGAAGCTCAGAGACCACCAAGCAGTACTTTGTTAAAGTGGGCAGGGCTTCGGGTTTATCGCGTAAAACGACATGGGAAGAGCGCGGGACTCCGGAATCGACGCGCAGAATGTGTGCGGGGCTCATGGCCCACCACGCAGTACTTTGTCAAAGTGGGCGGGGCTTCGGGTTCATCGCGTAAAACGTCACCGGATGTACGCGGGACTGCGGAATTGACGCGCACAAGGTGTGCGAAGCTCAGAGACCACCAAGCAGTACTTTGTTAAAGTGGGCCGGGCTTCGGGTTTATCGCGTAAAACGACATGGGAAGAGCGCTGGACTCCGGAATCGACGCGCAGAATGTGTGCGGGGGCTCATGGACCACCACGCAGTACTTTGTCAAAGTGGGCGGGGCTTCGGGTTCATCGCGTCAAACGTCACCGGATGTACGCGGGACTCCGGAATTGACGCGTACAAGGTGTGCGAAGCTCAGAGACCACCAAGCAGTACTTTGTTGAAGTGGGCGGGGCTTCGGGTATATCGCGTAAAACGTCATGGGAAGAGCGCGGGACTCCGGAATCGACGGGCAGAATGTGTGCGGGGCTCATGGACCACCACTCAGTACTTTGTTAAAGTGGGCGGGGCTTCGGGTTCATCGCGTAAAACGTCACCGGATGTACGCGGAACTCCGGAATTGACGCGTACAAGGTGTGCGAAGCTCAGAGACCACCAGGCAGTACTTTGTTAAAGTGGGCGGGGCTTCGGGTTCATCGCGTAAAACGTCACCGGATGTACGCGGGACTCCGGAATTGACGCGTACAGGGTGTGCGAAGCTCAGAGACCACCAAGCAGTACTTTGTTAAAGTGGGCGGGGCTTCGGGTTTATCGCGTAAAACGACATGGGAAGAGCGCGGAACTCCGGAATCGACGCGCAGAATGTGTGCGGGGCTCATGGACCACCACGCAGTACTTTGTCAAAGTGGGCGGAGCTTCGGGTTCATCGCATCAAACGTCACCGGATGTACGCGGGACTCCGGAATTGACGCGTACAAGGTGTGCGAAGCTCAGAGACCACCAAGCAGTACTTTGTTAAAGTGGGCGGGGCTTCGGGTTTATCGCGTAAAACGACATGGGAAGAGCGCGGAACTCCGGAATCGACGCGCAGAATGTGTGCGGGGCTCATGGCCCACCACGCAGTACTTTGTCAAAGTGGGCGGGGCTTCGGTTTCATCGCGTAAAACGTCACCGGATGTACGCGGGACTCCGGAATTGACGCGTACAAGGTGTGCGAAGCTCAGAGACCACCAAGCAGTACTTTGTTAAAGTGGGCGGGGCTTCGGGATTATCGCGTAAAACGACATGGGAGGAGCGCGGGACTCCGGAATCGACGCGCAGAATGTGTGCGGGGTTCATGGACCACCACGCAGTACTTTGTCAAAGTGAGCGGGGCTTCGGTTTCATCGCGTAAAACGTCACCGGATGTACGCGGGACTCCGGAATTGACGCGTACAAGGTGTGCGAAGCTCAGAGACCACCAAGCAGTACTTTGTTAAAGTGGGCCGGGCTTCGGGTTTATCGCGTAAAACGACATGGGAAGAGCGCGGGACTCAGGAATCGACGCGCAGAATGTGTGCGGGGCTCATGGACCACCACGCAGTACTTTGTCAAAGTGGGCGGGGCTTCGGGTTCATCGCGTAAACGTCACCGGATGTACGCGGGACTCCGGAATTGACGCGTACAAGGTGTGCGAAGCTCAGAGACCACCAAGCAGTACTTTGTTAAAGTGGGCGGGGCTTCGGGTTTATCGCGTAAAACTACATGGGAAGAGCGCGGGACTCCGGAATCGACGCGCAGAATGTGTGCGGGGCTCATGGACCACCACCCATTGCTTTGTTAAAGTGGGCCGGGCTTCGGGTTTATCGCGTAAAACGACATGGGAAGAGCGCGGGACTCCGGAATCGACGCGCAGAATGTGTGCGGGGCTCATGGCCCACCACGCAGTACTTTGTCAAAGTGGGCGGGGCTTCGGGTTCATCGCGTAAAACGTCACCGGATGTACGCGGGACTGCGGAATTGACGCGCACAAGGTGTGCGAAGCTCAGAGACCACCAAGCAGTACTTTGTTAAAGCGGGCCGGGCTTCGGGTTTATCGCGTAAAACGACATGGGAAGAGCGCGGGACTCCGGAATCGACGCGCAGAATGTGTGCGGGGCTCATGGACCACCACGCAGTACTTTGTCAAAGTGGGCGGGGCTTCGGTTTCATCGCGTAAAACGTCACCGGATGTACGCGGGACTCCGGAATTGACGCGTACAAGGTGTGCGAAGCTCAGAGACCACCAAGCAGTACTTTGTTAAAGTGGGCGGGGCTTCGGGTTTATCGCGTAAAACTACATGGGAAGAGCGCGGAACTCCGGAATCGACGCGCAGAATGTGCGGGGCTCATGGACCACCACTCAGTACTTTGTCAAAGTGGGCGGGGCTTCGGGTTCATCGCGTAAAACGTCACCGGATGTACGCGGGACTCCGGAATTGACGCGTACAAGGTGTGCGAAGCTCAGAGACCACCAAGCAGTACTTTGTTGAAGTGGGTGGGACTTCGGGTTTATCGCGTAAACGACATGGGAAGAGCGCGGGACTCCGGAATCGACGCGCAGAATGTGTGCGGGGCTCATGGACCACCACGCAGTACTTTGTCAAAGTGGGCGGGGCTTCGGGTTCATCGCGTCAAACGTCACCGGATGTACGCGGGACTCCGGAATTGGCGCGTACAAGGTGTGGGAAGCTCAGAGACCACCAAGCAGTACTTTGTTAAAGTGGGTGGGGCTTCGGGTTTATCGCGTAAAACGACATGGGAAGAGCGCGGGACTCCGGAATCGACGCGCAGAATGCGTGCGGGGCTCATGGACCACCACGCAGTACTTTGTCAAAGTGGACGGGGCTTCGGGTTCATCGCGTAAAACGTCACCGGATGTACGCCGGACTCCGGAATTGACGCGTACAAGGTGTGCGAAGCTCAGAGACCACCAAGCAGTACTTTGTTAAAGTGGGCGGGGCTTCGGGTTTATCGCGTAAAACGACATGGGAAGAGCGCGGACTCCGGAATCGACGCGCAGAATGTGTGCGAAGCTCGGACCACCAAGCAGTACTTTGTTAAAGTGGGCGGGGCTTCGGATTTATCGCGTAAAACGACATGGGAGGAGCGCGGAACTCCGGAATCGACGCGCAGAATGTGTGCGGGGCTCATGGACCACCACTCAGTACTTTGTCAAAGTGGGCGGAGCTTCGGGTTCATCGCGTAAAACGTCACCGGATGTATGCGGGACTCCGGAATTGACGCGTACAAGGTGTGCGAAGCTCAGAGACCACCAAGCAGTACTTTGTTAAAGTGGGCGGGGCTTCGGGTTTATCGCGTAAAACGACATGGGAAGAGCGCGGAACTCCGGAATCGACGCGCAGAATGTGTGCGGGGCTCATGGCCCACCACGCAGTACTTTGTCAAAGTGGGCGGGGCTTCGGTTTCATCGCGTAAAACGTCACCGGATGTACGCGGGACTCCGGAATTGACGCGTACAAGGTGTGCGAAGCTCAGAGACCACCAAGCAGTACTTTGTTAGAGTGGGCGGGGCTTCGGGTTTATCGCGTAAAACGACATGGGAAGAGCGCGGAACTCCGGAATCGACGCGCAGAATGTGTGCGGGGCTCATGGACCACCACGCAGTACTTTGTCAAAGTGGGCGGGGCTTCGGTTTCATCGCGTAAACGTCACCGGATGTACGCGGGACTCCGGAATTGACGCGTACAAGGTTTGCGAAGCTCAGAGACCACCAAGCAGTACTTTGTTAAAGTGGGCCGGGCTTCGGGTTTATCGCGTAAAACGACATGGGAAGAGCGCGGGACTCAGGAATCGACGCGCAGAATGTGTGCGGGGCTCATGGACCACCACGCAGTACTTTGTCAAAGTGGGCGGGGCTTCGGGTTCATCGCGTAAACGTCACCGGATGTACGCGGGACTCCGGAATTGACGCGTACAAGGTGTGCGAAGCTCAGAGACCACCAAGCAGTACTTTGTTAAAGTGGGCGGGGCTTCGGGTTTATCGCGTAAAACGACATGGGAAGAGCGCGGAACTCCGGAATCGACGCGCAGAATGTGTGCGGGGCTCATGGACCACCACTCATTGCTTTGCTAAAGTGGGCACGGCTTCGGGTTCATCGCGTAAAACGACATGGGAAGAGCGCGGGACTCCGGAATCGACGCGCAGAATGTGTGCGGGGCTCATGGCCCACCACGCAGTACTTTGTCAAAGTGGGCGGGGCTTCGGGTTCATCGCGTAAAACGTCACCGGATGTACGCGGGACTGCGGAATTGACGCGCACAAGGTGTGCGAAGCTCAGAGACCACCAAGCAGTACTTTGTTAAAGTGGGCGGGGCTTCGGGTTTATCGCGTAAAACTACATGGGAAGAGCGCGGGACTCCGGAATCGACGCGCAGAATGTGTGCGGGGCTCATGGACCACCACGCAGTACTTTGTCAAAGTGGGTGGGGCTTTTGTTTCATCGCGTAAAACGTCACCGGATGTACGCGGGACTCCGGAATTGACGCGTACAAGGTGTGCGAAGCTCAGAGACCACCAAGCAGTACTTTGTTAAAGTGGGCGGGGCTTCGGGTTTATCGCGTAAAACGACATGGGAAGAGCGCGGAACTCCGGAATCGACGCGCAGAATGTGTGCGGGGCTCATGGACCACCACTCAGTACTTTGTCAAAGTGGGCGGGGCTTCGGGTTCATCGCGTAAAACGTCACCGGATGTATGCGGGACTCCGGAATTGACGCGTACAAGGTGTGCGAAGCTCAGAGACCACCAAGCAGTACCTTGTTGAAGTGGGCGGGACTTCGGGTTTATCGCGTAAAACGACATGGGAAGAGCGCGGAACTCCGGAATCGACGCGCAGAATGTGTGCGGGGCTCATGGACCACCACTCAGTGCTTTGCTAAAGTGGGCGGGGCTTCGGGGTCATCGCGTAAAACGACATGGGAAGAGCGCGGGACTCCGGAATCGACGCGCAGAATGTGTGCTCGGCTCATGGCCCACCACGCAGTACTTTGTCAAAGTGGGCGGGGCTTCGGTTTCATCGCGTAAAACGTCACCGGATGTACGCGGGACTCCGGAATTGACGCGTACAAGGTGTGCGAAGCTCAGAGACCACCAAGCAGTACTTTGTTAAAGTGGGCGGGGCTTCGGATTTATCGCGTAAAACGACATGGGAGGAGCGCGGAACTCCGGAATCGACGCGCAGAATGTGTGCGGGGCTCATGGACCACCACTCAGTACTTTGTTAAAGTGGGCCGGGCTTTGGGTTCATCGCGCAAAACGTCACCGGATGTACGCGGGACTCCGGAATTGACGCGTACAAGGTGTGCGAAGCTCAGAGACCACCAAGCAGTACTTTGTTAAAGTGGGCCGGGCTTCGGGTTTATCGCGTAAAACGACATGGGAAGAGCGCGGGACTCAGGAATCGACGCGCAGAATGTGTGCGGGGCTCATGGACCACCACTCAGTGCTTTGCTAAAGTGGGCAGGGCTTCGGGTTCATCGCGTAAAACGACATGGGAAGAGCGCGGAACTCCGGAATCGACGCGCAGAATGTGTGCGGGGCTCATGGACCACCACTCAGTGCTTTGCTAAAGTGGGCAGGGCTTCGGGTTCATCGCGTAAAACGACATGGGAAGAGCGCGGGACTCCGGAATCGACGCGCAGAATGTGTGCGGGGCTCATGGCCCACCACGCAGTACTTTGTCAAAGTGGGCGGGGCTTCGGTTTCATCGCGTAAAACGTCACCGGATGTACGCGGGACTCCGGAATTGACGCGTACAAGGTGTGCGAAGCTCAGAGACCACCAAGCAGTACTTTGTTAGAGTGGGCGGGGCTTCGGGTTTATCGCGTAAAACGACATGGGAAGAGCGCGGAACTCCGGAATCGACGCGCAGAATGTGTGCGGGGCTCATGGACCACCACTCAGTACTTTGTCAAAGTGGGCGGGGCTTCGGGTTCATCGCGTAAAACGTCACCGGATGTATGCGGGACTCCGGAATTGACGCGTACAAGGTGTGCGAAGCTCAGAGACCACCGAGCAGTACTTTGTTAAAGTGGGCGGGACTTCGGGTTTATCGCGTAAAACGACATGGGAAGAGCGCGGAGCTCCGGAATCGACGCGCAGAATGTGTGCGGGGCTCATGGACCACCACTCAGTGCTTTGCTAAAGTGGGCAGGGCTTCGGGTTCATCGCGTAAAACGACATGGGAAGAGCGCGGGACTCCGGAATCGACGCGCAGAATGTGTGCGGGGCTCATGGCCCACCACGCAGTACTTTGTCAAAGTGGGCGGGGCTTCGGGTTCATCGCGTAAAACGTCACCGGATGTACGCGGGACTGCGGAATTGACGCGCACAAGGTGTGCGAAGCTCAGAGACCACCAAGCAGTACTTTGTTAAAGTGGGCGGGGCTTCGGGTTTATCGCGTAAAACGACATGGGAAGAGCGCGGGACTCCGGAATCGACGCGCAGAATGTGTGCGGGGCTCATGGCCCACCACGCAGTACTTTGTCAAAGTGGGCGGGGCTTTTGTTTCATCGCGTAAAACGTCACCGGATGTACGCGGGACTCCGGAATTGACGCGTACAAGGTGTGCGAAGCTCAGAGACCACCAAGCAGTACTTTGTTAAAGTGGGCGGGGCTTCGGGTTTATCGCGTAAAACGACATGGGAAGAGCGCGGAACTCCGGAATCGACGCGCAGAATGTGTGCGGGGCTCATGGACCACCACTCAGTACTTTGTCAAAGTGGGCGGGGCTTCGGGTTCATCGCGTAAAACGTCACCGGATGTATGCGGGACTCCGGAATTGACGCGTACAAGGTGTGCGAAGCTCAGAGACCACCAAGCAGTACCTTGTTGAAGTGGGCGGGACTTCGGGTTTATCGCGTAAAACGACATGGGAAGAGCGCGGAACTCCGGAATCGACGCGCAGAATGTGTGCGGGGCTCATGGACCACCACTCAGTGCTTTGCTAAAGTGGGCAGGGCTTCGGGTTCATCGCGTAAAACGACATGGGAAGAGCGCGGGACTCCGGAATCGACGCGCAGAATGTGTGCTCGGCTCATGGCCCACCACGCAGTACTTTGTCAAAGTGGGCGGGGCTTCGGTTTCATCGCGTAAAACGTCACCGGATGTACGCCGGACTCCGGAATTGACGCGTACAAGGTGTGCGAAGCTCAGAGACCACCAAGCAGTACTTTGTTAAAGTGGGCGGGGCTTCGGATTTATCGCGTAAAACGACATGGGAGGAGCGCGGAACTCCGGAATCGACGCGCAGAATGTGTGCGGGGCTCATGGACCACCACTCAGTACTTTGTTAAAGTGGGCCGGGCTTTGGGTTCATCGCGCAAAACGTCACCGGATGTACGCGGGACTCGGGAATTGACGCGTACAAGGTGTGCGAAGCTCAGAGACCACCAAGCAGTACTTTGTTAAAGTAGGCCGGGCTTCGGGTTTATCGCGTAAAACGACATGGGAAGAGCGCGGGACTCAGGAATCGACGCGCAGAATGTGTGCGGGGCTCATGGACCACCACTCAGTGCTTTGCTAAAGTGGGCAGGGCTTCGGGTTCATCGCGTAAAACGACATGGGAAGAGCGCGGGACTCCGGAATCGACGCGCAGAATGTGTGCGGGGCTCATGGCCCACCACGCAGTACTTTGTCAAAGTGGGCGGGGCTTCGGTTTCATCGCGTAAAACGTCACCGGATGTACGCGGGACTCCGGAATTGACGCGTACAAGGTGTGCGAAGCTCAGAGACCACCAAGCAGTACTTTGTTAAAGTGGGCGGGGCTTCGGGTTTATCGCGTAAAACGACATGGGAAGAGCGCGGAACTCCGGAATCGACGCGCAGAATGTGTGCGGGGCTCATGGACCACCACTCAGTACTTTGTCAAAGTGGGCGGGGCTTCGGGTTCATCGCGTAAAACGTCACCGGATGTATGCGGGACTCCGGAATTGACGCGTACAAGGTGTGCGAAGCTCAGAGACCACCAAGCAGTACTTTGTTAAGGTGGGCGGGACTTCGGGTTTATCGCGTAAAACGACATGGGAAGAGCGCGGAGCTCCGGAATCGACGCGCAGAATGTGTGCGGGGCTCATGGACCACCACTCAGTGCTTTGCTAAAGTGGGCAGGGCTTCGGGTTCATCGCGTAAAACGACATGGGAAGAGCGCGGGACTCCGGAATCGACGCGCAGAATGTGTGCGGGGCTCATGGCCCACCACGCAGTACTTTGTCAAAGTGGGCGGGGCTTCGGGTTCATCGCGTAAAACGTCACCGGATGTACGCGGGACTCCGGAATTGACCCGCACAAGGTGTGCGAAGCTCAGAGACCACCAAGCAGTACTTTGTTAAAGTGGGCGGGGCTTCGGGTTTATCGCGTAAAACGACAATGCAGAAATTCCACCATATCTGTTTGTACTTTAGACTCACTCCCCAACAACTGTGACAAAGCAGTATTTGCAGATAAAGAACTGTTCTGGATCAAATTACTTAACACTGCGTATCCTTTAGGACTCAACGATAATATTAAAAGTTATGGAAACGTATCTGATATAACAAACCCTCTTAGACACAAGAATTCTTCTCTTCTCTTCTTCTTAATCGGTTGGCTTTCGCCTGACGCGGTCATTCCGCATCTTCACCGAGGTGTGCCGTCCTAGTAGTCAGCCGTGTCCATTTTTCACGGTCTTCAGCCACAATTTGAACACATTCCATCCAGCTGTCACTATTCCATTTCCTGCGAAACGAAACATCGCGCCTGAACTGTCTTTCGATGCCGAGTGACTTTAAATCCTCTTTAACCACATCCGTCCAGAACTTTCGCCTACGCCCAGGTGGCCGTTTCCAGACAGGATTTGGAAGCATTTTTAAAGCGTGTTGTACGAGACGATCCGGCGTTCTTCTTAGTATATGCCCGAGCAGTCGAAGTCGACTTTCCATTGCTGCTTGAGATGGCGTTAGGAGATGCTGGCACCTCCCTCGTGTCAAGCGTTGATGTACTGCGTCGATTTCCTTGTAAAGGTCTTTGTTATGGCATACACGCGGCCAGAAATATCCAAGCAAACGCCTAAAAAGCTTCCTCTCCGTGCAATCCAACCTTTCCATCTGCGTTTTCGGTGCTGCCCACGTCTCCGATCCGTACATCATGATAGGGCGAATAGCGGATACTCGGACAGTCGGGGCTTAGTACGTCAGCACAATACCGTTAGTACGCCGGCACAAAGGGATCGGCAGCACCTGTGCTGTAGCTGCTGGTAACAGCAGGATATGCTGGCAACGACCAGGAGCTCCTGTTGCTTGTGCAGGCGTACTAACGCTTTGGTTATCGTGGCTTGCGTGCTATTGCCAGCCACTCTCTCCTAGTGTCTGCTGACACTCTTCCATTTATTTGTCTAATACGAATGAACATTGCAGCATCCTCTTGTACGGCGGCGGCGGGTATATAAGGCGGCCAGTCTCGCTGAGGGCAGCTGGCCGT
This sequence comes from Aplectana chamaeleonis, assembly GCA_029168955.1. Taxonomy (NCBI): domain Eukaryota; kingdom Metazoa; phylum Nematoda; class Chromadorea; order Rhabditida; family Cosmocercidae; genus Aplectana; species Aplectana chamaeleonis. Next base: position 459,662 of record JAPDOI010000428.1, read on the forward strand.
TTGAGGCCAGTCCGATCGAGATGACCTTGTGTCACTATTCGGAAGTTAATTTTTGGAACGCTGAGGGATCATCCCCATCGCCCATCGCGAGGGAAGCCTCCTGGTTGCGGACCGCGGCGAGGATGTTCTCCTTGCTGCTGGCCGTGACAAGAATCATATCCTACACCGGTAAGGAGGGTGGCAGTCCAAATTCTGTCGATAATGAGCGTTAGTATGCCAGCATACGTTGGCAGGATATGCTGCCGCAACCAGCAACTCTTGCACACAACAAGCGTTAGTATGCCAGCATACGTTGGCAGGATATGCTGCCGCAACCAGCAGCTCCTGCACACAACGAGCGTTAGTATGCCAGGTTTGCCCTGGCGTACTAACGGTATTGTGCCGACGTACTAAGCCCCAACTGTCTGAGTAGGTAGACGCGCAACTTGACTTCCTTCGCGATGGTGGTAGACCACAAACACTTGGTTAGAGAATTGAATGCAGACGTAGCTTTCGCACATCGTTGTCGAATATCCGCTGCATAACTACCATCGTTCTTCAGCAAACAGCCCAAATAACAGAAATCGTCCACCAGTTCGATACGTTGTCCGTCCACACAAACTCCAGTTGAAGGCCTCTGAGAGACCCACATCTGCTTGCATTTGTCGGGACGAAGACGAAGTCCATAGGCTGCGGCATACTTCGAAACGAGGTTCACAATCCTTTGCAGTTTTGCGTTGTTTTCAGCGAATAACACAATGTCGTCGGCGTACTCCAGGTCGACAAGGGAGCGTCCTGATGGTGTTAGGATCACATCCGCAGGAAACTGTTCTGCAACTCTACGCATGATGTCATCAACGGCGAAGTTGAAAAGAAAAGGTCCTGCAACGGCTCCTTGCCTTACTCCTGTTTTCACCTCGAAAGCTGACGTAAATCCGACAGGTGTACGAACTGCTGCTGTTGTTCCTTTGTTCATGTCCTCGATTAACCGAACATACTTTTCCGGGACTCCATCTGCTCGCAGAGCATTGAGCAATCGATCACGATGAGGAGAGTCGAACGCGGCTTCAAAGTCCAAAAAAGCAAGCTGTAATGGCTTCGAAAACCGCTGCCACGATTCAATTACTCTTCTCACGACGAACACTTGGTCGATGGTCGATCTTCCAGGTCGAAAACCGGCTTGCTCATCTCTGCTCGTTCCTTCACGATGTTTGATAAGTCGCTCGAGAATGATACGTTCTAAAACCTTGTACATGACACGAAGTAGAGAGATTCCTCTGTAGTTCTTAGGATCCGTGACGGATAGCTTCTTGTGAAGAGGTACGATGATCGCATGTCTCCACGAATCGGGTATCCTTTCGCTCATCCATATGGCACGGATGGTGTTGGTCATTTCACGAATCCCAGACGGAGGAAGAGCTTTCAGCATTTCAGCAGTGATGTTGTCATCTCCACCTGCCTTTCCATTCTTCATTTTCCGGACACAATCCAAAACTTCAGACTCAGTCGGCGGTTCCTCACTGACATCGTAATGTGCTCTCTGAACATGCGGGAGCTCAGGTACTGATGGCGCTGGACGATTCAGTAGTGAACTGAAGTAATCCTTCCATATTGGCAGCGTCGCATCACCAACTGCAACTCCATTGGTAGTGTTCAAGACAGGAGAACATCTCTTCATCTTCCCGCTATACTGTCGCAGCAACGTGTAGGCTTTCTTCGGATTCTTCTCCTCCCAAGCCTTCTCGAACTCCTTAGCTCTACACGTCCACTCTCGTTCGCGGTCACTTTGAAGCTGCCGACGCAACTTCCTCCTCAGACGCTTCTCCTCCACGAAGTTTCCTGCAGTTCGGAGAGCACATACTCTGTTGTAGGTAGATCGTGTTTCTTCTGAGACCTAGGTGACCTTCTTCCTAGGCTGTACAACCGGGAGTGCCTCTTTCGAAGCGTCCTGGATGCACTTTGACAAAAGAATCCGCGTCCGCAAAGTTTCTTCTTAGTCCGTACTCCGATGTGAATAGAAAACGCGTTGTCGGAAATTCCTTCTGCACCCTTCATCTCTGAGACTTGTCATGTCAATCCTCTGGAGAGGCTGAGCCCCTCGCTTCCTCTTATGAATCCTCGCAGTGAAGTTCAACAGAACAGGACGGTGATCCGAATCGAATGCGACATCCCACACAGCTCTAGATCTTCGAATGTCCGATACTGGAATATTCCTCGTCAGGACATAGTCAAGCTGTAGTTTCAAAGTTGTCATCTTCCGCTTCCGCTGCTCTTCTGGAGATAGCCGGGTTGGTCCCTGCCACGTAAGCTGATGGCGGCGATGATTCCTCTTGAATGTCGATGCAATAATCAGACCACTGCGTTCACAAAAGTCGACAAGGCGGTAGCCATTGTCCGATGTTTGCTCCACTGGGTAGAACCATTTACCGAGTACTTCGGATTCCTGATCAAGTCCCCCATCTTCGCATTTGCGTCAATCCCCACGACAACAGCATGTTGACAAGGTATCCTGGCCAGCAACGTATTGAGTTCCTCATAAAACGCATCCTTCGAATTGTCTTCGGCAGTTTCAGTGGGCGCATGAGCACTCACTATCCACAGATTGAATCCTCTGTGATCCCGCAGTCGTACGAATGCATTCCGACACGACGTTGAGCCGAACTCCTTGACCATACCATTGAAATCCTTCCTTACAGCTATTGCACAGCCTCCCACTCTCCTATCGTCAGCGTTACCGCAGTAGATGGTGTACTCTCCGACGCTGATGACGGGTCTATCCTTGAGGCGGGTTTCCTGCAAAGCAGCAAACGGTGCATGGAAATAGCTCAGAAGTCTGGATAGCGCAGTTTTTTGGATATCACTCGACAGCGATCGACAGTTCAGGGTGGCGAAATTGTGGCTTGTGGCCAAAGACTCCATGACTCCCTAGGTACGGATCCTAAGGTGTTATGGACCAGAGGCCTTAGTGTGCCGGACGGCGACACCTTTATGCAATGTGCGGGATACTTTCGCGATATAGTTGTGCACGCTATATCGCTCGAACGTTCCCTGTGTACACTCAAACGTCTGCTGGGTTCAGTAGAAGCAGGGGCACCAACGAGCAGGTACCAACAGACTTGTATACACACCCCCAAAGACACAAGAATAATCACCCTTATTATGCGTTACACATAATAAAGCAACGAACAAGAAACGGTCCTAGGAGGAATAAAAATAATAAACAAAACTTGGACAATAATGAATTTTTAGCATTCATAAATAACTGCAGTAATGTTTTAGATATGTATAGATGTTTACACAGTTTAAAGAAGAAAGTGTTAACCAAATTAAGTTCCCTATGTTACAACAACGAATTTCTCTTGAAAATATATGATAACAACAGACATATTCTCATATGCATACTTTGCAAATTCCGTTTTAGTGATACTGCATGCAAAGAACCTGCTGTACGTAAAAATTACTTAAGTGTGGATATAAATTACATTCACAGAATTTTGGATAATGTCAACATCAACAAACTTATCAATAATGACTACATTAGCAATAAAATCAGAAACAACACTAATATTCCATACATACCTTCCAGAATCGTATATAAATACTTACCCCCATTTTCGAAACAAATTCTTAATTATAATCTCCTTCTGAGAACACTAAATCTCGATGATCTCACAACATCTCTTAGACAGGATTGTGTGTGTAACGAATCCGCATGCACAAAATTTATCGACATCAATCATGGACATATAGTTAGTGGAGATCTTACTATCGTTCAAGATCATGAGCTACGAAAACTCCTAAGTTTGGCACAAAATATATTCAAAACAATAGAACGACAAAGCGAGACATCTACACATGGATAGATGCTTTCATTGGGAACCACGAACAAAAAATCGTAAACAAATATAGAATTAATAACACAGAAGTTATAAATAACATAAGCACCTGGCTCCGAACTAATATGAAAAATAAATTCAAGCCGCTTTTGTATCACAGAAATTTAAATGAAGATTATATGTGTAATTTTGATAGGAATCATTTAGCGGAACCAAAGGATAAGTTTGTGATATGTCCACTTGATAAAGCTGCTAACAATTACAGTTTTATTTGCAAAAAATACTATCTACAAACAATATCTAAAGAAATGGGTATTGTTTACGAAAACAACTTACTGAACATAAGGGATAATAAAATGAGACATACGCAAAATATGACACAGAAACACATGATGTTCTTTCTAGTAGGTATACATTACTTTTCAACCTTATGAAAATAAAAACATTCCCAAATCCTCATATATGTACCACTCATTTATGCTCTACCTAAGCTACATAAAAATCCTACTAAGTTCAGATTTATAACAGGAGATTGCAACGGTATTAACAAGCCTTTGGCGGTTGAATTGAAAACTATAATCACATTCATCAAAAATCATTTCAAAAAATATTGTAAAGCTGTGAGAAATCGAAATCGAAATTTCATCGAGTATTGGTCAATTGTCGATATTAATATAAGCAACAAGCTTGTGGATATACAAATGGATAACAAAAAACTATTTTCGGCAGATTTTACTAATATGTTTACAAATCTGCCACATAACACAATAGTCCAGAATGGTCAGAAGTTACTACACATTTGTTTCAACAACGCTGATAAAAATACATTGCCTTCAATGGGCACAAAAATATTTTCTACACCAACGAAACCACTCGTTCTAATTACAGATACTATACCACAACAGATTTATTATATTTTGCTGATTATTTACTCAAAAACAGTTTCTGCAGTTTTGGACAAATAATTCATAAACAAATTAATGGTGTACCACAAGGAGGTAATTTCAGCCCTTCGTTGGCCGACTTAACATTATCCATTTTCGAATATGAATATTCAATCGATTGCATTTCTCACAGTAGAACCTTTTATCCTTTCAGATATATGGATGATCTTCTTGTAATACATAATTCTGACGAAAACCATATTTATAACAAACTTCAGATCATATACAAAAACACTTTGAATTTAGAAAAAACTCATTTCAACGAATACCACTGCAGCTACCTGGATTTAGATTTGAAAATAGTCAATAATGCTATTATATCCAAGCCTTTCAATAAAACAGACAACTTTGATTTCAAAGTGATAAGATTTTCCCCATTTTCAATCCAACATTTCAATCAGAATTAAGTCTTCTGTCATTTACACAGAAGTTTCAAGAATCGCACGTACATCAAGTCTGTTACCCGACTTTATAAAACGAGTCATAATGTTGAAAAATTTACTAAACAAAAACTGTTACCCTGAACATATCATACATAACAATTTTCTGAAATGTATATATAGAAACACATTCATACTACTGAAGTATGGATTATACAACAAATTCAAACAATTACATAACATGGTCAGACAAATTTTCTGATATTATCAACTCCAAATTTTCACACTATCAAATTTATCAAAACAATTAGTTTGAGGCAGAACAGTATGGTTCATTTTTCTCAATATCATGGCGATATGGTGGCCACCCCACCTATTCTAGTGGAACTTCCTATCCACTTTGCGATTGTTTGGTGGGTTCGAATGTTTGTTTGTTTCTTTTTCCCTCTTTCCTTCTTTCTCTTTCTCTTTTTCTTTCTTCCCTTTTTCTCTCTTCTTCTCTTTCTCTCTGTTTGTCTCTGTTTCTCTCCGTTTCTCTCTCTATCTCTTTTCTTTCTTCCTCTCTTTCTCCCTTTCTTTCTTTCATTCCTCCCTTTCTTTCTTCCGTTCTTTCTTTCATTTTCTTGCTTCCTCCGTTCTTTCTTTTCTTCTTCTTTCTTCTTTCTTTATTCCTCATTCTTCTTTCTTCTCTTCTTTCTTCTTTCTTCTTTCTTCTTTCTTCTTTCTTCTTTCTTCTTTCTTCTTTCTTTCTTCTTTCTTCTTTCTTCTTTCTTCTTTCTTCTTTCTTCTTTCTTCTTTCTTCTTTCTTCTTTTCTTCTTTCTTCTTTCTTCTTTCTTCTTTCTTCTTTCTTCTTTCTTCTTTCTTCTTTCTTCTTTCTTCTTTCTTCTTTCTTCTTTCTTCTTTCTTCTTTCTTCTTTCTTCTTTCTTCTTTCTTCTTTCTTCTTTCTTCTTTCTTCTTTCTTTCTTTCTTCTTTCTTCTTTCTTCTTTCTTTCTTTGCTTTCTTCTTTCTTCTTTCTTCTTTCTTCTTTCTTCTTTCTTCTTTCTTCTTTCTTCTTTCTTCTTTCTTCTTTCTTCTTTCTCTTTCTTTCTTTCTTTCTTCTTTCTTCTTTCTTCTTTCTTCTTTCTTCTTTCTTCTATCTTCTTTCTTCTTTCTTTCTTTCTTCTTCTTTCTTCTTTCTTCTTTCTTCTCTTCTTTCTTCTTTCTTCTTTCTTCTTTCTTCTTTCTTTCTTTCTTCTTTCTTCTTTCTTCTTTCTTTCTTCTTTCTTCTTTCTTCTTTCTTCTTTCTTCTTTCTTCTTTCTTCTTTCTTCTTTCTTCTTTCTTCTTTCTTCTTTCTTCTTTCTTCTTTCTTCTTTCTTCTTTCTTCTTTCTTCTTTCTTCTTTCTTCTTTCTTCTGTGTTCTTGCTTCTGTCCTCTTTCTTCTTTCTTATTTCTTTTCCTTTTTTCTGGCTTTCTGCCTCTTTTTTATTTTTATGTTTTATTTTTATTTTTTCAATTTTTTTATTTTTATTTATTTTTTATTTTTTTATTTTATTTTTATTTTTTTTTATTTTTTTTTATTTTTTTATTATTTTATTTTTTTATTTTTTCTGTTCCTTACCTATACTACTTTTCCTATTTGTTCCTGAATATCATCTTTAGAATTCAATCTAAATTGAACCTTAAATAAGGCTTAAGTCAATTAGTTCGAAAATAATTGTTATCCGAGGATGAGGGGGAGTCCCTGGAACTTTGTTCCTAGCTTTACGAGCTCTCGGAGGATAACGACACAGTAGCTTCAATCAGATTTTGTATAAATCAAATCGAAATTACTAATATGATTATAACATTAAATTTGTACTACCATTCTCTTAGTTTGTCAAAACTATATAAGAATTTTCTAGCTACCTTCTTCACTGAAGAGCCCCGGGGTAGCTAGAGATATGAATTGTCTAAAGACAGGGGCGAAACAATTCTTATCTTAAAATATTCTTTGCCATCGCATATATAACACCATTCCATTCTGACAAGTCTATGCTTTATATAATGTGATTTTCGAAAAAAAAATTTCTACAGATTTTTTAATTCTATTACTGCTTAAAACAAACATACAAAAACGGAACCAAAAAGACAGTATTTTTCTTTAATGGGAAGAGCGCGGAACTCCGGAATCGACGCGCAGAATGTGTGCGGGGCTCATGCACCACCACGCAGTACTTTGTCAAAGTGGGCGGGGCTGCGGGTTCATCGCGTAAATCGACATGGGAAGTGCGCGGGACTCCGGAATCGACGCTCAGAATGTGTGCGTGGCTCATGGATCACCACGTAGTACTTTGTTAAAGTGGGCAGGGCTTCGGGTTCATCGCGTAAAACGTCACCGGATGTACGCAGGACTCCGGAATTGACGCGTACAAGATGTGCGAAGCTCAGAGACCACCAATCAGTACTTTGTTAAAGTGGGCGGGCTTCGGGTTTATCGAGTAAAACGGCATGGGAAGAGCGCGGAACTCCGGAATCGACGCGCAGAATGTGTGCGGGGCTCATGAACCACCACTCAGTACTTTGCTAAAGTGGGCTGGGCTTCGGAATGGTCGCGTAAAACGACCCTGGAAGAGCGCGGGACTCTGGAATCGACGCGCAGAATATGTGCGGGGCTTCTGAAACACCACGCGAAACTTTGTTAATGTAGGCGGGGCTTCGGGTGCATCGCGTAAAACGTCACCGGATGTACGCAGGACTCCGGAATTGACGCGTACAAGATGTGCGAAGCTCAGAGACCACCAATCAGTACTTTGTTAAAGTGGGCGGGCTTCGGGTTTATCGAGTAAAACGGCATGGGAAGAGCGCGGAACTCCGGAATCGACGCGCAGAATGTGTGCGGGGCTCATGAACCACCACTCAGTACTTTGCTAAAGTGGGCTGGGCTTCGGAATGGTCGCGTAAAACGACCCTGGAAGAGCGCGGGACTCTGGAATCGAAGCGCAGAGTATGTGCGGGGCTTCTGAAACACCACGCGAAACTTTGTTAATGTAGGCGGGGCTTCGGGTGCATCGCGTAAAACGACCCTGGAAGAGCGCGGGACTCTGGAAACTTCCGACACAACGGAAGCATTTGAAATCAAGTCAGAAAAATAAACCACCACCCTAAATGGTCAAATCGTGGGTGCCACCCCCGTATAGGATAGTTCCAAAAGTGCTTCGGGCTTCTGATGACGTCATCGGGACGTCGTGAAAAGTGCTTCGAGCATCTGATGACGTCATCGGGACGTCGTGGAAACCCGGATAGTGGGTAGGTGTTCGGGACCCGTTGCTGGTCATCCAAAAAGTTGTGAAGACCACCCCGTAGAGTGAGCAGGAGCCCAGACTCGATGCTAGCCATCCGAGAAATTATGCAGGATACCCCAAAGAATGAGCAAGAGTCTTGAGCTTCGCGCTGGTTGTCTGAGATAGCGTGCTGGATGCCTCGGAATTTGCGCAGGAGTATGAGAACACCTTGCAAAACTTTTGTAAAAGTGTAAGGATGACAAGCATGGCGTGCAGAAAGCTTGAGATGTTATGTAGGTCATTGTTGCCAGGCTGCTTTTCAGTTTCGTAACGCGGTTAGGTCATTCACACAACCCCATTTTGAGTGCTCCCTCATTCTTCTTCCCCAGCCTACTGATTTTTTCTGCAATAAATGGTACTTGCTTATCAGCATCCAAATTCAAAAGCAAATTGTTAGAACTATCTCCATTCGCAGATCAGCAGAGCTTTTTCATATCAGATTCATGGAATCGAAGCGGCTGTTCTGCGAAGGAATGGGGCGGCGGAAACGAAATAATGAGTATGTAAAACTGCTTTGTTCCACTGATGTGAAAGTGTCCAAATGGAATGGTTTCTGACTTTCCAGGTTTTAAGTTAGTTTCATTTGAAAGCGAAGAACTGCAGGCAGATTCTGCATCCGGCTGTAGGCCAGCAGGCTCTCATGATTATTGACCGGGCTGGCTACGTCTGAGCGACCAACTATAACCGGGGCCTAAGGCCCCTGTCAGAGTTGGTTGAGAAAATCACCGTGGCCGACCCGTTCGATACGTATGAAAAACATGGAAGGTGCAAATAGCACCCGGTGTAGCCAAATGTGGCTGACGCGATCAATATGAATGAATTATGTGGAACGATATCATGGATATCATTCATTTCTTAGCTAATATCATGTGAACATCGGTCTTGTCAGCCACATCGAGTGATTTTTCTGAGATAATTTAAAGCAGTTTGGGTCATTGATTCTTGTGACCACAGAAAGAGGACTGATCTAGTGGGGAGATGAAGAGGTCTTTGTTCGAAATTCTTGCATGGGATATTACTGCGTAATATCAAGAAAAAGTGAGCAATTCTGTAAAAAAGGGGTCTCCCAAGTAAAAGTGGTTTGGTTCGCGTTATAAACGTTTCAACAAAAAGGGAACAATAGGAAAGTGGAATGAAGAGAGTCTACAAAAAATGAACAATATCCTCCAAGAACTCTTTTCTTTTTCGAAACTTTCAAACAGCGGAAACAAACCGTTGTGGTTTTTTACGAGAAAGAATTGACTGGTTCCCTAAAACAATTTGACATCATCTCCTCTTTTAATGATAGCTATTAGGTACACATGCATATATACATATTTCATCGACACTCACATAATCAAAGTCCTTTATGGAGCCAAATGCGCTTCCTCGTAGAGAACCGCAACGGTTTGTTTCCGCTGTGTGGAAGTTTCGAAAAAGAAAAGAGTTCTTGGAGGATATTGTTCATTTTTTGTAGACTCTCCTCATTCCACTTTCCTATTGTTCCCTTTTTGTTGAAACGTTTATAACGCGAACCAAACCTGTAGTGTAAATGAAAACGTGTTTACACTTTTTACATGATTATGATAGCGGCTCTATAAAAGACCGTTCATCCGAGTATGGTTCAGTTTGTGTCTTGCTGTCTACTGGCGAAGGTCAATAAATCTTCCGAGGCCACCTACTGCGGAAGACACAACAGTGGCGATCAGGCGGAGCTCAGAAGAAGACGCCGAAAGCAATGGATCCCGCAGCCGTCATGACGATGTTCAAGGAGCTCATGGATGAGCAGAGGCGACTGATGACCGGACTCCTCAGCCAAGTCGAGGCTGGAGATGGAGGTCGCACAGTTGGTGCGACAGACTCAATTCCGAACGTCATGGCCGCACTGAGCAACAGGATCGAGAAGTTTGTCTGCGATCCAGAAGAGGAGCAGAGCTTCAGCAAATGGTTCACAAGATACAAGGATGTTTTCAACGAGGATGCAAGGAATCTGACCGAAAACGCAAGAGTGCGACTACTTTGCGAGAAGCTGGACAACGTTTCCTTCGAGAAGTACCAGAGACATGTGCTGCCAAGAGAAGTGACAGCTATTGGCTTCGAAGAAACTGTGAGTACGCTGAAAGACATTTTCGATTACAGGAAGTCCGAGTTCACCACAAGATACCAGTGCCTGAAGGTTGAGAAGAACGACAACGAAGACTATCTCACATACACTGGAAGAGTCTAAGAGTTCTGCGAGAAGGCCCGAATTCATGAACTGGATTCTGATGGAATCAATTGTCTTTTGTGGATTTTCGGATTGAAATCGCACAGAGAAGCAGAAATCAGACAAAGACTGATCACCGTACTGGACAGAGAGTACAAGGCAGGCCGGAGAGCTTCTCTACATGAGCTGCACCAAGAATGTGAGAACTTTCTTAGCCTTAAAAGAGACTGTGAAGCTATTGCAGGAAATGAGAGAACTGTCGAAGCTGCGTTCAGATCAGTCCAGAAAGCTGATGAATGCTGGAATTGCGAAGGCAAACACTATTCAAAGCAATGCGAATCGAAGCCCTGGTTATGCAAGAAATGTAAGAAGACTGGACATAAGGAAAAATTTTGCGATATTGTGAGTCGACTTCAGAAGTTTGAAAATAGGCCCAAACAAGGAAATCGTCGAAGTAAAAAAGACGAAAAGAGAAGGCAATTTTCAAGACGAAATGTGCGTGGAATCAAGATTGGAAGCGCAGCAGCTGACGTTAACACTTCGCGAATGTACATCGAAGCGAAGGTGAACAACCACCCCGTCGAGTTTTGGTTGGACACAGGATCAGACATCACTCTACTCAATGATAAGATCTGGAAGAAGATGGAATCTCCAGTTCTAGAAAAATGTGATGTTGTGGTCAGGAATGCCAGTGGAAGTCGAATGCAGATCACCGGCAAGTTGAAATGCACGATTGAAATGAAAGGTGCAAGAACCGTAGGACACGCGTATGTTACACTGAGTAACTCACTGATGGGTCTTGAATGGATACAAGACAATGAAGAAATGCTGTATCATATGAAGATGATGGTAGCAGAAGTGAACGTCAGAAACAAGTCAACAATTGAAGCTGAGTTGATGAAGCGGTTTCCCCGTGTGTTTGAAGGAGGTCTAGGACTGTGTGTCAAGGAGAAAGCAGACCTAAACGTGATGCAAGAATCACATCCCGTATTCCGTTACCCCCGACCCGTCCCCCATGGTTCCCTAGAAGCCGTCGATGCTGAACTTGAAAGGCTTCAGGAGATGAACATTATCGCGCCCATAAGCCACAGTGAGTGGGCAGCCCCTATTGTCTGTGTGAAGAAACCGAATGGAAAGATACGGATATGTGCTGATTTCTCTACCGGTCTCAACAAATCGCTACATTCCTTCGACTACCCCCTACCCATTCCCGAAGACATTTTCGCGTCCCTGAATGGTGGAGCAATTTTTTCCCAAATTGACCTGTCCGATGCCTACCTCGAGATTGAACTTACCGAAGAATCAAAGAAGAAGGTAGTAATCAATACACACAAAGGATTATTCCGATACAATCGATTGCCGTTTGGAATCAAAACTGCTCCTGGGATATTTCAACAGTTGATGAACAAGATGGTAGCTGGACTAAATGGTGTCGCTACATACCTTGACGATATCCTGATTTCTGGTCGAGATGAAGAAGAGCACAAGAAGAATCTGATTGCGTTATTTGAGAGAATCGCTGAATACGGATTCAAGGTACGCCCAGAAAAGTGTTCATTTTGCAGACCAGAAATTCGCTATCTTGGTTTTATTGTTGACAAGTTTGGTAGAAGACCAAATCCGGACAAGATTGAAGCAATCAAGAACATGGTGGAACCGACGAACGTTACACAGTTGCGAGCATTCCTAGGTATGGTGACCTATTATTCGTCGTTCGTACCGTTCATGAAAGATCTCAGAGGACCGCTAGATGCGATGCTGAAGAAAGATGTCAAATGGAAGTGGACATCTTTGCAACAGGAAGCGTTCATGAAACTGAAGAACGCGTTATCAAGTGATATGAACCTCGCTCACTATGATCCGGGACAAAAGATCGTTGTTGCCGCAGATGCCAGCGATTACGGCATTGGATGTGTTATTTCGCATAGATACGCAGATGGTTCAGAAAAACCGATTTCCCATGCTTCCCGTTCTCTGAACAGTGCTGAGAAGAATTATTCGCAAATTGAAAAGGAAGCGCTTGGATTAATCTATGCTGTGAAGAAATTTCACAAGTATGTGTTCGGAAGAAAATTTTTGCTACTTACTGATCACAAACCTCTACTAGCCATTTTTGGAGATAAGAAAGGAGTTCCAGTTTACTCAGCGAATCGTCTAATGAGATGGGCTACCATATTACTTGGATATGATTTCGACATTGAATATATGAATACTTCGAAACTTGGTCAAGCTGATGGATTATCACGACTAATGCAGAAGCATAAGACCGAAGAAGAAGAAACGGTTATTGCCTTGGTGGAGACTGATGTGACTGCTCTGCTAAAGAACTGTATCAGAAAACTACCCGTAACCCATGAACATGTTCAAGTATGCACCGAAAAAGACCCACTCCTGAGAAAGATCAAATCTTACGTGACAACTGGAAGATGGCCCAAAGTGACACAGAAACTGTCACCCTTTTACAATCAAAGAGATACCCTATCCCTTGTTGAAGATTGTATAATGACCGGAGAACGTGAGGTCATTCCCCAGGAACTTCAAACCCTTGTGATCAAAGAACTTCATGCTGGTCATCCTGGAATTGTTCGGATGAAGAAATTAGCCCGAAGTTACGTCTATTGGCCGAACATTGATAAAGACTGTGAAGAGACAGTCCGAAATTGCGGAAGATGTCAAGAGAATGCAAAAAACCCGATCAAAGTACCTTTGGAGTGCTGGACCACCCCAACGTGTGTATGGCAACGAGTACACATTGACTTCGCCGGACCGATACAAGGATATTATTACCTGGTAGTAGTTGACGCCCTCAGCAAATAGCCTGAAGTAACGGAGATCGTCAACATATCGGCCGGACAAACAGTGAGAAGCCTCAAGAAGTTGTTTTCAAGGTACGGATACCCGCAAACAATCGTTAGCGACAACGGAACGCAGTTCTCTTCAGAAAAGTTCAAGGAAATGTGCGAAGAAGGAGGCATAAAGCACATACGAACTGCTCCCTATCACCCCCAGTCCAACGGACAAGCAGAACGTTTCATTGATTGATACGCTCAAACGAGGAATCAAGAAACTACAAGGGGAGGAAAGACCATCACAAGAAACGCTCAACGTGATACTACAAACGTACAGGAGCACACCGCATGCACAACTCAACGACCGTACACCAGCAGAAGTATTCCTAGGACGGAAAATTCGTACGCGGTTGAACCTGCTATCCCCGAAGCAAGAGAAGTCGACCACCGCTCCTGGAGATGAAGTGCGAAGTAAAATGAAGCAGCAGTTCGACAGAAGAAATGGAGTTGTTGATAAAAAGTTCAAAGTCGGAGATATCGTTCATTCACAATCCTGGAAGAGGAATAAACCTGTATGGGCACAAGGGAAAGTGAAACGACGACTTGGAAGCGTGAATTACGAAGTGGAGATAAATGGAAGAATCCTCCACAAACATGCAAACCAGTTGAGGAGAAGTAATGGAATGACCACGTATTCCAAAGACGACACTTCCCTCAAGACCTTACTTGACCTACTGGAGTTGGATGACTCATGTAATCGTGATGCCGCCGATACAGAAACAAGTGATGAAGCGAATGAATGTTATCCAGTTCCTCCAGCCGTCGAGACACCTCAAAATGGAGTACAGCCAGCGACGTTAAGAAGATCAACCAGAATGAAGAAGCCGATACATATATATGATCCTTCTTATCTGTGATTGTATTGTGAACTGGCCAAGGTCGTAGAACTGCTATTGTTAGGCGCCTTCTACTAGGGGAGGTGTAGTGTAAATGAAAACGTGTTTACACTTTTTACTTGATTATGATAGCGGCTCTATAAAAGACCGTTCATCCGAGTATGGTTCAGTTTGTGTCTTGCTGTCTACTGGCGAAGGTCAATAAATCTTCCAAGGCCACCTACTGCGGAAGACACAACGAAACCACTTTTGCTTGGGAGACCCCTTTTTTACAGAATATTTTTAGATTTTGTTCTCAATAATTGCTCACCACAATTAAAGATTTGCTTAGAAAGCCATGTAAGAAAGATGGCTGAAAAAAAGGTTTCGTTTTTCAGAAAATGCATGAAACTTACGTGATCCGCGTGTAATAGTTACTATATGCTGTATAATAGTTCATCTAAGTGCGGCTTTTATCTAAGCTTCGTTTTTCTCTTTCACTTCAAGTTCACTTCTTTCTGTGTTGACTGGGAAGCGTGAAACAGACTAAGGATAAAAATTATTCATAATAAAAAAAATCATGTGAACTTTTCGGTACATTGTGACAAAAACACGAGGTTGGCTCCTCGACAATCATACTACAAAGTATTGTGTATCGTAGTTCAGTGGTAAGTGGCGTCCAACAAGAAATTTTCAAAATCGTTTTTTCACTCTTATATTCTCTCGCTTTGATGATTTTCGCGAAAAATTCCGAAATCCCATCATCCAAGGTTGAAAAGTTATTAAATCTGAAAGATAGACACATTTGCACGCTTCCGAAACCCATATTCACTAATGCTATGTAGCTCGATCAAAGTTACAATGATTACGAAGAACTGTGGAGAGAGTGTATGTAGGATAACAGAAAGAGTCCCACATGGATATGTGGCCTAGTGGCCTAAGGCGCTGTGTTGGGAATCCGTCTCGTAGAATGGTGTGGTGCTGGTTCAAATACGTCGACAAGTGAGAGTTTTGCATTCAACGCTACTCTTTGAGAATGATACTCGTTCTAGGGTGGCAACCTTAGGAGGCACCTAGGCGTCACCGACCTCAGGTTGGCTGCCTCTTCAAAGTCACCACATTGCGGGGTTGCTACTGGCCCTGATGTACGTCTTATAGGCTCTAACGAGTAGGTGCTCATCAGGCAGCGTCAAACCTTTGAATATGAGGAAAATACGAGCGAATGTTTTTTTCTGAAAAAATTTCCAGTGCTCAGATAAATCAAGCCTGTTCTTATAGCGAAAGCAGAGGTCTTTGACGCTTGTGACAAAGCCTAACTCATGATCCGCAAGTCTGTATGCCAAGGGAGTGCTAGGTCCTCAGATTTTCATGCATACGGTTTTCTATGGTGCAAGCGGCTATTTCCAAGTCTGAGACCAGTTAAAAATGCTGTCCAAGGCAGCTTGCACTCTATCATGGTCGGCTGCAGTCTCAACTATCCGGTAAACTTTGAGATCGTCAGCGTATTGTTTGGATTTAACTCCACAAAGCTCTAAAATTTTAGGAAACTCAGCTGCATAAAGCGCAAACAGAATTGGAGACAAGACGCCACCCTGAGGAACATCACTCATTACTGCTCCGCTAGATGAGAAACTACGCCCAATCTTGACCTGAAATTTTCTCTGAGATAAATAAGCTTCTAACCGGCTGACAACCAACGGATGGAACATCAGCAATGAGATGTCATTCAGAAGAAAAGAATGGTCTACCTTATCGAACGCTTTCGAAAAATCGAAATAGACGACATTGCAAATCTTTTTGGAATCTAGATAATCACTCCAGTCATTGATACACTCAAGAAGGTTGGTTTCCACTGACTTTCCAGGCCCTAAGCCGTGTTGGTTGGCTGGACTGATGTCATTCCTCTCAAGACGATCCAAAATGCGTTTTTCAAATATTTTCACAAAAATTCTGCAAAAGAATGAGGTGATGCTAATTGGTCTGTAGTTCTCGATAGCACTAGCAGGCTCTTTTTTAAAGGCATCGTCCACGATGAAATATGGTTGTCAAGTTTTCCGCTGAATATGGGAGGTCAGAGGTCCTACTGAGACAATCGCGCCAGAAAGAGTAGCGAAAATTGCCCGAAAACCGCTGTTCTCTACCAAAACAGGATCGCTTTTGTGACGTTTCATTTCTGGCATTAGAAGATTTGACCGGTTCGGAGAAGTGAATTGTTCAATGTAATAAACGTGACAAACGTGATAAATTCTTTTGATAACCGGTTGTTTTCCTTTCTTCCTTGTAACAAGGGATCGACCCAGAGGCCGGCCTCCAAACCCAGGAAGCAGTTTTGAGGTGGCGACAACTTCATTCGGAGGCAATTTCCGAACTCCGAAGTTTGCGAATGACTTTGTGAAGACCCACTAGTCCCATTAAACGCTAAAACTGGAAAACGGTTTTCATCGTGTGCGATGCGTTTGAATGTTAGTGACAAAAATATGCTTCCACCTGTAAGGAATTTCAGAATAACACAGTGAATGATTAAAAATGTCGGAAAAGAGACCCCCAACGACGTGAGCAATCTTTTTTCACAAAAGCAGAGGACACAAGATCCGGAGTAAGAGACATAGAGGATGGCAAATCCATCAAAAGTTTATATAACGAGGCACCGTCAAACCAGGGAAAACTTGACATTGGGAATTCCACTTTTGGATCGAAACTGGGTAAATCACCACCACTCTCAGTGAAAACCTCACCAAATTTGTCAGCAAGCAAGCTGGCTTCATCATCATCTGAAATGACAAAAACTCCAAACCTTTCTACACCAGAAATCTTGCAGTTTGGTTTCAGCTTCTTGTTCAGAAATTTGAAAAGACCTTTTTGTCGCTCTCAGCAAAGATTTTCTTTTCAAGATTCTTTTTATACCTACCAAGGAGGCGCTCGAACTCACCAGAATACTGTCTAAACTTTGACCAACCAAGCTCCGAGCAAGAACTACTAGCCAACCTAAACAAGCAGCTCCTATGTTCCAACATGTCTCGCTTGATAGGAACATACAACTCAATGGCGTGATTCAAAATAGTATCAATAAAAATTTCATATTTTCCGTTAACTGATCCGGAAGATTCGAAAGACTGCCTCCAGTCAGCTGTAGATATATAAGCACATAGATCATCGTAATTATGTACAACCGCCAATGTGCCGAAAGAGAGTGGAATCTTGTTGGAGGTAAGTGCAGGACAACTGGAAGCGCAAACTGTTGTGATCGCTAGAGTCAACAGGGGTATAACAGCTGAATTGTTGGTCAAAGTTTCATCGTTGGTCACAACAAGGTCCAAAATCTTATCATCTCTAGTAGGCTCTACAACAGTTTGCTTGAGATCAAGCGTTGTTGTCATATTTACGAAAGAGTTCGACGAGAATAAGGCGTTGAGAGATTCAACGCTCCAGTCGATGTCAGGGTAGTTAAATCGTCCAAAACTACAAAGTGATTGTCACAAACGATCAAATCACTGATCGCAGTAATAGCCCTTTCGCTAAGGGCGGCCAGGCAGGTTGGAGTTCTGTACACAGCAATAAATCGGACCTTGTAGCTGTCAAAAATAACGTCAACCGCTAGCAATTCATAGGCATCAGAGACAGACTCAAAGAAAACCTCGGTATAACTAATTTTTTTTAAATAAAAATGATAACACCATCCCCTTGTTTCCGGATGCGATCAGAGCGCACAGCATGGAATTCACTACAAAGACAAGGAAGTACAGCAGATAGAACATGAGACGATTTCAGCCAGGTCTCAGAAAATACGTATAGATCGTAGAAATCACCAAAAACCAAATCAATATGGCTCCCATTCTTTGAAATAGATCTGACATTACTATAGAAAATGGAAAAGCTTTTCGAAGAAGAGGGAGCC
This sequence comes from Aplectana chamaeleonis, assembly GCA_029168955.1. Taxonomy (NCBI): domain Eukaryota; kingdom Metazoa; phylum Nematoda; class Chromadorea; order Rhabditida; family Cosmocercidae; genus Aplectana; species Aplectana chamaeleonis. The sequence continues at coordinate 477,848 of JAPDOI010000428.1, forward strand.
CTGTTCAGTTTAAAGGGTTTTGAAACCGACTGAAGCCCTCGGTAGGAGACGCACCCTGATGTAAGGCAGTGTTCACGATGAAAATCGTTTCTCTGTTTTTCCGCCTATCTTGAAAACGACCCATGCTGATTCTAATGATGTCTCTGGAATGATACAAGACCTTTTGGGAGCGGAGTTATGGTCCCTCAAAGATTGAGCTAAGGAAACATCGTGGACGAGTTGTCCGAGGCTTGTAACTTCCGTCTTTTGCTTCCGTTCTATGCGAGTTGACCTGAGTAAAGAGAGAAGCTGATAATGAAGGAAAGAACGGGGCTAATGATTGGAAATCGTCGCTCATCTCACGATCTCGAGCATTCATTTGTTCACGTCGGTGGGCGAGTGTTGCGCTTTCGGGGTTTGCCTTGCGCTCAATGTGGCAACTTCGGGCTCTTTTGGAGCGTTTCCTGGCTTGTTTTCATGCGTGACGTAAGCGTTACAGTGTGCCCCTCCACTACCAATTTCTAGTGGAAACTGAAACATATTTTTTATCGTGAACACTGCCTTTAAGGTTGGGAGGCGACTCGCCGACCCTCGCAAGGTAGCGGTAGTCACTCTCATCTCCGTCAGAATGCAAGTTTCCCACAACAGAGGGGGCCTGAGTCACCTCACTTCGTCCGAGTTCAGATGGCGGAAGGGACTCTCTAACTGTGAGAGATAGCTTCCCACTAAAACCTAGACAAAGCTTCGAAGCTCTTTGAATAGCCATCCTTTGAAAAACTGAGGCAGGGAAGATGACTTTGATAAGTCGCGTCTTCCGTGGCTCGAAGTTTTCCAACCTCTACACTGCAACCGGATTGCACTAGATATTAGGATAATGTAGATTATTACAGACGCTCACAAAGTCATACCAAACACGATCGGAGGTGGGACAACGTCTATTCTCATTCAGGCCGAGGTAGTACCAGAAATTTACCAGAGTTTATCGCGCAATCACTGGTAAATCAGTAATTATGTACTGCCCGATTACGAAAATTTTGCTAAAGAATTCACCTTGATCTCTGGTATTGTCATATTCTGCCAGATTACCAGAGAGTTGCCACAATATTCCTCCGTAATTCGTCGCACTCCTCCCGTAATCTGTCAGAAAAATGGCGAATTCCGACAGATCATGAAATTTGGTCTTGAAGGCAGTGTCCACAATGAAAACCATGTCTGTTTTTTTGGTGGGGATCGGCAGCTTCGGGGCCTACCGCAACCCTAACGTTGAAAAAACTAAGAAAATTGAGCTTGGAACGGTCCCCTACGGCCCCAAAGTTGGGCACCTGTCAGCTCGTCACACCCAGATGCACTTTCCACGCCCACCGACGTAAACAAATGAATGCTCGAGATTGTGAGATGAGCGATGGTTTCCGACCAATAGCCCTGTTCTTCCCTTCACTCTCAACTTCTCTCTTTACTCAGGTCAGCTCGTTAACATCGGCTGCAAAAGACGGAAGTTACAAGCCTTGGACAGCTCGACCACCATGTTTCCTTAGCTCAATCTTTGAGGGACCATAATTCCGTTCCCAGAAGGTCTTGTACGATTCCAAAAACACCATTGGAATCAGCATGGGACCGTCTTCAAGATAGTTGGAAAAGCAGAAAAACGATTCCCATCGTGAACACTACCTTTAAAGGCAGTGTTCACGGTAATGTTCGATTTTTAAAGGAATCGCTAAATCGATTGTTTGGCCCTCGAGTAGAACTGAAGTGGCGAAAAAATCGGGAAAAACGCAACAGAAGGGCACGAAATCCTTTACTCTCATCCCGCCTCTTTACTCCCACTGGAACTGTTTGTTGTATCAATGACATCTTTTGTGGACCGATCTTTTGCATTTCTCTACTCTCTGTTGCTACATTCTCTCCTTCGGACCCTAACTAATATTGTTTTGCCTAAAATAATCTTCCACTTCCGATTAGTCCCATTTTTTGTCGGTGACAACCACCGTGAACATGTTCATTCAACCGGACAACTAGTCCTGGTCAAAGAATAATGCCACTGAAATAAGACGTCTTAGTACGTTTCTAGACGTTTTTTTCGTAATTTTGGTAACATTCGATTGCCAACGCATTGTTTTGGGTGGAAAACTCGGTAACGACAATCATCGTGAACACTGCCTTTAACATTCGAATTGAAGGTTTAGGAGTCCATGAGTATGGCAGTTCTAAAGCGAGACTCAAAATTCAGAAAAAAGGCAAGGCGCGAAGTTTTCCCGAAGCAGAGGGATCGAGAAGGTATCTAGACTTCGCGCAATCATTTTAGTCTGATTAATGGACGGGGCTGCGACGGTAGATCACCCCGCGCGAATCGATACCCTATTCTTCAATGAGGCAGCCAACCCCGCACGGCCGGCCGCCTGGTCCATGCGTCCGACTAAAATGAAAACGGAAACCATATGTGATTTGGTGAGGCAGACCCATGCACACGCAAGTACGCTTCCTCCTCTTCCACAATTGAGCGCTATTCGTACTCCTCAATATCAGCCCGTCATGAGCGGGCGTGGCGTTGGAGTATGGATGGCCTGACGCTACGCCCTTGAGGCACGCACGCGACGCCCGCTCATCAATGGCGGCGATGGCCTCAGAGAATTGTCCATCATTTGTATTATTAATCTATCGTCAATTTCTTTCCTTTTCATATTGATTTATTCCAATAGTATCCTCTGCTATTATGGTGGGAAACGCGTTCACAGATTTTGCTTGTTGGGCAGAGTTAAAGCCCACTTAAACCGCTCCGTTCTAGAGTCGTTCGTTGAAGTATTAATTGTCCAAGCAAGCGCGAGTGACGCGCGTCTCAAAGTATTCATACTCTGACGACACGCCCCCGCTCGCGATGCGCTGGCGGTGAGGAGTATGACTAGCGCCTCACGCGCATGCTAGCGCAACCACGCTCACCTGCATTCACATGCGCGCACACACCGCACACCCACATTCATTTGTGCTCGAAGGTTCGCGCGCAAACCAGTGTCAACACAAAAAAAACCATACACATGCACCCCCGCGCGTACCCGCGCACTCACTAGGCTGCTCTCACAGAAGCGGGCATTGTTGCGTTTCCAGGAACAAATTTGCTTCTTTTCATGCCACACTCAATCAAACTCTAACCACAAGCTATTTCACACCATCTTGGTTACATTTCCATAGGCAAGTTTTCGATGGAAGTTTATTTTGGAGCGCAACCCAGGTGACAAGGACGGCGTCGCTGCTCACTACCCTCGTAGAGGTGGACACTTCAGTCCTCATGATTTTGTAAAGTGTGGAAGTGTATAATCAAGGTTGAAAATCATTCTGCTTTTTTTTCTGAACTCAATTAAGTAGCATTTCTCATCCGTGATACGCATGGTGGTGTCAAGAAATTTCAATCAAAGGTAAAAATAGTAGAAAGTTGTGCATTAGCACAAAGAGTCGTAGCTTACACACATGATTCGTCACCTCGATCACATCTCGATAATCCCAACAACATTATACTCAAGATGGATTTCCGTTGCGCCACCAGGCTGTGACCTGTTAGCAGGGTCAAGCTCACGGTGGTCCGCGGACCGCCGTGGGACCGGGAGGGGGTCGATATTTTATTGGGAAAACTTGAAAATTTGGGCGGGGGGTCGTTATTTTTTCGACCCATCTTAAATAATGTCTGTATCGCTAAAAAATTGAATCTTGAGGTAAAATAATTTGGGGCCATGATTATTCACCATGGAACATTATTGATGGAACAAGAGCAGTTTCCAAATAAAAATAGAGTAAATCATCAAGCGTGTACTAGCTCAACATTATCTCGACTACAACATTCGGAATAGACATTGATTGGGGGTTTTCTAGCAAAATCCGATAGAATTGAAGACTGTTTTATCGCTTCGGAACTCGTTGGGCCACGACTGCAAACTTTGTGCAGAACTGGCAATGGTAGCGTAGAAGGTTTCGCACGATGGCATCGCATCCTGTATAGCACAGTACTTTTGAAGTAAGGCGATTGAGTTCGTAATCGAATCTAGGCGTACGTGATCTGTATCTTGTTCGCGTCGTTTATATATTTGGACCAGCCTCTGGTGTTTACCTTGCCGTTTCTAGGTTTAAACATTTCGAAGTTTTCGAAACTCGCTATTTCACATTGTATCATCTCCAGCCGTATTAAACGACCCAAAGGATAGGGGAAGTCCTTCTGCTTCCTGCGTTAGCCTCGTCTCCTAGGAATATACACCTTCGAATCTGATTGGCATAGCTGGAGTAGGACGCAGTGATGTGGGTGCTAACCAGAGCAACAGATGTCCCTTAGTAGTGTTAGTTGTTAGTAGAGCCGGGACCAAGATGTTAATCACTTTATTTGGTTGACGTTTCGGCCAATCGCCTTCGCCGGAACCTGGAAAGTCAGAACATAAGTGATTTACCCTCCCAAACACGCTTTCAAATTACAGAGGAAAAGGACGGCCTACTACGAGATATCTACCAAGCAAAGCAATAAATGATCACGCAACGCTCACCTTACCTGCGCCGAGCCAGAGAAGTATTGAACGCTCTACGCTGCAGATGCAGTGGGTGGTCAGATGGCGCGCGTTCTCGACATGAAGACGTTGAGATCACAGTCTACAGAGGTCAAGAAACGGGGCGAGCTCAGCTGTTATGGCTAAACACTCATCCTTTCTGTTCATTTTATGATTTTTAACGGTTATACAAAACGCCTCTAAAGTTTTGCGAGCTGCAGTTTGTGGCTCCCGTGCAAGAATCCTGAAGGTCACCTCAAACTCCATGTTCTCATGACATAGTCTCCGGTGGGCCCCCAGTGGTGTGGCCGTGTTGGACTTCCTCAAACCAGCGATATGTTCCTTTACACGCGAGAGTACGACCGGTTTCCCCGATATATTCATCCTGGCAGAGACCACACTTTATGACGTACACTACCCCTGATGTCATACAGTTCCCCTTCCGACCGGACGGGCATACCACGCAATCGGTGGTGGCACAAAAACGATCGTACAGCCTATTGCGGATCAGCTGACGCTTCAGCTTAGGGGGAGGAATGTCGACCACCCTTACAGCATTTTCAAGGCTACATTTCCGCAGAGCCGTACGAATCGCAGAGCTGAAAGCGTCAGAAACAATTGGCAGGCAGAAAGAGATTTTGGATGCACCGTCAGCTGCTCGAACTTCGCGCATCCCAGTCGTTTTGGGTTTCCACCGATGCTGATAGCCATTGGAAATAGCGATTTCGCGTGCCAACTCTAATGAGTTGGTTTTTCCTTCGCAGTCAGACGAAACCCTTTTAGCGGTGCTGAACAGATCTCTGACCACTGCCTGTTTTGTTTTGAGTGGATGCGCAGAGAGCGAGTGAACCACAATGTTTTTGTTGCTAGGTTTGCGATACCATTTCGTTCGATGAAACCCGCGCTCCAGATGAATTTCTACGTTAAGGAAAGGGAGCCAGTTTTGTTTTGGTTGTTCCCGTGTGAACTTTATGCTATCAGATTGGTGATTGAGTAAGCTGAAACAGGCGTCGATCTCTTTTTGAGTTGAGCAGGCAATGAAAAAATCGTCGATATAACGACAATATAATATAGATCGACGTTCTAGTACCGGTTCTTCTATTTTTGACATGAAAGCTGTGGTCAAGGTTCCAGCCAGGCGTTGACCTATTGCTAAACCGCGAATTTGCCTGTAATAGTTTCCCGACCACCTGAAAACTGCACAAGAAAGGCACTCCTTAAGTAATGTGACTATATTAGGAACAGAACACCCGAACATGTTTAAAGAGCCCTGGTGGTCGTTTAGCAGCTCAAAAATCGCTTGTATGGCCTGTTCGTTAGAAACATTTGTGTAGAGAGCCGTTACGTCGAATGATTGCATGACGTGGTTCCGTCTAAACCGGGTGTCCCGCAGGTTTTCAAGGAACATGTGAGTGTTGGTCAGGTGAGCGGGAATGTGTTGCAAAATTTGGGTGAAAATGAGGTTGAGCAGCCAAGAAATCCTATCCGTAAGCCCCCCGATGCTGCTGATTATTGGACGAACTTGAAAATCTGCTGGAGAAGTAGACGATAGCGCAGCTGATGCGATTTTGTGCGTTTTGATGAGCAAATAGAGAAGTGGGCAGACAGGTTGGTCACATTTGAGACGTGTGATCATCGATGATGGCAAGACCGAGCGGGCGATGTTTGTCCAAACCCGATTGAGTTCGCGACATTGTTTTGCAAAATCTTGCGCCGTAGAAGGACAGTATATGGATCGGTCTTGGAGGTGCGAGCGTGTGATAGCCATCTCGAGTTGCTGTGAAAGTACAACGAATTCGCCGCCCTTATCGCTAACTGCGATTTTGATACCACCAGAGACGGTAAGTCTTTAACCTCTTTGGGACCCTGTTTTTCTGGTAGAGTTAAGTTAGGTATGGCGTGTTTTTTGAAGTTATTGTTTAAAATGTTGTAAACAGATGTAGCGAAAAGGCCGAATTTGACATCAACTGCCGGATTAAGCTCGCAAGGTTTGGAAAATAGTGATGGAAATGACAGGGCGGGGAGTGAAGTCCTACTCAATGTAATTGCCCAAGTTCGCGCGTTGCCTGCTTTGCCTTCAAACGGAGACTGTCCTGAAGAGTTTGGAGGTTTACCAGGACCTTGCGTGCCACGTGCCACCCACTGTGTTATTGATTGAATTGGAGAGAAACTTGGACCAAGACCCAAGAGGGATAGCGCGTTCTCGGAAAGTGTTACATCATCAATAACAGTGACTCGAGGATGAACTGGCGCAAGACTGTCACTGCTTACAACTTCGGGGCCCATCTCAGCACCTAAGGGACAATTGGGATTTGATCGTGAAGTGCATTGTTTCTTAATATCAAGTAGTCTACCGAACTTATTCCGTAATCTTACTCGAATGCTAGAGCGGATATCATCACAAATGATCTTTGACTCACCCACAATATTCCTCCAATGGTGGTCTGGCAGAAAACGCAGACAACACAATTCTTTTGATTGACATTTCTTCAATTGAGAAAACATTTGATGTTGTTTGTTCTCCATTGCCATTCTCAGAATGCGTAGTTCGATATTCCGTATACGCCGACTGTCCACTGATAGACCGCGTGTCTCTTGCAAGCTCCTCGCCTCGATGAAGTTAGGAATGATGCGATGTTGGAGACAGCGTTTGAGGAAGTGGATGGATTGCTTCGCAGCGATGATCTTCTGTCGCAATGAGAGCGCTTCCTTGACAAGTCGGAAATTTATGACTGGCACATTGCGCATTATAGACCAAGTACGACTGTAACTGAATCTTGGCATAGTTGAATGTTAGTAGTGTTAGTTGTTAGTAGAGCCGGGATCAAGATGTTAATCACTTTATTTGGTTGACGTTTCGGCCAATCGCCTTCGTCGGAACCTGGAAAGTCAGAACACAAGCGATTTACCCTCCGAAACACGCTTTCAAATTATAGAGGAAAAGGACGGTCTACAACGAGATATCTACCAAGCAAATCAATAAACGATCTCGCAGATTTCCCTTTGTTATACACTTTACCCAAGGCTCGATGGCTAAGAGCATCGATGTCAAAGGTAATGTAATCGATGTAATGATAAGCGTTGCCTTGGTCTCTTTGATGGAGTGTGACTCCTCATCTCTGTTTTTCTGGCGTCATGTTTCGGGACTCCGAAATTGAGAGCGAACTTCACCTACTCCCCCTCCGGACATTGAAAAAATCGGCCCAAAAATCGAGAAAGGGTCGTCTATATACATGACCTAGTGAAAAAGTGGAAATTGTAGAAGGATGTCAGAAACCGTCAACATCCGGAGATTAGCTAACGAAATCGATTTTGAGCCGAGTTATGGCCGGTCAAATGTGCGTTGGTCCCACGGTGGTCCGAAAGCCCAACCGGACCACCGTGGAGACAAAAACGGAGGGCGAAGATTTTTAGGGTTTCTGATATGCTATTCAGCTTTCTAGCTAGCTGAACTTTTTCAATATCGGCAGCGCATGGAACGCTATTCACCCCCTTTGGAATGGTGAGGCCCCAAAAAATGAAAAAAACCTCCAAAATGAAACGAGTCAGTAAAGTCTACCAATTTTTTCACCCTTCCTAGAAGGTCATTTTTTGGCCGAAAAAATGCCCCTTTTAGGGGGGCTCGTTGTTCAGGACGACCCGGACCACCGCTGTGCCTGAGCCTGCCTGTTAGGCATGACCACCAAAATCATTCGTGGTCCAGCGGAATCAATAAGTCCACTCAGCTGGCACAGCAGCTAACTTTTTTTCCGCCATTAAACTATCCGTTACGAGGAAGATTCCTCTCTTTTTTTGAATTTCATTTTTCATTAAAAGAATGTTCAAGGAAACTTCAATTTTCCCGATAATTGGTGCTTTTTAACTTGCAAAGTTTTCTTTCACAAGTAAAATGAATGATTTTGAACAAATAAGACCACAAAAAATCCAAGGGTTGAAAACAAGCTGAATCCTGTCTTCTCTCTGATTGTGAGTCAAATGAATATACAGGCCATAAAACGGCCAATGTCTCACCGTCGACTGCGTACCACGCGCTGCGCGACCGCACGCGCGTCGGAAGGAGACGGGTTCTGGCCGCCGCGCGACGAGTTTTGGCCGCCGCGCGGCGACCGAAACGTCGCGCGGCGACCAAAACTTGTCGCGCGGCGGCCAAAACCCGTCTGCTTCCGACGCGCGTGCGGTCGCGCAACGCGGGGTACGCAGTCGACGGTGAGACATTGGCTGTTTTATGGCCTGTATGCATTTACTTAATCTCTTAGTTCAGTAATCGGCTCCTTAAAAAATAAGCGAAGACACTTGCACATTTTTTTCTGTGACTGCCATCTCATAGAATATTTTGGAATGAAGGGTGCGTGCAGCAGCCATCCTTTACCAAATCAGGTTCAAAGAATATTCGATTTTGGCAAAAGGCGGACGTTATAAAGAACAGCAAAATATTGAAGTGGTCCTGGTCTTTGCGAAGCCGGATAGTTCTATTTTCCCGGTTGATTCGAAAACTCAAACACTCGCATATTTTTTTTAGGTAAACGTAGCACCCCCTTCAAAGTTCAGCTGGTACCTTATCGTGGTGGAGCTCGGGGTAGCGAGACTTTCTTCTAGAAGGACTTTTGCGAACACCAGCTCTGGCGACGCGCTGTCTTAGAAGGGTTAGCATCAGAAAGGCGCGCGTGAACTTCAAACTTGCTCAAACACGTACAAGGAGGGTCCGGAGCGGCACAGAAGGAAGTACGAGCTCTACGTGCACTGGAGCAAACGACAACCGGAAGGGACCTGCAGAACAAAGCTGCCGCAGGAAATGGAGTGCACAGGACAAGGATCAGCGGACGAGGCATCAACACTGTCTACGGCTTTGCACCTACTATTGCAGAACCGTCAACTCTGAAGTTGATCTGGCAATGCTCATGGAGGCCAGCCAGAGAATCCGCTACGACGTGCTTTCCGTCGCGCGCGTTTCATTTACCAGCTGAACTGTTTCTAGGCATTGTATATATGTATATGTTTATTACACTCACTTAAGGCAATTGCGTGATAATACGACGAAGATATGGAGAGAAGACAAAGATATATCAACTAAACCAGGGAAAAAGGCAAAAACCAACCAAATAAAAAACTAGAGCGAAAATTGTGATACCCTATATACCCTACCAGTAAAATGACCAAAGATCTATCTCAAGAAAGAAGCAATAAATGAAAAACTTAAGTTTCGTTGCTCAGAATTATTTGGGATACTAGTCGCCCAAACTGGCCCAAGGAAGTTGCGCCGGTGACCCTTCTAGCGATTTTCAGGTATGCGCTACCCGCCCTATGTGGAAAAGATCCAACCTTAACACTGGTAATTGGACGACTGAGGAATATTTTCATTTTTTCACCTCTAGTTTTTGACGTGACCAGTTTGAAATAGGGTGCAAGCCTGAAAATACCGCTGTTTTCCAGAAGTTTGTGAACCATGCAAAGGTCAATTACTCTGCGCCGAGAATTCAGCGTTGGTAACCCGAGATATTTGTTCCTTATGTGGGACCTGGGTATTTTGGAATTCAGGAAACCACCGATGCGAATCATCAGCTTGCGAGTGAAACAATTCTGAACTTTTTCGAGCGCGACAGTATCCTTTTTCTTGTGCGGACAGAAAACTGCTGTTCCAGATTTCACAATGGGTCGTATATAAGTCTTGTATGCTCGGAGCAAAACCTGTTTGTTTTTAGTGGAGATTCCCTTATAAATCTGAAAAATCCGCCTGTGAGCCGACTGACATTTGATTTTGACATGCTCAGAAAAAATCCATTTTCCTATCATAGTTAAAACCAAGATCTCGAACCGAGTCTACCGCTGGGAGCGCGACACCAGCACAAGTATATGAATGGGTCGTAGGCGCCGGACTCAGATGAACCCGCATAAACACGGTTTTCTGCGAAGCTAGAGGTAGCTGCCATTCCTTCGCCCAGTCAACCATCAGGTCAATCGCTTCCTGCAGCACTTGGGTGTCTAACGGCTCAGGAATGACTTTGTTGAGGTTTATATCATCCGCGTAAAATTTTACAGAAACATTTTTGTCTGGAAAAAATGCTGGGAATGTCCGCTGTGAAAATTTTTAACAATATTGGTGATAATACACCCCCTTGTGACACTCCACTTTCTATGTTTTTCACCTCGGAATAACAATCCCCGACTCTCACTTGAAACGTTCTACCAGATAAGAAATGGGTAAGCCAGTCTGTCAAAATCGGATGAATATGCAGATCCCGTAGTTTTGATAGCAGTTTCAAGTGTGAGACACGATCAAATGCCTTTGCAAAGTTAAAATAAATGACATCGCAACTGCATTTCTTGTCAAGGGCCTCGGTCCAATCATTTATGCATTCCAAAAGGTTCGTTTCTACCGATCTTCCAGGTACAAAGCCATGTTGGCTCCTGGGAATGATATTGTTCGAAAACAGATGTTGGACGATGTGCTCTTTTAGGACCTTCTCAAACAGTCTGCAGAAGAGTGAGGTTATTCCAACTGGTCTATAACTTCCTGGATCAGCAGCGGGTTCTTTTTTCAGAATTGGTGTAACAAACGAGTGTTTCCAGCGGGCTGGAACCTCACTATACATAAGAGACTGGTTATATATATAGGCCAAGGGACCACAAATAGCAGGTGCGATTTTCTGGATGAAAAATAGAGGAACGAAATCCGGGGTGACCGAGGAAGATCTAGACCACCTCTTCAGCAGCTCCTGTAATTTCATGGAGTGAAACCACGGGAAATCTGCCATAGGCTGAATACCTGCTAAAGATGAAGACGGGCAACATCCGTCATCGGCTTGAAATTGATTCACGAAATGGTCCGCTAACATGTTAGCCTTATCCAATGCCGAAAAAGCAAGAAGATCACCCTTTTTGAGACTACCAATACTATTATTTCCTGTAACTTTGAATTTTGATACCGATAGAAATTTTTATCTCCGGACTCTATCTTTTTCTTCTCCAGGTAACTATTGTATTTCCCCAGCTGAGAATGGAACTTTTTCGCAAATTCTCTATATGCTTCCCAGTTACCAGTACGCCTAGCCTCATAAAAGAGGCATTCACGATGTTCCGACATTTTTTGCAAGTGAGCAGGAAGGCGGATTGACTTAATGGAGGACACAAGCTTCCACGGCACATGCAAATCAATAGCTGCATGGATAACCGACAAGAAAAGTTCGTATTTCTCATTTACGCTACTGGCCGATTCAAGCAGAATTACCCAATGAATTTGGCTAAGGTGTTCGCGAACAGCTGCATAGTCACAATTCCCATATACCCTGCGATAGACCGGCGTACTACCCGTTTCAAAACATTGGATATCAAATGATATGCTATTATGATCACTTAACCCCACCGGAGGCAGAATTGCAAGATTTTTAAGCAAGGCTTCATGGCTGGAGAACACTAAATCCAAAACATTTTGACCTCTAGTAGGTTCATGAACAAATTGGAACAGATTATAGCAGTAAACTAACTCTTCTAAACAAGACAGATTTGATGCCACCGTATCACCTTCGTTCCTCCGAGCGAAGTCCGGCAAATTGAAATCTCCTACAATGATGGTGTGAAGTTCGCACACAACTAAATCGCTCAAGACCTTCACTAACATTTCCGTTTTTGCAGAATCACACGACGGAGCCCTATATACAACAATGACCCTACAGCTCGAGTTTTTATGGTAGAGATCAATACAGAGTACCTCATAAGCATTTTCCACGCACTCCGAGAAAACCACAGATGTTGAAAGTCTACGATGCACTAATAACATTACCCCGCCACCAGACTTTCTTACACGATCGCACCTCTTCGTTTCATAATCTAGAGAGAAATTTCTCAATAAGGACGAAACCAAGTGACTAGATTTGAGCCAGGTCTCGGTAAAGGCATAAATGTCGTAATTATAAGAGAGAACTAGGTCGATATGTTCCTTGTTTTTTGAGACAGATCTTACAGTCGCATAGAAAAATTTCGAATAACTACAATGATACCTGGGAGGATGAATCAGTTTCCCTGAAAGGGTGTCGGCGTTGACTCATCATGGTGTGACGAGGGGGTCGTAGAGGAGGCTGCTCCGACGGTAGCATTGACCGGTTCAGTCCCACCCCTCGAGGGCGAAACTGGCCCGACATTCCCACCGAGACCACCCCCACACGTCTCCGATATTCCTCCCTTCTTCAAATGCGTTCTTCCTTCGTCAGGGACCCCTGTGTCTCCCATTATGTGCATCCGATGTTCTCGGATCGGGTGCACATAATGAGAGGTGTCTCCCATTATGTGCATCCGATCCGAGCAAAATGCTCGCTTGACTCCACATTATGTTCACCTTTTTAGTCTTTTTCTAGAGATATGTTTTTTTTTAACTTCATAACATCGCGGCACTATTCCACTTTCCGGATAACAGAAGTGGTATTCTACAATAACCCGTTAGCATCCCGCCGGGATCTTTGGAGAAATTTCAGCGTGTATTACATACGTGTAGGTTGGCATCATACCAATCGACATGATCTACCACACACTGGAATTCCTCCAAAGATCCCAATGGTAAGCTGACGCCACTTTAGAAAAGACCAGCTTAGAGGTCGACAATGTTGCTACCCAAGCTTTGTTTAGTGGGTATGATCGAGGTTGTAAGCACGAATGGAGTTCGTTTCGATTTTTCGGAAGGGTGCGGTCGGTACACGGTAGTTACCGTCCTTATCGGAGCGAAATTCCGTCCACAATTGTGGATAGCTATCGCAACACACAGCATGATGGTAGTCGCGCTGGCACCACGGCATCTCGGCACGATTGTCATCGTGCTGTGTGCCGTAACAGCTGTCGTCCGCAACGGCGAAGCGGAATTAGTGCCCGATAAGGACTATAAGTTTAAGTCTCCGATTTAACTGAAGCTCTGTTTAGGAGATCATTTGGCAGCTGATCGCGAATCCATTATCCGTTTCGCGACTTTTGGAAGTTCACGACAGGTTACGCTAGCCACTCGACGTTAGATCTACCATAACTAATCGTACTTCTCTTAAAATAAAAAAAATGCATATTGGATTTGTGACTAGCACATTAGAGAACCCCCGGGCAAAGTTTCGGCATGAATCAGCATAAGCACCGTAACCTACGTAGCCTTTTTACAGACTGGAAACGAACTTCGTATTCTTATTCAGCTTCCCAGTTATACCCTGTCCCAAAAAAGATGGCAAGCAAAGAGTCCAAAGAAACAGCACACCCTCTGCGTCTCTAACATTTTTGGACGTCGCATTCGCAATTACGCAGCATGTCCTACCGTAATCCAAAAACAGAAGACTTTGTGACCTCCGCGCTGTTATCCATTCCTGAAACACTTAACCTGCCACGTAAAGAAGAATATCTGTATCAAGAACGAGTACCACGAGATTTTCGAGCGAAAAGAATGCAAACGAGTTATCAAGTACGTGAAAAAAGAAGTGAGGACGTGAAAAACTCACAGAGTCCTGTTTTTGGATTACGGTAGGGCAAGCTACGTATTCGCGTATGCGACTTCTGAAAGTTTAGAGATACAGAGGGTGCGTTGCTTCTTTGGACTCCTCTTTTGCCATCTCGTTTGGGACAGGGTATATCCTGAGCAATTTTTGAACGATAATTTTTCTTTCACCCCGGAGTCCGAAAGGTGAAATTGTGTTAGAATGACTATAGCGCGGCATTCGTCATAATTACGGAAGGCTTAGGATGTACGAAATTCATAGTTCAGTCCCGGAGTTGCTCGCCAGGGTTCGTCGCGTGTGTGGAGCTCCACAGAGGGGGTCTGAGCTGCGGATTGGTGGAGGGGAGGTTTGAGAAAATCGCCTGGAGATTGACCACATCATGCTCCAGGGGTTTGAGAAAATCGGCAAGATTTAGACCAAAAACGCTTCTGGGGAGGGGGTCTGTGTGAAATTGGCTTTCTCCACACCTCGTACAGAACCCTGTTGCTCGCAGAGGAGTAGGGCGGGGAAGAGTAATATGCGCAACTCTCCGAACCACTCCATAACCGCGGGTAGGGTTCAATGTCATGCTCTTTCGCGAGCCTAGGCGTGGGCTTTGTCCAAAAAAAAAACGCTCACTTGGTGGGGGTCGCACTCATTTTGAAACACTCACCTTTTTTGTGGTTCTGCCGCGGTAGTTCTTCTGTTTTTCTGCAGTTCAACTTCAATTCGCTGTCACAGAAAAGGAGTTGTCAGTCATGTCAATTAACCTATTTCTACCGCTTTTTTGACGAAATAAACGCTCCCTCTGCGATAAGAAGGCAGGCTGCAAAGAAAACGAGATTACGTAATATAGCAGCTGACATGACAAGTCTCAGAGATGAAGAGTGTAGATGGAATTTTCGACAACGCATTTCTATTCACATCGGAGTACGGACCAAGAAGAAATTTTGCGACGCGGATTCTTTTGTCAAGTGCATCCAGGACGCTTCGAAAGAAGCACTCCCGGTTGTACAGCCTAAGAAGAAGTTCGCCTACGTCTCAGAAGAAACAACATCTACTTACAACAGAGTACGTGCTCTCCGAACTGCAGGAAACTTCGTGGAGGAGAAGCGTCTGAGGAGGAAGTTGCGTCGGCAGCTTCAAAGTGACCGCGAACAAGAGTGGACGTGTAGATCTAAGGAGTTTGAGAAGGCTTGGGAGGAGAAGAATCCGAGGAAAGCCTACACGTTGCTTTGACAGTATAGCGGGAAGATCAAGAGATGTTCTCCTGTCTTGAACACTACCAATGGAGTTGCAGTTGGTGATGCGACGCTGCCAATATGGAAGGATTACTTTAGTTCACTACTGAATCGTCCAGCGCCATAGGTACCTGAGCTCCCGCATGTTCAGAGAGCACATTACGATGTCAGTGAGGAACCGCCAACTGAATCTGAAGTTTTGGATTGTGTCCGGAAAATGAAGAATGGAAAGGCAGGTGGAGATGAATGCTGAAAGCTCTTCCTCCGTCTGGGATTCGTAAAATGACCAACACCATCCGTGCTATATGGATGAGCGAAAGGATACCCGATTTGTGGAGACATGCGATCTTCGTACCTCTTCACAAGAAGCTATCCGTCACGGATCCTAAGAACTACAGGGAAATCTCTCTACTTCGTGTCATGTACAAGGTTTTAGAACGTATCATTCTCGAGCGACTTATCAAACATCGTGAAAGAACGACCAGAGATGAGCAAGCCGGTTTTCGACCTGGAAGATCGACCATTGACCGAGTGTTCGTCGTGAGAAGAGTAATTGAATTGTGGCAGCGGTATTCGGAGCCATTACAGTTTCTTTTTTGAACTTTAAAGCCGCGTTCGACTCTCCTCATCGTGATCGATTGCTCCATGCTCTGCGAGCAGATGGAGTCCCGGAAAAGTATGTTCGGTTAATCGAGGACATGAACCAAGGAACAACAGCAGCAGTTCGTACACCTGTCGGATTTACGTCGGCTTTCGAGGTGAGAACAGGAGTAAGGCAAGGAGCCGTTGCAGGACCTTTTCTTTTCAACTTCGCCGTTAATGAAATCATGCGTAGAATTGCAGAACAGTTTCCTGCGGATGTGATCCTAACACCATCAGGACGCTCCCTTGTCGACCTGGAGTACGCCGACGACATTGTGTTACTCGCTGAAAACAACGCAAAACTGCAAAGGATTGTGAACCTCGTTTCGAAGTGTGCCGCAGCCTATGGACTTCGTCTTCGTCCCGACAAATGCAAGCAGATGTGGGTCTCTCAGAGGCCTTCAACGGGAGATTGTGTGGACGGAGAACGTATCGAACTGGTGGATGATTTCTGTTATTTGGGCTGTTTGCTGAAGAACGATGGTAGTTATGCAGCTGATGTTCGATAACGATGTGCGAAAGCTACGTCTGCATTCAATTCTCTAACCAAGTGTCTGTTGTCCACCCCCCATCGCGAAGGAAGTCGAGTTGCGCGATTACCTATCCGCTATTCGCCCTACCATGATGTACGAACCGGAGACGTGAGCAGCACCGAAGACGCAGAAGGAAAGGTTTGATTGCATGGAGAGGAAGCTTTTTAGGCGTTTGCTTGGAAATTTCTGGCCGCGTGTATGAGCTTTACAAGGAAATCGACGCAGTACATCAACGCTTGACACGAGGGAGGTGCCAGCATCTCCTAACGCCATCTCAAGCAGCAATGGAAAGTCGAATTCGACTGCTCGGGCATATACTAAAAAGAACGCCGGATCGTCTCGTCCAACACGCTTCAAGAATGCTTACAAATCCTGTCTGGAAACGGCCACCTGGGCGTAGGCGAAAGTTCTGGACGGATGTGGTTAAAGAGGTTTTGAGGTCACTCGGCATCGAAAGACAGTTCAGGCGCGATGTTTCGTTTCGCAGGAAATGGAATAGTGACAGCTGGACGGAATGTGTTCAAATTGTGGCTGAAGACCGTGAAAAATGGACACGGCTGACTACTAGGACGGCACACCTCGGTGAAGATGCGGAATGACCGCTTCAGGCGAAAGCCAACCGATTAAGTCAAGTAAGTCAAGCAGCTGGCTGTGCATCACATTTTCCCATCCTTCGTTATTTTCGCGGCCCCTCTAGTTCACAAACTGAACTAAAAGCATTTTTGAATTATGAACCCTTTGGAGAGCGGCGGGGGGGGGGGCTTGAAAGGCCTCTTTGCTTCTTAAAAATTGTACCGATCGATGGGATGATAAGAAAAATATGTTGCGGACGACTTTTGACGGAGGCCTAAGATTTGTTGCTTCTGCGGAGGCAGTTTTCAAGGTGTGAGCATGAGGGCTTCCCGGGCATACCCCATAGGCATTTTCCGCCGGCTTGTTCTCTAAGCATGCGAACCCGTCTGATTTCCACTCCAACACCCGTTTTCAAAGTTTTGAACTTTCATGAGAATATAAGACAGAATAGCTCCTTGTAGTATTCATCGCATAAGTTGATAATTATTAAAGTTTCAAAACTCTACTGGAAGTTCCTTCGTAGAAAGTGAAGGAATGAAGTGGAAGGAAAAAGATTTGGATCGGCTCGAGACCGCTAATCGTGAAAACTGAAGGGTTTCCATACCGCATGACGTTACTGTATAAATCTATTCCATTCAAGCACTTGAATAAAATTATTGCGAAGTTGATTGTCGTAAAAATTCTGTAGCCTATGTTTGTATAATATCTGGGGAAGCCGCGAGGCAGGTATTGCCTCGCTTTCTTGAGAGCGAAGCGCTTGTTTCCCTTCTTCCACCGTTGCGTTTTCTACAGAACAACCCTTTCGGTTTCTATGATTGAGATTTCATAGCAGCGTCTCAGCTTCCACAAATATAATAGGCAGGATATCTGTTTATTGGAACATCTTATCACTCAATTCTGTATAACAACGTGGGAGTTGAAGTCCTCCATTCCTCGCCACCTTGCCAGCGTTCAGCGTACTGCTGTTGATCACCTATAAGGTTAAACCAATTACTTTGTGTGAAAATGAAAGCAGCACGAGAAAATGGGCATGTGGATCGAATCCACACCGCGGGTGTGGCTAAGGAGCAGTTCGGCTGGTACATACGACGCGCGCGGCGGTAAAACGCTGTGCGCGCTCATCGTCCTTGGGGCGCGTTAATCAAGGGCTCTCAAAAAAGTTGCGAATTCCATTGAAACGATGGTATGTACGAGAAGCATTGCGTCTAAAGAAGCACATTAGAAACAAAAAAACATGAATGAAATGCAAAAAATGATAAAGGGGGACGGCTACAATGGGACAACGACTACTTTTTTCGGAGGTCCTCGGTTAACGCGCCCCAAGGACGATGAGCGCGCACAGCGCCTTTCCGTCGCGCGTCACGTGTGCTAGCCGAACTGCTCCTTAGCCACACCCGCGGTGTGGATTCGATCCAGATGCCGAGAAAATGCGTTTTTTTCTCATTCCGGGGGGGGGGGGCGTCGGAGCAAACCACAATATGTTAGTTTCTGTGCCCAACCCCACTTCACTGGCCCGCAGTTCTAAGCCTTGCATTGTCGTTAATCGACTGCATTCACTTGGTACAACCATTAAAAATCAATAAAAAACGCCCACACTATATTGCATAACACAATGTTCGGTTATTGATATCCAGCCTCTCAGGCGACAATGCTTATAAGCCGATCGATATACTCGCACCTTGACGCCCAGTACATACCTCCTGCGTCGCTCGCCGCGAGAGGTATGTACTGGGCCTCAGGGTGTGAGTATACTGCACCAACAGCAGCAAGCGTTAGCGATCAGTCTTTCCATCAAAGCAGGATCTTGCAGGGTTGGGTGATTTCTCAACGGATGATGAGAGGATAGTGAAAAATTAAGTCCAAAAACGAAAAATTTATGAGGGGATCGCGAAAATTTCGACAAAAAAAAACGAAACTTGGGAGGGTAACGTGGAAAATTTTGGCAGTTTGTGATTTACAAATGGGGATATCGTAGCTCCGCTTAGGCAGGGTCCGGCGGGGCGTTGAGACCGGTCCCAATCCACCTATAGCTCACATCCCATGGTTAGCAAATTTTTCGAAATTGTCCGAAGTTGTCTCGAACTTCGCTTAGGTGAGAATCCAGCGCAGAATTGTCATGATCCCCTTCCCAAATTTGCAAACTCCCCGTTTCTAAACATATTTTTTGCGACCCCCCCCACCCATGCTATGTCCGGTCACAACACCGCTGGACCCTGTGCTGAGGTCCTGCACCCCCTTCACATTATTTCTAGGATGACGCGTATATTTTGTATTTTTTTAACAGAAGCTCCGATTGTGAGCAAGGGTAGGAATAGGGGTAATTAGCTTTAATTCTTTCATGAGTGCGAATTAGTCGGATCAGATGTAGTCCAGCAAATATTTTTGAATGTCGCGCGTGTCGTTCTTTATGAGAAGCCGCGATGCGACTGCATGACATGTGCACGTGGAAGCGAGAGGACAGACTGTCGATCGAAAGGTATGGGGTCACGTAGCTGCGTTGTGACTTCTCAGAAATTGACACGCATCATACGTTTTGTGGCAAGATGAAATGAACATACCACCCCCCACACACACACACACACACAATAATAATAGCTCATCTTTTACCCTGGTCACCCTAAACCACGCATCGATCTGCGACTTGTTACACTGCAACCGCAAAAGCGCGTTTTTCGCTCTTGCCCTTCTGAGCAAGAAGAAAATCATCACTGGAAAACAAAAAAAAATTGCTTTAGTCGAAAATTCACGGTACTGCTGGGGCGGTATCAGCATCATTAAGAAGGCTAGCGCGAACGCTAAGTGGAGGAGTAACTATTCGGAGAATAAGGTGTTCAGGTGCAGAGTAGCTAGAAAGCAATACCACCCAATTATTGCCGCCACTCGTCGATTTTCACCGAGCGTCGAGCGTGCTTTTCGAGGCACAATCCTTGTTGAGGAGTAGGACACTCAGGATTCGAGGGAAAATTATGTGAGTGGCTGAGAGATAACGCAATCACACCCTGGATCAAGGCAGGCAGTTCAGTTGACTCGTGGCGGGGAAAGACAACCTATCAGAGATCGTCGTGACGCAACCGCTAGCATTGTACTGCGCTTCTCTCGGTTAAATTCTGGTCCGCGATCGCGTCTCGATACGCTTTGCGGCCGCACGCTCCCGAGTCGGAATAGTTTACAGCGCCGAAGCCGCCGATCTGTTGACTCCAGGTGGGTTTTGAAAACTGGAAACGTGACGAATTGTAGAAAACTGTTTCAAAAAGCCACATTGAGTCGGCTTTTCCGCTGGAATCTCGACCGACTCAAGAGGGTGCGGCCGCAAAGCGAGTCGATACGCAATTGCGGATCGGAACTTGGCCCAGAGAAGCACAGTAATTGAGTGTCACAGCACTAGAAAATCGCTCCATGTATCATATTTCTCGGACTTTTAGGGGTGCGAAAATTCAGCCCGAAAATGAAGATTACAGGAGATCGCACAAATTTAGGATCAAAAGTGAAAATCTTTGAAAGTGATTGGAAAACGAGATAGAAAATTTTTGATGGTGATCGTGGGAATTTCGATTAAAAAAAACGAAAATTTGGTGAAGATATCCGAAAAATTCTCGAACACATATTTCGGTAACCAAAGAGAGGGATCGTAGCATAGCTTAGGTTTGAGACGCTTGAGCTCGATTACTGAAGCTTTTTTCAGCGTCTGACAGATTAATTAATGAAATCGTTAGTAATTGAATCGCGCCTCGGGGGGGGGGGACGCAAAAATTTCGAATTCCAAAAAAAATCTGATGGAGGGTCGCTCTGATTTCCAAAAAGTATGCAACGTCCCGCTTGACTCTGTGACACTGACTAGGACTTGCTTCCTAACAGGGTTGAGCAAGCCGTCGCGGCAATTTTCAGCGGAGCTACGACCCCCCTCTTGTTGACCAGAATTTTTTTACGATCCCACTCGAGAAATGGCGTCAAATTTGTATTCAATCACCGAATAACCCTTCAATAGAGCTTTGACCGAAATCTGATGTTTTGCCCAAACATTCGTATACCCACCGCAACGTAGAACTTCATTACGGCCTCTGCAGAGACAGCTGTTATCGTGATGTAACTTTCTATCAAAGGGCAATTATTACTACCCCTTTTTGCTTACCAGGCGGTCTCGTAAAATTTCTTAGTCTCCAAAAACTTTACGACCCCCCAAATTTCCATTTTTCATATGAAATTATCCAAATTTTCACGAACCCCTGTTGCGCCGGATCGCAATCCTGCCTCGGAGTTCCCGCGAGGTTTCACAATGCAGAATTTCGATATTTGTAGGTGTAGAGCACAAATATTCCGTGCTCGAAACTTTCTCAATGCCTCAGGTGATCCCAGAAGTTTTCGATTTCGTACCTCCGCGAAGAGCAAAAGGCTACCCAGAGAAATTTTTAAGGTTGTTCGAGAGCATTGCTGAAGATTTTCCTCATATCGTCTTCTGAGGGTTGTTTTCAGTGCTGTTCGCGAACCTAAGGTCCACTTGCTGATTTTCAAAAAGTTTCAGAGCCAGTAGCAATCCCCTGAAAGGTGGCAGATACCGGCTGTCAGTGCGTGGTACCTGGGTCAATCACGTCTCGGCTATCAATATGAATGGGCCGGCATAGAAATGCACAGGCGGCGCTCAAGTTAATGACCAATGCAGTCAGCCACCTGGGAGCAGTGAGCGTTCTTTTGTGAGGTAGCTGACTGCAAGAGACGGGTGGTGACTTCGCTCACCGCCGCAGAGGAAAGAGAAATAGCGCGCGGAGAGAAGATGAGCTGGGTCGATACCGCGGTCATGGGGTCGGGCACGTCCAATGGTGCTGACTTTTTGAAGCAAGTGCGCTCTAAGAAAGGGCACTGGAGCTTGCGATCCAACCAGTCCGCTGTCCACTTATCACCCCTGCACAGCAGGGCGGCGTATCTCGTTGTCTTGGTAGGCAAGGAGAAATTGCACCCGCCGGCTGGCGGCCATCCAGCTCCGCTACCAGCTGATAGGAATCACAGGCGAAACGTTCGAAGGTTTTCTCGATGTTTCAATGATTCCTGGCGAAGATTAGTTTGAGATTAACGTCAAATTGTACGTAGCTGTCATGAATACGTCTCTTTTATAGATTTCACGTGCTTGAGTCCTATGCTAAACTCAACTTCTAAGTCCTAAATGTTGTTGTGGCCATATTCAACCATTTTCAGATTTTTTTTTCAATAATCGCTCACCACAAATAAAATCAGATTTGCTTAGAATGCCATCTAAGAAAGATGGCTCAAAAACGGTTTCGTTGTTCAGAAAATGCATGAAACTTACGTGATCCGCGTGTACGAATTGCTAAGTGCTGTATAATAGTTCATCTAAGTGCGGCTTTTATCTAAACTTCGTTTTCCTCTTTCACCTCAAATTCACTTATTTCTATGTTGAATGGGAAGCGTGAAACAGACTAAGGATAAAAATATTTCATAATTTGAAAGAAAAATCCTTCAAACTTTTCGTCGTGAGAAACATTGTGAAAAAACACGAGGTTGGCTCCTCGACAATCATACTACAAAGTATTTTGTATCGTGGTTCAGTGGTAAGTGGTCATCCAACAAACAATTTAAAAATAGTTTTTCAAATCTAACTTTCTCTCGCTTTGATGATTTTCGCGAAGAAAAATCCTATCATCCAAGGTTGAAAACTTATTAAATCTGAAAGATAAACTTATTACCACGCTCCCAAAACCCATATTTACTACTGCTAGTTCGATCAAACTTACAATGAATACGAGGAACTGTGGAGGGAGTGTATGAAGGAAACAATAAAGAGTCCCTTACGAATGAACTTGTGACCTAGTGGTCTGACCCCCCTTTCATACTTCGAAAACGGCGATAAAATTCGCAGAAATCCGCGAAAAAAATCGCTGAAATCCGCGATTTTCGTCGCAGTTATTACGGATTTCCCTAGAAACGGGCTAATCGTGCGAGGACCATCTGACATCACGGGGAGGAACGCAAAGGGATTTTTGTAGCATTGAAGGGGACGGATTTCGTTCACTTTCTGAGAGAGGTTTGCACACAGTAAATGCGCCTTCTCCTGTTTGGGGAGGTGAATGCTCCGTAAAATGCGACAAGACCAGAAGTAGATCTCTGGCCACCGTACGGAGTGGAAAGTGTTGCAAGGAGTGAGCAGGACTTCGGAGGAATTGTGCAGGACGTCAGTGAAGATGCGTAGGACTTTAGTGGGGATGTGCAGGACTTTGGGGGGAGTGTGCAGGAAGTGATAGAAAGTGTGCAGGACACCAGTGGGAGTGTGCAGGACGTGATAGAAAGTGTGCAGGACGTCAGTGGGAGTGTGAAGGATTTAGGGGGAGTGTGCAGAACGTGATAGAAAGTGTGCAGAACTTCAGTAGGAGTGTGCAGGACATCAGTGGGAGTGTGCAGGACATATTGGGAGTGTGCAGGACGTCATAGAAAGTGTGCAGGACTTTAGTGGGAGCGTGCAGGAAGTGATAGAAAGTGTGCAGGACACCAGTGGGAGTGTGCAGAACGTCATAGAAAGTGTGCAGGATTTTAGTGGGAGCGTGCAGGGAGTGAAAGAAAGTGTGCAGGACGTCATAGAAAGTGTGCAGGACACCAGTGGGAGTGTGCAGGAGGGGATCGAAAATGTACAGGACTTCAGTGGGAGTGTGAAGGATTTAGGGGGAGTGTGCAGAACGTGATAGAAAGTGTGCAGAACTTCAGTAGGAGTGTGCAGGACATCAGTGGGAGTGTGCAGGACATATTGGGAGTGTGCAGGACGTCATAGAAAGTGTGCAGGACTTTAGTGGGAGCGTGCAGGAAGTGATAGAAAGTGTGCAGGACACAAGTGGGAGTGTGCAGAACGTCATAGAAAGTGTGCAGGATTTTAGTGGGAGCGTGCAGGGAGTGAAAGAAAGTGTGCAGTACGTCATAGAAAGTGTGCAGGACACCAGTAGGAGTGTGCAGGACACGCAATAAAAGTGTGCAGAACTTCAGTGGGAGTGTGAAGGATTTGGGAGTGTGCAGGACGTGATAGAAAGTGTGCAGGAGTTTGGTAGGAGTGTGCAGGACGGGATAGAAAGTGTGCAGGACTTCAGTGGGAGTGTGCATGACTTTAGGGAGTGTGCAGGACGTCATAGAAAGTGTGCAGAATTTTAGTGGGAGCGTGCAGGAAGTGATGGAAAGTGTACAGGAAGTGATAGAAAGTGTGCAGAAAGTGATAGAAAGTGTGCAGGACACCAGTGGGAGTGTGCAGGACGTCATAGAAAGTGTGCAGGACTCCAGTGGGAGTGTGCAGGATCTAGGGGGAGTGTGCAGGACGAGATAGAAAGTGTGCAGGACTTTAGTAGGAGTGTGCAGAATGTAATAGAAAGCGTGCAGGACAGCAGTGGAAGTGTGCAGGACGTCATAGAAAGTGTGCAGGACACCAGTGGCAGTGTGCAGAACGTGATAGAAAGTGTGCAGGACTTTAGTGGGAGTGTGCAGGACGTGATAGAAAGTTGTGCAGGACACCAGTGGGAGGGTAAAGGACGTGATAGAAAGTGTGCAGGACACCAGTGGGAGTGTGCGGGACGTGATAGAACGTGTGCAGGACTTCAGTGGGAGTGTGCAGGACGTGATAGAAAGTGTGCAGGACTTCAGTGGGAGTGGCAGATGAACGACAACAGAAAACTGAATAACAAGCTGTACGTATTTCTGCTGCGGGCTGTCCAGTAAATCGCAGCGGAAGCAGACTTCTGCACACTCTCCGAGCTGTCCTGCTCGAGTATTCGGATTAGAATGTCATTTTTCCTAGATTCTCAGACCGGGCATTGCACTTGTTCATCTACAGTCTGTACGCATCGCATTGATACTGGCACGGATCGCACTGATGTGTTATAATATACGTGCACCTAGTTTGCGCCAACGCGAAATAAGAATCGCAAAGTACGACTGCGATCCGTGCCCAGTGTAGATGGATAAATGCAATACACGGTCCAAGAATCCTAAAGTATGATGTTGTTATTCCGATACTCGTACAGGACAGCTCGTAGAGTCCGCAGAAGTTTGATGCCGCTGCGCAGCACCAGGCAGCACGCAGCAGAAAGGCGTGCAGGTTGATGCCAGTTTTCTGTTTCTGCCCATCTGCGCACTCCCACTGACGTCGTGCACACTTTCTGTGAGGTCCTGCACACAATCCCTGAAGTCCTCCACACTCCCACTGAAGTGCTGCACACTTTCTATGACGTCCTGCACACTCCCACTGATGTCCTGCGCACTCTCACTAAAGTCTTGCACACTCCCACTGACGTCCTGCACACTTTCTGTGAGGTCCTGCACACTCCCCCTAAAGTCCTCCACACTCCCACTGAAGCCCTGCACACTTTCAATGACGTCCTGCACACTCCCACTGTAGTCCTGCACACTTTCTATGATGTCCTGTGCACTTTCTGTGACGTCATGCGCACTCCCCCTAAAGCCCTGCACACTCTCACTGATGTCTTGCACACTTCCACTGATGTCCTGCGCACTTTCTATGACGTCCTGCACACTCCCCCTAAAGTTCTGCACACTCCCTCTAAAGTCCTGCACACTCCCACTGATGTCCTGCGCACTTTCTATGACGTCCTGCACACTCCCCCGAAAGTTCTGCACACTACCACTGAAGTCCTGCGCACTTTTATACACAACACTCTATGCGAGCTTAAAGGCAGCATACACGCTCAATAATGATATCAATTCTATGGAATGAATCGGAGGTCTGAAGCTGTTCATATTCAGAGATATCGAAAAAAAAACCGGAAAAAATCAACTGAAATGAAGAAAAAAGAAATGAAGAACGGTTCGTTCTACATTGGCCCAGAAGTGGACGAGTTGTACCGCATTGGCTGAAATAGCGGAGCTAGCGACGATTTCGTTGGGATAACGACGCTAATGTACTCGTAAGGCCCTTTCTGCAACTCCTACGACCTTAGAAGCGTGAAAAATGAGCCAAAGTGATCGTATTCGAGCATTGAACATTTTTATGGAGGGGCGGAGCCCGTATCGTTGGGCGGGGAAAGGATGATTTTGTGACTCAATACGGTTCAAATGCGGTCATTTCAACTAGTTTTCAACTCTTCCAACTTCGTGAGGGCTCTTCTAGGCCCCGTACGACCCCACTAATGTAGTTATCTCAACAGCATTTGCGAGCGTGTATGCTGCCTTTAACAAAAACTTCTCTAGGATGACGCTGTAGCGACAAGAATCATCTCAATCATTCTTCTCGAGAATCCTCAAGCTGCGAAAAAAAAAGCTCAAATTTCTTCGACGAATTCGATAAAACAACTGTGAGCGAAATCTATCGCTGCGATCCGCGTCAAAAATCGCAGCTTGAATGTGCGCGTTTTTTCGCCACCGATAAAATTCGCGTTACTCTGGTATGCTTAACCACTGCAGATCTGCGATTTTTTTCGCAGCTTCCGAAGTATGAAAGGGGGGTAAGGCGTTGTGTTGGCATCGTTTTGAAGCTTGGTGCGGTGCTGGTTCAAATTCGTCGACTATGGAGAGTTTTGCATTCAACGCTACTCTTCGAAAATGACTCTCGTTCTAAGGTATCTAGGCGTTACCAACCTCAGTTTGGCTGCCTCTTTGAAGTCAACACATTTGGGGATTGCTACTGGCCCAGCTGATTCGGTGCAGCGCATTCCATGGAGCGCTCATCACGAATCTGTATTCGTCTACCGATTTCAGATGTACTATCGTTCTCCGAGCTGTTGCATCATGCGACACGTGATAATCGTGCTGGAAGAAGGGTGAATCTGCCGGGTCCCACCACGATTAACACATTCCGCATGATGAAATAGCCGTAGTCCGCAAATGCGGACCGAAATTTGGACCAGGGAACGATAGTATATCTAGGTTACGTTTTGTATACGTTAGTTTGGTCAGCCTCTCAGATTTGGCTCACAACTTCTCTGCGAGAATAATGTGGAATGGAGAACACAAGTCTGACACTCGTCTACCAATTTTCCGGAAAGTTGGGTAGGTTAGGGTTAGCTAAACGGCATTATACCCTCTGGTTCCGAGCAAAATTTACTCTGTTCCCTCGCGCGCCTGTGCGGAGCGAGGGTAGAGACAGCAAGAAAATATGGAGAGAAGGTGTCGTGACTTTCGTCCGACTTGTTCCTTGCTGACGTCATCTCTTACGCAGGGGCGGCAGAGTGCATAGACACCGAGGCCTGGCGGCGTGCCAGTACGGTTAGGAACATTCTAGAGCAGGCAGAGACGTAGAGGGCGCAGGCGATCAGTGCCCCGCCCATCGATTATCGACACTTCTCCTCGTCTGGGTGCGTCCGCCGGCTGCCGTCAACATCAACGCAGTCGAGTCCGAGCTCTCCTGCTCCCGATGGATCGTCATCAGCCCAGCGAGCCTTAGCTCGCTGGCCAAGCAGTATGGGCCGCAGTCTACATCCGGCCAGGAGCCCGAAGTCATCAGGTGGGCTCTTTCCCGTACTGCCTAAGACGCAGACGCCCGAAGGGAGGGCAATGGCGCAGGGGGCCGTTGCCTGTGCCCCGCAGTCCCGGTGCCGTGACACACGTCCCACCGAAGTGACGCGGAGGAAACGCAGCGGTCCGGAGGCACCACTTAGGTCCGACCCCTAGTTACCGGGAGGAGCCCGCACTTGACCCGTAGGAACGTTGTATCTAAGAGAGGTTAAACGCATCCTACTATCTGGTGTTCTGTTGTGTAGCAAAAGTACAGACAGTGTGGCGGTAATATCCGCAGGCTACGGCCTTATTCAGTGCAGTCGACAGCCCTTATGTATTTTGTGTCAGGTTCGCTTTGGAGTCATGAACCAGGGCGCCGAGGTCGACAAGATGTATTTGTGACGTAAACACTGATGAGTATTGGGTGGTTATTATATGTGTCAGCTCGAACAGGGCTTGGGCCTTTATGTGTACGTCCCTTACCCGCAGTGGCAGTGTCGGTAATGAGCGAGCATAGCGTGCAGAGTCCTGTCGCAGATGTCCCCAATACGTGACGGGCGGGTCTGTCACCCACACCGCCGATGCAAGGAGCTTGGCGGACCCGCACGCCGCGACATGGTGCATCGGACTGGGGTTGGTCGTGGGGAAACCTACGGCTGGCCTTAGTGATCGAACCCTGCACGCTTCGCGCAAAAGCGATAAGGTCCACTATTTTTTTTGTGTTGGCCCGTTTGATTGTTTCTTTCAGGCTGATGTGCGAGACAGCTACCGTGAAGTGGTCTACGAAGGAGGTTCGACTGGGGTAGAGCACTTACCACCCTAGTGCTGTCGTCGCTAACCCTTGCTGCCTGCAAGTGGGAGTAGCTCGGCTTGTAGACAGTTGCTGCGGCGCTGCGGCGGCAGTCACTGCTATAGCATAGGGAACGGGAGTAGAAACCCCTTGAGGACTGTGTGTCGTTTTGCCAGCAGGTGTCCCCCCACCGGTGCGGCCTTGTCGGGGTGCCGGGGGATCCATAGGCCCTGCTCGCAGCTTCGCATGGAACTGGACCGCAGTAGCTGCTGTTTTGTAAACACTCAATCTATATTTATTCCTCTGCGCATATTTTATCCAACTCGGTGCGCCCCGCAACATCTCGCCATCAACCATCAACATCACGCATCTGCATCTTTGTCCCTCGTAACATTTCGCATTTGCATATTTGTCTATCTATGTGCTGAATAGGCCATCCTCGTTTGTTGCCGCGTAAAACCGCCGTTGGGAGCTCTCGGCCAAGGGCGACCCCTCGGCATGGATGCATACATAACAGTGCATTTCAGATTTGGGTTCGCAGTTTGACCACCTGCAACGTTTCCTGCAATGTCAACAATCAGCGCATGCAAAGCAAAACTCACGAAAGCGCTTACAGCGCTCCAGGTAGCTAGAATTAAGGTAGATCAGAATCTTTTACATCCGTTGGTTGCCTCTCGTTGTACCATTGACACGCAGTTTGGGACCCAAGGAAGTTTTGGCTAAAAAGCTACCTTATTTAGACCAAATTCAACCCCCAGGCACTGTCTACGTGTCGGACGTTATTACCGCAGAAGTCTATCTCATCCTCGCGCATTATCGTGAGAGTGGAGACTGTTTACGGCGGTTACAACTCGCAAAATTCAACGCGAGGCGCTCGAACGATGGTTTAATCCGTTGTCCTGCACGCGTTGGTCCACACGAGACGGCTCCTGTCTTACTCGTTCCGGGGCATAAACTTACAACAATGCTCATTTTTTATCATCATATCAAACAGTATCACTCCGGTACTTATTCCACCATTGCCTCGTTACGCGTTACGTATTTTATTCCTTCCATTCGCAGTGCTGTCGCTAAAGCGTTGCGCACGTGTGTTGTCTGTAAAAGAGCCAATTGTCTACCATATCGGTATCCCGATATGCCGTGGCTGCCGAAGGAAAGGATCGAAAGATCCCGACCGTTCCAGTACATCGGTTTAGACTATCTGGGTCCTATCTGCTACAGATCCAACGCAAATATCATTCAAAAAAGCTGGATCTGTCTCATCACGTGCATGACTACTCGAGCAGTTCATCTGGAACTCGTCTACGACAACACTGTGCACGAATTTATACTCGCATTTCGTCGTTTTATCGCACGACGAGGCACTCCGGACGTGGTCTATAGTGATAATTCGACGACCTTCTACGCAGGTGAAGACGCGATTTCCAAAGTTCTATTCTCTTCCAATCCGACGGACTCGGTTGAGGAATGGTTCGGCCAGCACAAAGTTGTCTGGCGGTTCATAACTCCCTTGTCACCGTGGAAAGGAGGATTTTACGAACGCATGGTCGCACTCTTCAAGTCTGCATTCAGGAAGACAGTCGGACGATCGCTACTGACTTGCAGTCAGCTCCATACTATCGTCGCAGAGATTGAGGCCGTCCTCAATTCTCGCCCTATTACACCTTTCAGGGAAGCTGAATGTTTCGCACACGTGCTTAGGCCTTGCGATTTCCTGATACCGCGTGTCAGACTGCAAATTCCGCAGTTACCGGTATCACAGGACAACCCTCTCATCGCTCAACACAGGCTCACGGAATGGTTTCAAGAAACTATCAACATCCTAGATCATTTCTGGAGTATCTGGAAAACGGACTACTTGGCTGCATTAAAAAAACGCCATCAACTCCGTATGAGACAAGCTCGGTCTACGAATGTGCTACCGCAAGTCGGTGACATCCTTATTATCACGGATGATAAGTTGCCTCGTGGGGATGTTCGGTCTAATAACGCAGCTCAATCCGAGTCAAGATGGACAAGTTCGAACTGCCACAGTTCGAACGTCCAACAACAAGACGCTAAAGCGTTCTATAGCACACCTGTATCCGTTGGAAATACGCTCATCTACGGAACCTCTTGAGGTTCAACGTCAGGCTACGATAGAACTACAGCCTCCTCGCGTTCAACCACGGAGAAGTGCAAAAACATCGCACAGATTCATCAGGTGCACTCAGATATGCCTTAAAACGCATTGCTTTAGTCTTTTCTGGCTCGTTCTAGCCGAAAAACCGCAGTTTCCAGTGTTATTATATCATTCCAGGTCGACACGTGAGTTAACGTGCTCCAACACAACGTGGCAGACGCGTCGCGGTCATATATCATCCGCGCGCGGCCACGCCGATTGAGCGCTAGCTGCCTCATTTCAAAATCTTCGGCACCCCTCGTGGACGATATTGGAATCGCTGGTCAGCTGTTGGTTATTTGCTGGACTATTCACTCGGATTGGACGCAGTACCGTATTCAAATGGTAGTCAGGTACCCCGCTTTCAAAATTTCATCTATTTTTTGATGTGTGTGCCGCGCATATTTCGATTTTTGCGTATACTTGCGCTTTCTTTCTGGATTTGACTCGCACTTCTCGTTTCCTGCCAAAATCACATTTTCTGATTTTCGCATCTTATGTGATTTGGCTCCTCACCCCGCATCTTCCACAGTGGATGACCTCATCATTGCCCGCATTCTCTATCTTTCTTAGGTGTACTCCTCGCATTTTCGCTGGAGTTACGCTCCTATTCTATACATCTAGTTTCTAGTTAATACCCTTTTTTGACCCTCATGCGCCCACTGTGATCCACCGCACACACACGACCCCCCCCTACCGCACACAAACCTGACTTTTCTTAACAATCACCCTTTCACCCCAAATTTCTCATCGTAGTATAATCAACAATTTTTTGTTTAAACTTTTTTTTTCAGCGCAGAGAATCCCTTTGCTGCAGGGGAAACTCTGCCCAAATTTTTTCAAAAATCCCAAAACTTGTAAAATTTTCAAAATTTTCAAATTTTCCTCTTCTTCCCTCATGCATCATTTCGCAAATTTCGTTAATTATTTTTTGTTTTCAGCGCAGACAAACCCTCAAATACGGGGGAACCCCTGCGCAAAATTTTTCTAAACACCTAAAAACTTATACATTTTTTTCAACACATTCAACCAACAATTTTTCATAATCTTTATTCAACACAAACAACAATAGTATCTTCTCATCATAGCAGCTTAAAACATCCGCACCTCACTGGTGCACTCACCTCTCCCATCACTATCAACATATTTGCGTGTACGTTTCGCACATTCATCGTTATTCATTCTTATTCTTCTGTTGGTTTACCACGTCGCCGCACTCGTTTCTTTTCAGAAAACTTGTGTACCGTGCCCTGAACCAGCACACAGCGTTCACGATGAACAACGATCAATATACAGTTCACCTCCGCACTGCCGTTCAGTCCGCAAAGTGCACCCTGATTGCGAAATCTTGCTGCGGCGCGGTTGCGAACATCCTCAGACAAGGATGTGGGATCATCCGGGCGCTTTTGGCCTTTGGTGCCCGGGGGATCCCACCGCCCGGGTGATCCCACATCCCTGTCTGAGGATACTCGCAACCGCACCGCAGCACGATTTCGCAATCAAGCGCACTTTGCGGACTGAACGGCAGTGCGGAAGTGAAGAATATGTCCGATTCGCAGCCACCGCCATCGGCTGCACCAGAGACGTCGCATCCTCTTACGATCGCGCAGCAGTTGCAACAGCTTCTGCATAATACTCCGCAGGGACAGGCACCGCTGCTTCAGCAGCTCGCAGCTGAGCTTTCAGCGGCCAACGCAGTTTTCCAGCAAACCATCGCTAACGCACGTGCCATCTCTTCCGCTAGCACCGCATCGCTGGGACCTGCTTTTCAGGCCAACATCGCTCACAATCCACCGTCTGTTACCTTCGCAGAGTTATCGCCGTCTCTGAGGGACACCAACACTTTATGCAGAAACGTGCAATCGTATCTCAAGGAGCTGCAGAATATGGCAAGCACTCCGCAAAGCACTCAAGCCTTTGAGTTGCTTACAACCATACGCAGTCACCTTGACAATCTTTACGAAAAGCGCAATTCGGTTTTGCTCAACATCGCAATGACTCTCATTACGGATCAACAGCCAAGACTCGAACAAGCGTTGGCAGCGCACGAGCTTACCATCGGCGACATCCAAAACGCATTGATCACAACCACAGACCTAATCGCCGCCGCATCAAACAACATCCAGGTGCTCCAGGAAGCGGTTCGTGAACATTTCCACATTGTCGTCGCTCAGCAGCAGCAGTCTATCAACGCTGCATCGGCACCAACGTTCAAAAGTAAGAGCAAACCAACCGCACACTTTTCAGGCAAGCGCAATGCTTCTCCAGCACGCTCGGTCGAGTCTCAGGACCGCCGCCCGTCTACTTCGGGCTCGGTCTTCTTGACTCCGGCACCCAAACTTTTCGCACGTTCCAACTCCCCAGCGCAACCGTCTCAGTCTGTACCGCAGACAGCTCCTGTCGTGCCCCCAGCCTGGGCATCAGCCCATTTTTCCGGACCGTCCCGCCGGCTGGCAACCGGCCCCGGTCAAGGAAAACCCGGAGGGATCGCACACTCGCTGTTTCTTCTGCCACGAAAAACACTTCTCGACAGGCTGTCAGAACTATCCGCGTCTGGTCGAACGTGTGATGGTCCACGCACGCAGAGGTGGTTGTTTCGTCTGTGGTGGCAAGCACGGCGAAAGCGCATGTGAATCCGTACGCAAGTGCAAAGCTTGCCGTTCGGATCGCCACCATACGGCCTTCTGTGCCTACAACAACCATCCCAACGCAATCACCGAGCTGGAACAGTGGTCACATGGCGATCTGCTGGATGAAGGACGCAGGATTGCGGGAGAAGTGAGACACAAGCTCGCTATGGCGAGGCTTAGGTCTCAAAAGTAAGTTTATTTGTTAAAATGGTTATTTAGTTCTAACACATTCGCACCTTTCCTTTCTCACCCTCGCACGAATCGATTTTCGTGTTAGTAACTTTCGCATCTTTCACCTTTTTTATTGTCTTTCTTAAAAAGACACAAAGATCGATTCGCAGAGGACTTTTATAAAAACAGTTGTTATAGTTAGGGTAGGGCCTCAAGCCCACCTTCTATATATCCACGTATGCAGCTTGATATCGCACTCGCGGGTTTTTATGATTTTCGCACTTCCGGTAATTAAGCATACGGTGGAAGCAGTACGTGTACTACGCATTGTCCGGTCTTTCAGTCGCAGCGCCGTGTTTTTCTAGAAACACGTGCTGCCAACTGTTTTACGCGCATTGAGGTCTTTTGGGCTAGCGGAGGGAGGCCGCTTCCTTTTTATTCCTTTTCTAGCTTGACCCAGGGTTCAGTTACAGCCTTCGGGCTAGTGCCTTGTCCCTCACTTGGGTCTCGTGTCACTGGCGAGGTTCTTCCTCCCCCTCGCGCAAAGTACTAGTCTATGACCTCGTGCACTTACGCACTGCCCAGTAGTTTAGGCCCACAACCTTTTGTTGGTGGTGAGGCGGTGGTGTTGTGGTGTTTCGTGGTCATCGTCATGAGAAGAACTGTGCCCTTTCCATCTCCGGCACCCGTCGATTACGTACTTTGTTTGCTCGACCGATAAGAGCACAGTGATATCGTGTACATATTCTGTATATATATTTTGTTGAAAAATCGGAGAGCGTTTACTCTCATAGGTGACTCGTAGGTCTTAGGGCCCCAAGCCATGTATAGGTCATCGTCAACAACATCGACCCCGGATCTCCTCCCCTTCTATTGGTTCGCAGCGCACTGGACAAGCCGTCACAGTCGTCATCAACATCGAGCGCTGATAGGCCCCAACGATCGTTGGTATCCCCTATGTGGTGTTTGTATTATTGCTTCCCCGTGGTGTCTCCGTATACCTTGAGGCGCGCGCAGGTTCAGTCCTTTTTTGGGCCCCCAGTGTCGTGACTTTCGTCCGACTTGTTCCTTGTTGACGTCATCTCCAACGCAGGGGCGGCAGAGTGCATAGACACCGGGGCCTGGCGGCGTGCCAGTGCGGTTAGGAACATTCTAGAGCAGGCAGAGACGCAGAGGGCGCAGGCGATCAGTGCCCCGCCCATCGATTATCGACACTTCTCCTCGTCTGGGTGCGTCCGCCGGCTGCCGTCAACATCAACGCAGTCGAGTCCGAGCTCTCCTGCTCCCGATGGATCGTCATCAGCCCAGCGAGCCTTAGCTAGCTGGCCAAGCAGTATGGGCCGCAGTCTACATCCGGCCAGGAGCCCGAAGTCATCAGGTGGGCTCTTTCCCGTACTGCCTAAGACGCAGACGCCCGAAGGGAGGGCAATTTCGCAGGGGGCCGTTGCCTCTGCCCCGCAGTCCCGGTGCCGTGACACACGTCCCACCGAAGTGACGCGGAGGAAACGCAGCGGTCCGGAGGCACCACTTAGGTCCGACCCCTAGTTACCGGGAGGAGTCCGCACTTGACCCGTAGGAACGTTGTATCTAAGAGAGGTTAAACGCATCCTACTATCTGGTGTTCTGTTGTGTTGCAAGGTACAGACAACGTGGCGGTAATATCCGCAGGCTACGGCCTTATTCAGTGCAGTCGACAGCCCTTATGTATTTTGTGTCAGGTTCGCTTTGGAGTCATGAACCAGGGCGCCGAGGTCGACAATATGTATTTGTGACGTAAACACTGATGAGTATTATGTGGTATATATGTGTCAGCTCGAACAGGGCTTGGGCCTTTATGTGTACGTCCCTTACCCGCA
Source organism: Aplectana chamaeleonis (assembly GCA_029168955.1). NCBI lineage: Eukaryota > Metazoa > Nematoda > Chromadorea > Rhabditida > Cosmocercidae > Aplectana > Aplectana chamaeleonis. Next base: position 512,812 of record JAPDOI010000428.1, read on the forward strand.
GTGGCAGTGTCGGTAATGAGCGAGCATAGCGTGCAGAGTCCTGTCGCAGATGTCCCCAATACGTGACGGGCGGGTCTGTCACCCACACCGCCGATGCAAGGAGCTTGGCGGACCCGCACGTCGCGACAGAAGGAGAACCAGCGTAGGCGCGCAGACGCACGCGGTGAACGGAAATAAATTTCACTCGGAAACAGGATAACTACCGCAACCCACATTACCTTTCAGAGTGGCAACAAACGAACTCCCCATTCGTGTTTTTGCCCCCAACTAACCTAGTAAAAGGCATTGAGACTAATCTGGAGAACGTTTTCCTTGAACCCTAGAAATTTCGCTATATAGCCTCCTTCACATACCCGTAAAATTACGCACATGTGTTTTTGTCATTTCTCGAGGCATTTAGGAAAATTTCAGCACGTTATCTACTGTCGTTCTCGGAGCCGAGTTCCGCTCCCCAATCGCGGACTTCGGCTGTTGCATCACGCGACACGATGATAATCGTGCCGAGAGAAAGGTGAATCGTGCCGGGACCAAGCAGATGCAACTGCCGTTGTCTGCAAATGCAGACCAGAATCTGGCTCCGAGAACGACAGTATGTTCTGTCACACATCTAAAACTATCAGAACATGGTTTTGTGACACAACACGGTAACGTCAGAGCAATCCTCAGTGAGGTCTCTTCTAATCACTGTCTAGGTCCGACATAGAGTTCTGCAAGCTACTCAGGCACTCGTGGGCTACGGCCGCCGCACTATTGGCCGCCGAGCCGCGCCTCCGATCAGCGCATCGATGTCGAAAGATGCGCGGCTCAGCGTCCTCCAGTAAAATCTATCGATCCCCGGCCCCCGAGCGGTCCAAAATTTGTCAATAAGCGGCTCCAAAACTGTCCATGTCCATTTTCGGCGTTTCCGGATTCGTTCAGGGGACACAGGGACAGCCCACAAGGATCACCCCTGTTGGGATCCCTACGGAGAAGAGGGGTGACGCCACCGCCACGGTCCGCAGTGGGGTACACCCCACCGTGGAACGTGGGGAGATGGCCCCCAGTTGGGTACCACCCCCCCCCCCCAAGCCGTGGGGAGCCCTCTCCCCTCGGCTACCAAAATTATCCTCCGGTGTCCCGTGGATCTTCTGGGCCAGTAGCAATCCCCCAATGTGGTGACTTTGAAGAGGCAGCCAGCCTGAGGTCGGTGACGCCTAGATGCCTCCTAAGGTTGCGACCTTAGAACGAGAATCATTCTTGAAGAGTAGCGTTGAATGCAAAACTCTAAATAGTCGACGTATTTGAACCAGCAACGCTTCTTTCTACGAAACGGATGCCCAACACAGCGCCTTGGTCCACTAGGCCACATGTTCGTGTGTGAGGAACTCTTTTTGTTTTCCTAAATACACTCCCTCCACAGTTCTTCGTATTCATTGTAACTTTGATCGAACTAGCAGTAGTAAATATGGGTTTCGGGAGCGTGCAAATGTGTCTTTCTTTCAGACTCAATAAGTTTTCAACCTTGGATGATGGGATTTCGGAATTTTGAAACATTTTAAAATCATCAAAGGGAGAGAATGTTAGATTCAAAAAACGATTTTGAAAAATTTTTGTAGGATGACCACTTACCACTGAACCACGATACACAATACTTTGTAGTATGATTGTCGAGGAGCCAACCTCGGGTTTTTTTTTTCACAACGTACCGAAAAGTTCAAAGGATTTTTTTTAAATTATGAACTGTTTTTATCCTTACTCTGTTTCACGCTTCCCAGTCAACATAGAAAGAAGTGAACTTGAGGAGAATGAGGAAAACTAAGTTTAGATAAAAGCCGCACTTAGATGAACTATTATACAGAATTTATACGCGGATAACGTAAGTTTCATGCATTTTCCGAAAAACGAAACCGTTTTTCAGCCATCTTTCTTAGATGGCTTTCTAAGCAAATCTGATTTTATTTGTGGTGAGCGATTACTGAAAAAAAATCTGAAAATGTTTGAATATAGCCACAGCAACTTCTAGAAATCGGAAGTTGGGCTTAGCATAGGACTAAAGCACGTGAAATCTGTAAAGGAGAAGGATTCATGACAGCTACGTACAATTTGACGTTAATCTCCCAGTAAACTTCGCCAGGAATCATTGAAACATCAATAAAACCTTCGAACGTTTCGCCTGTCATTCCTATTAGCTGGCAGCGGAGCTGGATGTCCGCCAGCCGGCCGGTGCAATTTTTCCTTGCCCACCTAGACAACGAGATAGGCCGCCGTGCTGTGCTGTGGTGATAAGTGGGCAGCGAACTGGTCGGATCGCAAGCGCTCCACTGCCCTTCTTTTGGAGCGCACTTGGCTCAAAAAGTCATCACTATTGGACGTGCTCGACCCTATGACCGCGGTATCGACCCAGCTCCTCTTCCCTCCGCGCGCTATTTCACTTTCCTCTGTGGCGGTGAGCGAAGTCACCACCCGTTTCTTGCAGTCAGCCACCTCACAAAAGAACGCTCACTGCTTCCAGGTGGCTGACTGCAATGGTCATTAACATGAGCGCCGCCTGTGCATTTCTATGCCGGCCCGTCCACATTGATAGCCGAGACGTGATTGACCCAGTCACCACGCAGTGACAGCCGGTAGCTGCCACCTTTCGGGGGGATTGCTACTGGCCCTGGAAAGTGACTCTAGGCCACCTTCCAGGTCTGGCTCCCAAGAGCGGACTGAGGCACACGGTGAGATGAGGAGCCTTTTATACTAGCAAGATTGTCAATACTTTTGTCTAAACATGCTGATGATCCTGAGCAACGGCGTAGGGGCGCGGATGCCGGTAACTGCCGATGTGCGTAGACTCGTCGCGGTCGAGAATCTGCGTGGCGCTCGAGAACGGGCGCGGATGGCCGAATGACTCTCTCAAGGTTGGGGGATGGCCGTTTCGGCCTCAAAAGTGTGGCGGGCCGTCCCCCCGAGTGCCTGGGTATGAGTTACGACAATGTAAGGGAATAAAGGGTATTTAGCAACGATACTCCGTGATTGCCATTCGTTCATTCCATATCGTTCTCACAACTCGTAGCTCACAGAACCCTATCAAGACCCTCATGAACAAAAACAAGTAAAAAATTGTTTTCATCCTATTTGTTTAAAAACGCGGACGCTAACATTTTAAAACCGGTTCAAATCTAATATCTCCTTCACTACTCGGTTTTTTAATTTTTTAATTTTTATATCCCCCTGTTCGCAACGTTTTGCAAGATTACACAATTGAAGATAAAAAGGGGGATCATTTCAAACTGCATCACGAACCTGATCGGCCGGACAAGCCTCCAACTATACAGCATAGTACTGTCGGAATGATGCTGGCGCACCCCTTTTGGCAAGAGCTATGAGAAAGTCGTTTGTCTGCAAACGATCAGATCAAGGTTACTCCGACAGGGAATGCCTATGACTTATTTACATCGTGAATAAAATTAAACACACCTCATTCGTGTACTGGAGCTCACCACGAAACCATTGTCGCTTCTGTCAGGAAAAATTAGCATGCCTGCAAAAGGAACAAACTAATTCACCTGATATAATAACAGTACTTGACATGATATAATAACAGTTAAAGGCTCAGAGGTATACTTCTTGTTGTTAGAAAAAATGTTTGTCAGGAGGCCTAATGAATGCAGTCAAATAGAGAAAGAATTAAGAACTGAGCACGACTAGCAATACACACAGAAAAAAAGAATGCAGGAAAGGTTTCGAAAAACAAGGAAATGTTGGGTTGGACCGAAGATTGCATGACTGGCTCGTGCAAACTCGTGCAAATCATGCTTTTTGCGCGAAGCTCGTCCACTGCTGAAATCCCAACCAACTGAAACTAGTCTTTAATTTCGCGGTTCTTCCGCTTTCAGCGTCGGTTTTTCGACTTTACTGAAGCGAACGACCAACAGCCTTTCTATTTCCGGCGAAAACTCGGAAGGTGTATTTATCGTGAACACTGCCTTTTATGCTCCAGTGTCACCGTCATGGGGGAGCGGAAGAGACGCTGCTGGGGCCGTATGCGAGATTGCGCCGCTTGGGGCAGGGGCAGTGCAGTCGGCGCTCTTGAAGATCGCCGTTGCTCACAAGACAGGACACGTCTATCGTGGTTGTTCACAAGTCAAGACACGCATGGAGTGCCCCGTTGCTGTGCCCTTGCCCCCACCCCTCCCTCCCCAGCTAGGAAATTGGATCTGCTGGGGCAGCGAGAAAGACTGCTAGGGCACGACATACGCGTCTTCACTTGTGACCAACCAGGATGGACGTGTCCTGTCTTGTGAGCAAGGGTGATCTTCAGAGGTGCTAACTGCACTGCCCCTGCCCCAACCGGCATGTTCTTGCATACGGCTCCTGCTGGTCTTTGGAGTTCAAATGAAGAACGAATTACACCGCCTTTAGGTACAGGAGTTTCCTGGGTGGTATTCTCCACTCTATCGTCAATGCTTTTCATACGTTTCGACCGAGTTGGCCACGGCTTTTTTCAACCAACCCTGACAGGGGCCTGACTCTGAGAGTTTTGACCGAGAAATAGCCACGAAATGCCTGCCTGCCGCGTAATAGCTGCGAAATAGACGCCGAATAATGTTCGCCACGAAGTAGCCGAGAAATAGTCGATAAATAATGCACGCCGCGAAATAGCCGCCAAATAATTCTCAACGCGAAATAGCCGAAAAATTATGCTCTCCAAGCAGATATACGGAGCATTCCAGAGGCATGATTGAGGAGTCAGCACCTCCGTCGGTTCAATAACCCAAGTTTGAGGTACTTGGACCTCGCTCAGCCTCTGCAGGCCGCGCCGAACCGCTAGCGGCCCCAGATGATGGCTCGGCGAGCCGGCGACGGTTGCGTCTTGGTAAAATTTGTTTGCTTCTAAATATTTCTTGATTATATCTCGGCTATTTCGACCGGGGTAGCTACAGCTCATCGGCCGACTATGACGGGGGCCTAATAGTGTTCCTCGTTTCACTGTGTGTATCATAACGAGCTGACCGGACGATGTGGAGGAGGTCGTTGAGGCTTTGGCCAAAAATCAAATTTCCGGGAAATTTTTAAATTTCACATCGCCAAGTAAATTTCCAGTAAAATTCTGGGTGTGAAAAAACTCATTTTCGAATTTTCGAGGAGCAGGTCTTGTGAGTCGTCATAATTGAGAGCGAATTTCAGGCTTTGATCTCACCTGCCGCAATAATGGAGCCTGTGGCACCCCGCACATCGCAGCTTTCTAATGCAGCGCCAGCTGCTGTCGAGGTAAGACAATTATATTTTTTATTACGTCATTTTTCCTTTGATTATTTGTTGATACGAACGAGCAGAAGGGGTTGGGCAGCTTTCACTCGTTTCTGAGACCTGTTGGTGGGGGGGACATTGTGGAGGATATGGCACTATCTTAGACGGGGGGGGGGCACCCAGGATTCAGGACAGAAATTAAATGAACCAACCATTTGAAACGCTGTCAATCGAAGTATTTCTATAGAGTTTCTAAAACAACAGTAGGCTCTATCCTAGAGGGGGGGGGGGGCACCCAAGATTTATTCGTAGAAATGAACAAATACCTGTCGAAAATTGCTCGATATTGCTGTCAAGCATTGTTGCTATTAAAATTCTTCAGAAATACTTCGACTGGTAGCGTTACCGATCGATGGATCGCTTCATTTCTGACTTAAATCCTGAGTGCCCCCCCCCCGTCTAGGATAGTGCCCAATAGCGATTGATAGCAGTATCAAGCATCCTTTATCAGAGTTTTTCTTCATTTCTATTAATAAATCTTGGGTGTCCCTCCGTCTAAGATAGACCCGATGAATAGGGCACTAGAACCCTGAGCACGAGGTGAGGTGCTCGATTCCCGAACTGGCATTTAACTCTCACAGTGGATGCGGGATGTATTCCTCTCAAGAGAGCGTGTTACAGCTAAGATTCGGGCCTGGAGTTGAAAATTCCCTGGGTGGGTCAAACTTTTGTATGCACGTGGAAGCATTTAGTGCTCGAAGTGCGAATGAATCCTGTTTTGTTGCTTAGCAGTATTGTGAGAACGCGGTGGACGAGTTGTCCATTGCTCCGACAAAACGGATTTTGAACATCACCATCTTGAGAACACAACAAAATCGATTTCTTTGAGTAAACTCCAAATACCGTGAGGTGCCGATTGCCACAAGGGCATCAAATGATGGTATCAGTTGCATTTCTTTATAAGGCCGACCGACCTAAAATTTCAAGTGAAAAAGGAAAAACATTTTATGGATGTGTGGCGATCGGCACAGCACGGTATTTCGCGTCTAGTATTTCACTCGGCAAGCGAGGGTTTTGATTTTCTTGAAGCTCATTTCAGAGTTTAATTGCAGATCCCATGCTCCGAATGAGAATCGACGTGCGATGCGATCACGATCGATTTTCATGATCATCGTGCTATCGCACAGCACGGCTATCGAACTCTGAAGTATGAATAGTACGAGGCTATTTGCGATGAAAACAATGAAAACAGAGTATCATCTTTTTGGTAGTGATATTAACTTAGAAACATCAGTCTGGGAGTTGTATTACCCACAAGCATGCTGGCACCGATCAGTGAAACAAAGGACCACCATAATGCCTATTTTAGGCGTCTTTCATTTTCCTCACCATGAGCGCGGCACGCGCGGGGAGAACTTTCATAATCCACCGCGCGTCACGCGTGTGCTGCGCTTGCGGTGAGGACTATGAAAGATGCCTTAGGGATTTTCCTTTTCCATGGATGAATCTTGATTGCCTCCTCCCTCCCCCACAACTACTTTGACAACTCAAGACATGCTTTAGTGGGCGGTGCAAAACTTGGTGGGGGCACCCAGGATTTAATTGAAGAATGAAAGATACCGCTTTCAGGAATCAAACTATTTCTATGTAGTTCCGCGAAAACAATGCCTGATAAAGATATCAGGCATCTGGTATCTGCTAAAATTGTCATTTTCGTGGATAAACCGTACCATTTCGCGAGCGGGGACTATCTTAAACGTGTGGGGGCACTCAAGATTTTTCATAGAAATGAATGGAAAACCTGATAAAAGATGCCTAATGCTGCTATCTTTCATTGTTGTTGCTGCAATTCTATAGAAATGCTTTGATTGATAGCTTTCCTGATTGGTGGTTCATTTCACTCCTGTCTTGAATCTTGAGTGCCTCCACCGTCTAGGATAGTCCCCTCGAGTGATACCCCCACTAAGTTTTGAACCGTAGCGGCCTGTGGCGCAAATACCCGTATGGAGCATCGGAGCCCGACCTCTTCCGCGGGAAGTCGCGGCGCTGCGCAACTTACCATGGCCGGGCAACCGAACATTGTGAAAGGATGATTGCTTCGGTGAAGATTTACCGAGCAGTTGAGTGAGAGCGGCGCTGGGGCTCCGGTGGTGCAGTGCGATAAGGCGCTCCCCCGGAAAGGGAATATGCTGGTTCAATCTCGCCCGGAGCCAAGCGTTTTGCAATCAACTCAGCACCTTGTGTAAACATACCATAACGTGCGCTGCGACGTTAAACTGCAGTTACGGCAAAAAACTTCCAAAAATCGTGTAAGATTTAACCGAACATTGCTCGTCACGACGCGGTCGCGTCACAACTTTCGTCAACAAGATTGATGATAACCAATTGATAAAGTGTAGGGTATAGAAGAAGTGAAGAGCGGTTTGTCTTTATTCACATACCGTCCTTCTCCAGGTGTCAGCAGTTGAGGATCTGCCTGGACTAGGAATGAGAAAAAACGGGACCACCGTTGGTTAAGATATATTAAAGTCGGAGTAAAAACCTAGAAGATTGTAGAGTTATAGAGCCGGCGGTGCGACCGCGTCCTGTCGGGCAAAGTTCTGTTGGCCTTCACGTTCTTATACCTATCAGGGGGGAGGGGTGGTGGGCTGTATGACAATATTCCCCTCCCTCGTCTAGAATAATGCCGAAGGGTTCTATGAGCTAAAATTCCCATGCAATATTTACTTCGTTGATAGTTGCGCTTCTGCACGCGGCCCAAACGTGCAGTCGCTTGAACCTTCAAATGTCTTGACATCATTTTCGTTCCAGATGCCGTCTGTGTCCGTAAAGAAAGGGCCGGCAGTGTTCGCGAAAAAAAGAAAAAGCGCCTTCTTTCTCTGAAGCGGAGATCCGACTGTTTTATCGGATTATATACGGACAACTACGATAGGTATCATGGCTCGTTCCACGGATGTGAGAAGTAACTATTGATTTCCTTGAAGTATCCCTATCTTACACTGATTGCTGTTTGATGATTATTGATTGCTTACTTACTGATTTCAGCGAGCAAAACGGGACAGGGGCTCTCTACACACCGAGGGAGGAGTTGTCCCGCCTTTCGCGGCTCTAATTCCACTCGGGACCACTTCGCTCGCGTTGATTGGAGTGACGTTTAAAACTTCAGAAACAAGACAACTGCTCCCTCGGTGTGTAGTCAGCCCCTGTCCCGAGCAAGACTGGACCTTCGGAGACAAGGAGCCTCTTGAAACTTTTTGCCGAGGAAGTCAGCAACCTCGGTGTTTGTAAACGAAATGAAAAACAAATAGAGGAATGTCTCAAAAGAGAAAATAGAAGAGTCACGGATTTCATCCGTACCGAGGTAGTACTTCGCATTTCCCATCATGCAGACAATTGACTTAATCCAAGCACACTTTCAGAAAGTAAATTTTGGTGGAACTGGCGGAGGGAAAGGGCAGCCTCTGGCTCCCCTCCCACCGTACATGAACGCTCTCCGAGGGACCATTTCGAAGAAGCCTTCCGACGGAATTCGTGGAATTTGTAAGTTGTGTTATTGCTTAAGTTGGGTTTCTTTTGATAATTCGGCCTTTTCCAGAAAATGAGGAGTACGGTATTGCTGAGGATTCTAATGCACTACCAGTGTCAAATGAAGGAAGCAGCTCAGCGACTCCGATACCGGTTACCAAAGATTCTTCGCACTCTGACTTCGACTCTTTGATGATTGACGCAGAGGAAGTCGAGGCAGTGCAAATTGAGACCTCAAAAAAGGATTGTACTCCCAGCAGGCGTAAAAGAAAAAAATCAGCCGTTCCTATGCTGCGTAAGTTTTACTCCTGAATTAGCTCTAACTCGTTTATACATGGTTACAAAGGATTATTTTTAGGGAAGCTCGCAAAAAACTCAGCTTGCACACGGACGTGAGATCTTCTATGTACGAAGAGGAGAGATTAGAAGCTGCGGCAAAAAAGGAGTTTCATCAGGAAAAACGGAGAACAACTCTACTGGAACAGGATCTGTTGCGAATGTCCATTGAGAGAGAAAGGATTTTATTGGAACGCGAGAAGAGCGCGAGATAGGTTAATGCTCGCTCTACCCTTATGTTTGTTCTACTCAATTGTAGGCATGATTTTTTTTTGAATTTGTAAACGAGTTCTCATACGAGTAATTTCGCCGGTGTTCCTTTTACTCTTGTTATGAATCGTTGTGTTATAGTTCTTCAGTTTATTCATACAACTACCCATAAAACAGTTGGTTGAACAAATTCTCTGACAGATGTACATGAGGAAAGTCTATGACTGCGAAGTTAGCTTAAAATGCTCATCTTCATGGCTCATGCTTCCCGTGGATGACTCACACCTAAATAATCAATTTATAGAGTTTTTGCTAAGATCTATTTACGAGTAAACCGTACATGTCCAGAAAAATATCTATCCACAATCATACCCCGCATGCTGTTGCCGGACGCTGTATTCCCTTCAATCATTTGCGGCACCTCCTGCACATGCTGATCCGCTGGCAGAACAAATTCGTCACCCATTTCTGGCTCCTTTAGCCATATTGCCGAATTGGGTAGACAAGCTGCCGTTATTATTATCTTAGCGCTTCTAGCCGGATCGTGCCTGAAACTTTTCACTACGGTATAAACTGCTTATGTTTTTGTCGGGCCCATTACCTGAGCTCTAAGTGCAGGCTGAGGAACTGGCGCTTCAAACTGCCAAATGCGCGCTCCACGATGGATCGCCCGCGGCAGAGTGCTTTGGTGTATGCTTCTTCTAAAGTGCCACGTAAATATTAATACAAGTCGACATTGAAGTGTGCAGTGATGATTAACTCGCGTGCAGGTGTCCTATTCTCTTGTAAGATCGGTTTTAAGATGAATCTTTCCGACCGATAACCGCTATCAGCGAGCATGAATCGCTGTTTCTGTCCATTTTCAAATTCATGGTGGATTCGGCCGGCAAGGAAACCCTATAGGAGAGGAAATCTTAGGCTTTGTGGTACTGAGCTTACCGTTCTTCAACTAACAGAGCTACCGTGCGCGCTACCGGGGTAGCGTGCGCTTACCCAACGGAAAACTTGGTTGCAGTCTACAATAGCACTAAAGTTCAGTGAGTGGAAGCATTTCCTAATAAAACCTAATAACAGATTCAAAAAGTTACCATTACCATGCGATGTGTAGCCTTTCTCTCTCATCGTCATCCGGTCGAAGAGAGACTCATCGGAATAGTCAGGCCACCATTTCCTTATCACCGTTATGCTCGGCCTTGCCCGACCACTTCGCTCCTTGCTCCGCTCGGACTCGTATGAGGATCGGCTGTACCTGTTCATAAAAACATCTTCGTTTTCATGTGGACGTATGATCTTGATATGAGTTCCATCCACTGCACCAATAACATTCGGTATGAGACACATTTCGCGAATCCTGAGATTTTCACCGCTGTAAAATGTCCGAGTTTCGTGTAGATTCTTAGCGATTCTTCTGGGTAATCAAGTAACTATCTCACTTCTTCCTTATTTTCGCAGCCTCGCGCTCGTTCGGCCAGTAAATTAACTCTTCTCTTCGTTCGTAAAGAAGGTTTGACACCTGCTCCACGACGCGTCAAACGGTGGCTTGATCGACGTCAGCGATTGTTCCAGAGTTGCGCTGCAACACTGTTTTCAGTACTAATGGCTTGGGCTTACTTCGAGACTCCATACCTGTAGCTCAGCGCTGCCAATAACATTCAGAAAAATTGCCAGCTTTTAGGCGGAAGTCAGCGAATTTGTTCTCGCTGTGGTTGGAGCGAGATCCGAACCCACGAGACGAAGGACTTTGAAGCCGTGAGATGTGAAGCGATAGCGGCGTCTGAAGCGCTCTTCGTCAGGTTCACTGAAGGGGTCCGTGCGTGGACGAAATTGTCGCGGTGTAGCTGCACGAATGAGCATGTCGATGTCTTCGAGCTCAATGGCGTCCATGCTCTGAAAAAAGCGTGCTGTGTTCTCCCTGCTCAGTCAATCAGAAGTTGCAGATTAGCCCACTCGATTTCAAGTTGTGAAGGTTAGGCGCTATTCATACTACTCAACGCCAGCGTGGCACGCGCGTGACGCGCGAAAAATGGAGCACAAAATTTCTGAAACCTTTAGATATCTAGTCAAAATTGTTAGAAACGCACAGAATTTCTGCTTAGGAAATTCCTCTGTTTTTTTTTCCGCCGTAACTCTTCGGTAAATTGGTATGACGTACTTTCTTCGATCAGTACCTTTCGTATCCGGCTACTTGATCTAAAAATTATCCGATAAAAGGGTACCGAATGACCGAAAATGGAACCCTAAGTTTCCGAAACCTTCAGAAATATACTAGAAATTATTGAAAATTTGCAATATTTCTGCCTGCGAATTTCCGTCATTTTTTTTCTGCCGAAATTCTTCTAAAATCTGGGGCGGTAGTAATCTGACTTAATATGCAACTTAAATCGTTGATTTGAGTTGCATCTGAGCGACATCTGTGTAACAGCTTAAATACTTTGTTTGATGCATGGGGATGCTCTAGGTAAAGTCTTGACTCCTAATGAGCAAGTCAGCTCCAAATCAGATTCATCTTTATCTCAAATTTGAAGGTGTCGCTGATTGCCAATATCAGCGACAGATGGCTGTCGCTGATTGTGTGGTGGTGAGAGCGCACGAGACAGTGCGGCGAAACAGAGGGTGCAGCGCCTTCAGATCGATCTTCGCTAAATGTCCTCTCGAGTACATTTAAGACTCCCGTTGAAACGATTCGGCGACCATGCCGGGAAGCATCCCGGACGGGGTGAGTCGCTCACACAGCGTGGTCGCAAAATCCAAGGTCGACGGAGTGATGCCTGCATGGGTAGCACCGTCAACAACCCTACACCAAAAGGAATGGCCCGAATTGAGAACATCATTGCAGACGCCACAGTGAACGGGGTGACACCACCTGAAATAGACGCTCGTGAGGTCAGGAAACGCCTCCCTTTGATCAATTTTAAAATCTTTGATGACCTTAAGGTGTATTACGGATCACTATGCTCATCTTTATCCTTCTTACCGATTTTCACCGTTTTCCGCGCATGATTTGTTGATTTTCCATAAATCTACTTACAGTAACGCGCAAATTTTTTGAGAAATGCGTTTTACGGCGTTTTTTTAGCTCACAAACAGCCGCATCGCAATGCCTTGCTTCGAAGTGGTCCGATTTCAATTTTGAAGTCATTTCTGGATTGCTTTCTCTGAGTCCTACACGATAGTGTTACAAAATAATAGATTATACTTGTACACGAGCAAATTTTCAAAAAATTCTCTAAAGATTTTTCCAAATTTTTTTCTTTTGTTTTAGTTCTTTCGTCGTTCTAAAATTCGCCGAACGAGTTTTTTCAAATTCGTTCGTTCGAAATTTCGTCGAACGAATTTTTTTTCGATTTTCGTTCGTTCGATTTTTCTTCAAACGAGATTTTTTTCGATTTTCGTTTCTTCGAATTTCTTTGGAACGATTTTTTCCATTTTTATTTGTTCGAGATCTGGTTCTTCGATTTTTTTTTCGAAAATTCGTTTGACTTAGAAAATGCTTCTCGAACCTTAGGTTACGCTGTTTCGTTATTGCTCGGGCCGGATTGTCGTGGGCGTGCTCAACAACGCGCCTGCGGTAAAATATAGCACTGATTAGGAGACTTCGACATTATAGGCCCGCCCGATGAACATCACTTTGAACTGTTCGAAATAAGGGAGAGAGGTAATACATGCTCGAATTTGTGTGGAATATTCATTCACTGACTGAGCGGTGTAAATAAAGCGTTGATTCCGGTTTCCGAAAATCTGAAATGTTGAAGGGGTATCGAAAAAGTTCCTGAACGTATATCTCGCCAATTACAGGGAATTGAGATCTCGCCCTTGACAAGAGTTGTAGAAGAGAATTCTTCTACAGAATAAGATGAAAATCGAAAAAATTCATGTCTGAGAGTGTGTAATGCTTCTGAGTATATTATGTGATGCTCCAGTGAGCCTGATGGCTGCATTTTGCTTTCCTCAATGCGTTGCACCACTACCTCACGTGCCTGGTCTAGCGATGGACAGCTAGCGCTATGGCGCAGTGCAATGTCGCGCTGCTCTCGTTCCAGTCCTGTTGGCCTGGTTCGCTTCTCACAGTGTGTGGTAAGTTTTGTTTACAGCGTTTCAGATCCTCACTCAACATAGAACTGGCTCCTCATTAATATGGTTGTCTACTCCACATCAGTGAAAGATGTTCATCATCCCTAATTCGCACTTAAGGCCAGATTACTACCGCCCCTGGTATAATGTGCACTCTTCGATCAGTACAGTCTGTATCCGGCTAGACTACCACGGGAGTGGAACACACACGTTACTGCTTTTTATTCACTAGCTGCCCTATTCTCAATTCGAGTAATGTCATTGAAGTAAAGCAGTTTCTGTTCATACACTGATCAGCATTTATCTTGAATTGCACAAAACACGGTCCGCCAATAGTCCTCTAATTGGCCCGCTAGTACCGTAGTGTACTTCCACGACGCGCGCACAGGCTGCCAGCTGTCACTACAGTATCCCAGCCCCACCCTCCAGATCTGCGGCCTCACCTCCAGATCGCGTCGCCGCGCACGCGGTGAGAGTTGCGGCAGCTGCGACCGACCTCCATGAGCATCCAATATGGAGCTTCATTGATATTAAAGAAGCTGAATTTGTGCGCAGAGATTCATTCGCCTCAGGCTTCGGATCTTGGAAGCTTAAATGAACATCGACTTTTCGGAATGTTACTTTCAGATTTCAATTTTTTCACGATTCGACAAATGCACCTGAAATGACTAATCGTTTTGAAATTGATGGAATTGGAAATTTTAAATTGTGATCTACAAATTTTCATTTCCGTAAACTCCACTTAAAATTCCGTGATTTTCACATCAGTCAGGTTCGAATGCAACTAGATAGTTCCGTTTCGGGATTTCTCAATTCAGACAATTTCAAATGCGATCTACAGATTGAAATTTTCAAATTCTCAGAAATTAGACCTAAAATGCCCAGATTTTTACAGCAGTGAGGATCGGTTGCAACTGGGAAGCTAATATGCTCCGAATCGGAATTTCTCAATTTAAAATAGTTAAGTGTGATCTACAAATTCAAATTTTTAGGTTTTAAGAAAATGCACCTAAAATTCCTAGATTTTTACAATAGTGAGGATCGGTTGCAGCCCGACAGCTGCTTTGATAAGCTTAACGGGGGAGCTTGTGAAATGATGTGTTTTTTTGGTCGTATTTTTGGTTATTTTTTTATACATAGCTTCTTTATTACTCCCGGCTATTTTACGCCAAATCATTTTTATCATATTTCAAGATATTTTTGAAACTTTTAATTGATTTCTTAATGGCATTTCCAAATCGTTACTTTTGGCAGGAAGCTGAATTTCTAGAAATATGAATATTGAAATTTGTATGTGAAGGTGCTGCAAATGCAATGAATTACTACTGTTTGTGAATGAAGACACACCGCTCTCCATCTCTTTTATACCCTACCCTTTATCAATTGGGTGACATCAGTTCTGTTTGCCGTGAGAATTTTGTGGGGTTGGCAATTTATAATCGTCTGAGAAGAAGGCTTGCCGGCTGAGCGGGCAGGCTTATTATGGGGGCGGAGCGTCTTACAGGGTGAGCGGGCGGAAATGCATTTTACCTGCTGAGGGGCATGGCTTTACGGGGTCAGCGGGCAGACATAATCCATGGCGGAGCATATCACCGGCTGATCGGGCAGACACAAACTCAGAAAGTTGGAGCTCGCCACCCGCTAACCAAAAGTCGGGCGGCACGCAGCACCTCGCGCGGCGCGCGAGAGGAATGGTAGCGAGTGGCGAGCACTGGCGTGCTAGCGCTCGCTACCCGCTCACCACATTACGGCGGCGCGCTCGCAACACCACGTCGGCGCGCTCGCCTAGCGCTGGTCGCCGACGGAAAGATAGCGGGTGGCGAGCTATTGAATGTGGCTTCCGCTTGAAATTCATGCCATGCCTCAACTTTCGCTTCGGTTATCCGGTGTTTTCGTCTGCAGGGGGGGCTATAGTTTTACACTTGGCCACACCCATTTTTCCGTGCCGCCGCGCAAGTTAAACACTAACCCAGGGTTCAAAGTCAGGAGATTCGTTGCGGTATGAGAAAGTGGGCGTGGCCAGGTGCGATACCATAGAGCCTCCCCCCCCCTCTTCTGCTGCGATGGCACCGGTTAATCTTTCTATTCAGTAACACTACATATTTTTAAAATATTCAGAGTCCAGGATTGTCAAGGATGATTTATTATAGTCAGCTTCACATTGATAAAAAAATCTTAGAACTTCAGGTGTTTCTCCTGATTAAGTTGTAACAAATAGAGCCATGTTACTCATTTACGAGATCACAATTTTCTAAATCTCAACGGAAACCAGGGTGCCCATATCGATCAAATATTCAAATTATCCAGCCAGTGATGAAACGATCATTTTTTCTGAAAATGTCTTTGTGGCGAGCTGCAGAGGAGGAAAACGGAACCAAAACACCACCAAGGGGCCTTTTTCGTCTAGGGAGGTCACCCGTGATATTCACTAATTCCTTATTCTGAATAGCAGCGGCGTCGGCCGGCTGACGCTGGCCTCTGCCGCTGGGGTCCTGCTTCCGACGACAACACTCGAGCAATCAGAAATTACAAAGCATTTCAAACCTTGCAAACCCTGCTAACCTTCTTTTTTATGCAGTTGCACACCGACCCTTCTTTAGTTTTAAGAGGTCCTGAAATGGTAGTTCATTTATATTCATTTCTGTCATGATAAAGACAACCACTGTTTGAGATTTAGTAAACGCTTCCATGACCAATCGACACCTTGCTACCTTTATTGCCGAATGAAGTATAATGATGTTTGTGTTTCCTGGATACATATTTTTATCAACTCATATTTCCATCGTATATAAACCCGATTTAGAAAGGTTAGTGCATATAAATTGCTAAGCAGTCAAAATGAGTGGTTAAGGGGAAGGGCACGTGAAGATAAGTGTATACACTTTCTTATAGACGCACAAAACGATTTTGAAGTTCTGCATCCACCCAAGCTTTCTACGGCGTCCGGCTCACTCCCGTTTAGGTCCCGCACATCTTCTACGGCGTCGGCCGCACTCTACCTTGGGTCCCGCACATTTTATACGGCGTCCGGTGCATTGTCCCTCGGGCCCCGCACACTTCATACGGTGCACTCACTTGGGTCTCGCACGCTTCCCACGTCGTTTTGCACCTGGGTCCCGCACATTTTCTACGGCGTCCCCCTTACTCCCACTTGGGTCCCACACACTTACTACGGCGTCCAGCGCAGTACCACTGGGTCCCGCACACTTTTTACGGCTGTTTGCGAAATCCCACTTAGGACCCACACACTTTCTACGGCGTTCTGCGCGCTCTTGAGCCCGTACCCGTAAGGTCGCCCGTATTGAAAGTCAAGCCGAATAGACGGTCAAACAAACACACAGAGAAACGCACACATACGTACATGCATACATACGCGCACACACGCACACACAAATTTACCAAAAAAATATATAGTAGGATTCTGATAATTTGGGGAGTTCAATTGTTAAACTGTTCAAAATTTGGAGAGTTCAGTTATTAAACTGTTTGAATAATCAGTTAGCTTCTTCGAAAAAATCTCACTTTAAACCTTTCGTCACCTTCCTTTCGTCACAGCGGGGCCTGACCCTGCATCCACCCCTCTCCATTTCATAACAGCGTGGGCTTACCCCGCACTCCACTCGCTTTTCTCGTTCTTGACTTCACGATATTCTATCCATAGTGATATGGCCATAAAATCGAAGAGCGGTGAGATTTTATCCACAAGCCGCTCTTCTCCAGAGGTCAGTGGCACACTATGAGGTGGGTAAGCAGGTTCACCGGCTATGAATATATACTCGCCGGTAACCTTCACGGCGGCTGCGGAGTGTACATAACTAGTCCAGTACGTGGGCTGCCCGTGGGTCTCGGGAGGGGTTGAAACTTCTGGGACCGCGAAACTTTTATGCGTTTTACCGAAGAATGCTGACCTACTCGACTTAATCGGTTGGCTTTCGCCTGACGCGGTCATGCCGCATCTTCACCGAGGTGTGCCGTCCTATTAGTCAGTCGTGTCCATTTTTCACGGTCTTCAGTCACAACTTGAACACATTCCATCCAGCTGTCGCTATTCCATTTCCTGCAAAACGGAACATCGAGCCTGAACTGTCTTTCAATGCCGAGTGACTTCGAATCCTCTTTAACCACATTCATCTAGAACTTTTGCCTACGCCCACGTGGCCGTTTCCAGACAGGATTTGGAAGCATTCTTAAAGCGTGTTGTACGAGACGGTCCGGCGTTCTTCTTAGTATATGGCCGAGCAGTCGATGTCGACTTTCCATTGCTGCTTGAGATGTCGTTAGGAGATGCTGGCACCTCCCTCGTGTCAAGCGTTGATGTAATGCGTCGATTTATTTGTAAAGGTCATACACGCGGCCAAAAATATCCAAGCAAATGCCTAAAAAGCTTAATCTCCGTGCAATCCAACCTTTCCATCTGCGTCTTCGGTGCTGCCCACGTCTCTGATCCGTACATCATGGTAGGTTGAATAGCGGATAGGTAGACGCGCAACTTGACTTCCTTCGCGCTGGTGCTAGACCACAAACACTTGGTTAGAGAATTAAATGCAGACGTAGCTTTCGCACATCGTTGTCGAATATCCGCTGCATAACTACCACCGTTCTTCAGCAAACAGCCCAAATAACAGAAATCGTCCATCAGTTCGATACGTTGTCCGTCCACACAAACTGCCGTTGAAGGCCTCTGAGAGAGCAAACATCTGCTTGCATTTGTCGGGACGAAGAGGAAGTCCATAGGCTTCGGCATACTTAGAAACGAGGTTCACACTACTTTGCAGTTTTGCGTTGTTTTCAGCGAATAATACAATGTCGTCGGCGTACTCCAGGTCGACAAGGGAGCGCCCTGATGGTGTTAGGATCACATCCGCAAGAAACTGTTCTGCAACTCTACGCATGACGCCATCAACGGCGAAGTTGAAAAGAAAAGGTCTTGCAACGGCTCCTTGCTTTACTCCTGTTTTCACTTCGAAAGCTGACGTAAATCGGACAGGTGTACGAACTGCTGCTGTTGTTCCTCTGTTCATGTCCTCGATTAACCGAACATACTTTTCCGGGACTCCATCTGCTCGCAGAGCATTGAGCAATCGATCACGATGAGGAGAGTCGAACGCGGCTTCAAAGTCCAGAAAAGCAAGCTGTAATGGCTTTGAATACCGCTGTCACGATTCAATTACTCTTCTCACAACGAACACTTGGTGGATGGTCGATCTTCCAGGTCGAAAACCGGCTTGCTCCTCTCTGGTCGTTTCCTCACGATGTTTGATGAGTCGCTCGAGAATGATACGTTCTAAAACGTTGTACATGACACGAAGTAGAGAGATTCCTCTGTAGTTCTTAGGATCCGGGACGGATTGCTTCTTGTGAAGAGGTACGATGATCGCATGTCTCCACGAATCGGGTATCCTTTCGCTCATCCATATAGCACGGATGGTGTTGGTCATTTCACGAATCCCAGGCGGAGGAAGAGCTTTCAGTATTTCAGCAGTGATGTTGTCATCTCCACCTGCCTTTCCATTCTTCATTTTCCGGACACAGTCCAAAACTTCAGATTCAGTCGGCGGTTCCTCACTGACATCGTAATGTGCTCTCTGAACATGCGGGAGCTCAGGTACTGATGGCGCTGGACGATTCAGTAGTGAACTGAAGTAATCCTTCCATATTGGCAGCGTCGCATCACCAACTGCAACTCCATTGGTAGTGTTCAAGACAGGAGAACATCTCTTCATCTTCCCGCTATACTGTCGCAGCAACGTGTAGGCTTTCCTCGGATTCTTCTCCTCCCAAGCCTTCTCGAACTCCTTAGCTCTACACGTCCACTCTCGTTCGCGGTCACTTTGAAGCTGCCGACGCAACTTCCTCCTCAGACGCTTCTCCTCCACGAAGTTTCCTGCAGTTCGGAGAGCACATACTCTGTTTTAGGTAGATGTTCTTTCTTCTGAGACGTAGGTGAACTTCTTCTTAGGCTGTACAACCGGGAGTGCCTCTTTCGAAGCGTCCTGGATGCACTTGACAAAAGAATCCGCGTCGCAAAGCTTCTTCTTAGTGTTTACTCCGATGTGAATAGGAACGCGTTGTCGAAAATTCCTTTTGCACTCTTCATCTCTGAGACTTGTCATATCAATCCTCTGGAGAGGCTGAGCCCCTCGCTTCCTCTTATGAATCCTCGCAGTGAAGTTCAACAGAACAGGACGGTGATCCGAATCGAATGCGACATCCCACACAGCTCTAGATCTTCGAATGTCCGATACTGGAATATTCCTCGTCAGGACATAGTCAAGCTGTAGTTTCAAAGTTGTCATCTTCCGCTTCCGCTGCTCTTCTGGAGATAGCTGGGTTGGTCCCTGTCACGTAAGCTGATGGCGGCGATGATTCCTCTTGAATGTCGATGCAATAATCAGACCACTGCGTTCACAAAAGTCAACAAGGCGGTAGCCATTGTCCGATGTTTGCTCCACTGGGTAGAACCATTTACCGAGTACTTCGAATTCCTGATTAAGTCCCATCTTCGCATTTGCGTCAATCCCCACGACAATAGCATGTTGACAAGGTATCCTGGCCAGCAAAGTATTGAGTTCCTCATAAAACTAGTCCTTCGAATTGTCTTCGGCGGTTTCAATGGGCACATGAGCACTCACTATCCACAGATTGAATCCTCTGTGATCCCGCAGTCGTACGAATGCATTCCGGCACGACGTTCAGCCAAACTCCTTGACCATACCATTGAAATCCTTCCTTACAGCTATTGCACAGCCTCCCACTCTGCTATCGTCAGCGTACCCGCAGTAGATGGGGTCCTCTCCGACGCTGATGACGGGTCTTACCTTGAGGCGGGTTTCCTGCAAAGCAGCAAACGGTGCATGGAGATAGCTCAGAAATCTGGACAGCGCAGTTTTTTGGATATCACTCGACAGCGATCGACAGTTCAGGGTGGCGAAATTGTGGATTGTGGCCAAAGACTCCATGACTCCTTAGGTACGGATCCTAAGGTGTTCGGAACCAGAGGACTTAGTGTACCGGCCGGCGACACCTTTATGCAATGTATGGGATACTTTCGCGATATAGTTGTGCACGCTAGATCGCTCGAACGTTCCCAGTGTACACTCAAACGTCTGATGGGTTCCGTAGAAGCAGGGTCACCAACGAGCAGGTACCAACAGAATTGTATGCACACCCCCAACAAAGACTACACTGTCCCAAAAGAAGCGAATCCCAAATTAGGTTGCCTAGATAGGCTATGAAGTGAGCTCAGCACAAATGCTCATGCACGTGCATGGGCAAGTGTTCGCTCGCGCACACAAACGAGAGAATTCTAGCGCTCCCGCGCGCGTATGTATACACACGCATACGGGAGCCCGTTTGCATGAATGCGCGCCTATACAATGGCTCACACGCGTACGTAAACACAAGCACATCATTGCGCTCAAATCTGTGGACGTACAAGCGCACACACACACGAGACCACGAATACTAAAGCAAATGTGGGCGCAAATAAGCGTATTTATACGCGCAAGCAATCACGAGTAATCTCTTGCGCTCCTTGCGCGTGTAGGTACACGTACGCACACGCGCGCCTGTGTGTATATCTGCACGCGCAAGGTTCGTATATACACGCGTGCGTGTAAGAACCGACGCGCATCTACGCGCGCTCGCAGGGGCTCTTTCACTCTCATGTGCGCGCCTATGCGGGTTGTACACACGCGTGCGCAAACTCAAGAACATCATCGCGTTCTTATGCGTGCACGTCTACGCATACACACACATACATGAACACGCGTACACATATACACATTCATATACACATGCACGCGCACACAAACATGAGCATAACCGTCCGTGTAAACAGTTCCGAGTATATGCACTCAAACGAGCGCACATGCACACGCATGTATGCTCGATTCCGGAGCCGAAATTGTTCCTCAGCGCGTTTGTGCGGGGCGAGTGGAGATACAGTTTGAAAGTATGGGGGAGAAGGATACGCAGTACACGCGCGCGATAAACGGAAATAAGATTCACTGAAGCATCAGTGACATGTTCGCACACGTGTGGTCACGTCAGCGACCCTTATGGACGCGTCAACACACGCGCGATTACGTCATCGACGACGTCTCGTTCATGTGCCCCGATGTCTCGCCATTCCTTATTTTGCCTTACTTTTGTATTCCTTCGTATTCCTTCTTCCATTTGAATATTGTACAAATAATTGCTGGACTCAGTTCTTGGTCTGATCATTATTTCGGGTTTATTTTTTTAGGTTTCGTCTATTTGAATTCTAATTTGAATATTTTGGGTTTCTTTTTCGGAACTGAAATCATTCGGTTACCTAGATTTTTGATTTTTTTCGGGAATCCAAATTATTTGCATGCGAATATTCGGTTTATCGGGAAATTCATAATATTTGGTAATTCGGTCAGCTTCGACTTGTGGAAATTCGCTCACAAAATTGCTTAGTTTGATTAGTCGTATGTGACAATTTATTGGAAACCCTAGTATTTTTTTCACTAAAAGGTGGAGTAGTTATTCAGATATTCGTTCGATTGCTGTCTTATAACAAGTAGTTTACAGATTTTTGAATGTATTCATTCAAACGGGAAAATTCAAAAAAATATTCCTTCAAAAATGTAAAAAAGTTCGAAGATTTGACAAAAAAATTGTACATTCTTAATTTTCGATAGGGTAATTTAAGAAAATTCTTTCTTATTCCTAAAATAGTTTCAAATACCCGCGTAATGGCGCTCTGAAAAGTTACTGATTATACGGCGAACAACCTAGTCTCCGTGTGCCGCGACCGAAGGTAGCGTCGGCATGGATCGCGAAGAGACTTCGCGTTCACTGTTGAAGGTTAGCGCAAACTTGGTGTCATGTGCTATAATATAGGTGCACCGAATTTGCGCCAACCTTCAACAGTGAACGCAAAGTCTCTTCACGTTCCATGCCGATGGTAGAAAGGTGATGATCTGTCAGATCTTGCACTGTGATCAGCCATTCGATGTCCAGGCTTTCCGTAGCCTTCGATATACACATCAATATTGTGCTCTTCAGCGGAAATGTTTAAAGGCAGAGTCCACGATGAATTTCGCCCTCGGTTTTGGCCGGGAATCGAAAGTTCATGGTCTCATTGGAGCACTGGGGTCGAAAGAACGAACGAAAACGAGCCCGAAAGAGCTCCATACGGCTCCGAAGTCCGCTCGCGCTAGCCCTTCCTCTCGCGGTCGAGTTTTCCGAGGAACAGTTTGGTCCGCTTCTACATTAGCATTGGAGCGCGAGCGCGGCTGAGTTTTAGCATTGGGGCGTGTTTGCCCACGCTGTCTACTTCAAGCCTATGCCCGCACAACTCATCCACAGTTGAAATGTGGCTTCCAAGAAGAAAAGTTTTCTCTGGTGGAAACTCGAAAACCATTTTTATTGTGGACACAGCCTTTAAAGGCAGTTTTAACGACTTCGATTTTGAGATTAATCCGTAAATCGATTGTTTGCCTCTCGAGTGAAACTGAAATGACGAAGAAACCGAGAAAAACGCACAAGAAAGCACGAAATCCTTTGCTCTCACCCCGCGTCTTTACTTTCACTGGAACTGTTTGTTGTGAAAATGAAATCTTTTGTGAACCCGTCTTTTGCAATTCTCTATTTTGTGTTGCTCTGTTCTTTCCTTCTGACCCTAACTGGTACTGTTTTACCCTTCAAAATTTCGGTAACTCTTGGTTGCCAACGCATCGTTTTAAGTTTTTACTCGGAGAGGAAAATCATAGTCAACCCTGCCTTTGAAGGCTACTTCTCAGAAATCGTAACAATTAAATCAAAAATAAAAAAATATTCGCTAATTCACAAAAGATATGAGATATGTAATGCAATTCCGGTACTGTACAGTACTGTGCTTTAGAGTATTATATATCATCACAAGTCATACCTTACGTATAATAATTCACAAAATAATTGTTTAATATAATGTCAGCGCTAGATGTATGTATGGTTTCCCTTCTCATTTTAGTCTGACGCATGGACCAGGCGGCTAACCGTGCGGGGTTGGCGACCTCACTGGAGAATGGGGTTTCGATTCGCTTGGGGTGATCTACCGTCGCAGCCCAGTACATTCATCAGACTAAAATGATTGCGCGAACTCTACGTTATTGAAAATTTATGCTTAGTTATTACATTTAACGGCTCACGAAAGCGCAGTATTCTGCCCAAAATGAATAAAGCTAATGGATTCTATCGCTTTGAAGGCAGTGTTCCTCGTTGAAAAAATTGCCGGCTTTCCAAAACAATCCTGGGCTCTCAGTCCTTTTCAAAGTTAAAAGTTAATAAAGCACGACGAAAAAAGGACCGGAAGTGGGTTAAAATCTAGCCGCAGCCCGCCCAATAGACTAGTACTTCTTCTGAGAGAGGAAATCACAAAAATTAACACTGACATTTGATAATTGATTAGGTTTATCATATTTATTAAATTGAAAATTTCATTCTTCCGGTCTTCTAATGTCGGGAATGAAGCGTCACAAAAGCAATCCTGTTTTGGTAGAGAAAAGCGATTTGCTATCATTTTTCGCTGCTCTTTCTGGTCCGATTGTCTCAGTAGGCCTCTCACCTCTGGTAATTAGTCAGATTCCACGGCTTCCCGTAATTCACAACTCGCCCGCGCCTCCCCTAGTCTCCGCCTTCTCCGATTACACGGAGGCTGTGCTATTGGTCAGCAACTGCCGCTACGCGACCGCTCTCATTGAAATTGAATGGTTTTCTAAAGGTCCGCACATTTAGAAGCTCTCGAAAAACTTGGAAAGATCGAGTTTTGAAGGTATTTGCTGAATGACGTGGGTTATTAGATAGGTCCTTGAGCAGTATATAGTATTATGTGACTACCACGACCCGACGGCCTGCGCTGTCCGCAGCTAGGTGATTCTCTCTGAACATGACTGTACATGTTATGTTCCAAATGGCATGGCTCATTCGATTTCGTGATGTTAAGAATCATCGATTGTACGCGGTGAACTTTAAAAGCGTCAGTGGGTCATATTCGACGAAGATGTGGATCCGGATCGGGTTGAAATTTGAGCTCGACCTCCGATTACAACAAAGTGCTTATCCTGCGCCTGGAGAGCGTCTTAAGATACCTCCGAATGGGAGTTTGAACTTCATATAATGAGTCAAAGGTCAAGATGAATCGTCCCATTTTAGGTTCGTATCTTATTCGAAGTTGTCGATCTCAAGTACGCCACCCTGGTCCCGTTATCACGTTGTGGTGCGGTCAGGTTCAGAGAGGAGGTGAGGATTTTTCCTTGGGAAATGCTTCGATTTCCGCTAAAGAAGTGTTTACATTACAGTTTGTTTACACGGAGATGATGCTTGAGCACTATCTTAGCCGTCGTCACAGTGTCTCCATAAGGAGTCCGCAGAGTTGAAGTCGTGGCGTTGCTCGCAGCGACGAACAGCACTGGGTGATGTAATATCGATTACATTCGGCGACGATGGCGACCGACGCGGCGTGAAAGGCGACGAGGGGGCACTGCAGAGTGTATTGACGCCGCGACGGCCCTACATCACTGCCAGCGAGCGGCAACCGACGCCGCGACGATAATGTTTCGAAACATTTTTGTCGCCGCGTCAAGGCTGACGCTGCCGGTCTCTGCAACTATGCAGACCCCTATAGAGAGTGAAGCGACTATTCTCAAGGACGCGGCTTCAACGCGATCGGTTACAATTCAGAGGCTGTGTGCCGCAGCGCTCCACTGGCAAGTTCTCCAGGCTTAAAGGCAGTGGTCACGATGAAAAACGTTATCTAAAAAACTACAAAAATCAGCTTAGATATAGAACAGCTCAAAAACTATGAAGGTAGTGCGGTAAAAAACGAGCTAGAATTAGAGTTATTAAGACCCTAAATTTCCAGTTCCTGCACACGTGCACAGAAAGATCACAGTCTCATGCCAAGCATTCAAAAATCATCGACACTCAGAGGAAGAAATAAATGCAAATTTACCTAATAAAACAGTTGAACAATAAAAGCAAACACATCAACCAATGTTTTTGACTAGACGTGTATATAAATCCGAAAGTTCACTGACTGGAATTCAAGTTCAAGCCAGCTGACGTTCTTGATATTAGAGATCATCGATGGCGATGATGTGGGGTAGACTCGTCCACCATCAAAGGACAAGAAAGTTCAGGTTTAAAATTTGGCCCAGAAAAGCTATTTTTTCGCGATTTTTTCTTATAGGTTCTACTACTCTATACCCAGAAAAGGGTTTAGAGAGGAAAAGAAGGCGAGCATATTTGAGCGCGACCACTGCCTTTAATGAAAAATTATGCTACGGTGAATTGAGCTCTTGTGAGTAGCTTGATATCGTTGTCCCTCCCATAAGAGACTGTTTTTTTGTGTATATGAACTATCGTGTAGTTGGAGTACTGATGAATAAAACTGTTTTAGAAACGGGTGTGGTTTCTATTATGTAGTAAAAATATGAAACTGAAAATGTTGATGCTGGTCCATAAATAAGGATTCTGCAGATGAAAGTGGTGAAATATAACCACTCGAAGTGTACTGAATCACGGAGGGGAATTCTAGAGATTTACGTTAAAGTTCTACTGAAAGGCACTTGACTTACTTGACTTAATCGGTTGGCTTTCGCCTGACGCGGTCATTCCGCATCTTCACCGAGGTGTGCCGTCCTAGTAGTCAGCCGTGTCCATTTTTCACGGTCTTCAGCCACAATTTGAACACATTCCATCCAGCTGTCACTATTCCATTTCCTGCGAAACGAAACATCGCGCCTGAACTGTCTTTCGATGCCGAGTGACTTTAAATCCTCTTTAACCACATCCGTCCAGAACTTTCGCCTACGCCCAGGTGGCCGTTTCCAGACAGGATTTGGAAGCATTTTTAAAGCGTGTTGTACGAGACGATCCGGCGTTCTTCTTAGTACATGCCCGAGCAGCCGAAGTCGACTTTCCATTGCTGCTTGAGATGGCGTTAGGAGATGCTGGCACCTCCCTCGTGTCAAGCGTTGATGCACTGCGTCGATTTCCTTGTAAAGGTCTTCGTTATGGCATACACGCGGCCAGAAATATCCAAGCAAACGCCTAAAAAGCTTCCTCTCCGTGCAATCCAACCTTTCCATCTGCGTTTTCGGTGCTGCCCACGTCTCCGATCCGTACATCATGATAGGGCGAATAGCGGATAGGTAGACGCGCAACTTGACTTCCTTCGCGATGGTGGTAGACCACAAACACTTGGTTAGAGAATTGAATGCAGACGTAGCTTTCGCACATCGTTGTCGAATATCCGCTGCATAACTACCATCGTTCTTCAGCAAACAGCCCAAATAACAGAAATCGTCCACCAGTTCGATACGTTGTCCGTCCACACAAACTCCAGTTGAAGGCCTCTGAGAGACCCACATCTGCTTGCATTTGTCGGGACGAAGACGAAGTCCATAGGCTGCGGCATACTTCGAAACGAGGTTCACAATCCTTTGCAGTTTTGCGTTGTTTTCAGCGAATAACACAATGTCGTCGGCGTACTCCAGGTCGACAAGGGAGCGTCCTGATGGTGTTAGGATCACATCCGCAGGAAACTGTTCTGCAACTCTACGCATGATGTCATCAACGGCGAAGTTGAAAAGAAAAGGTCCTGCAACGGCTCCTTGCCTTACTCCTGTTTTCACCTCGAAAGCTGACGTAAATCCGACAGGTGTACGAACTGCTGCTGTTGTTCCTTTGTTCATGTCCTCGATTAACCGAACATACTTTTCCGGGACTCCATCTGCTCGCAGAGCATTGAGCAATCGATCACGATGAGGAGAGTCGAACGCGGCTTCAAAGTCCAAAAAGCAAGCTGTAATGGCTTCGAAAACCGCTGCCACGATTCAATTACTCTTCTCACGACGAACACTTGGTCGATGGTCGATCTTCCAGGTCGAAAACCGGCTTGCTCATCTCTGGTCGTTCCTTCACGATGTTTGATAAGTCGCTCGAGAATGATACGTTCTAAAACCTTGTACAAGACACGAAGTAGAGAGATTCCTCTGTAGTTCTTAGGATCCGTGACGGATAGCTTCTTGTGAAGAGGTACGATGATCGCATGTCTCCACGAATCGGGTATCCTTTCGCTCATCCATATGGCACGGATGGTGTTGGTCATTTCACGAATCCCAGACGGAGGAAGAGCTTTCAGCATTTCAGCAGTGATGTTGTCATCTCCACCTGCCTTTCCATTCTTCATTTTCCGGACACAATCCAAAACTTCAGACTCAGTCGGCGGTTCCTCACTGACATCGTAATGTGCTCTCTGAACATGCGGGAGCTCAGGTACTGATGGCGCTGGACGATTCAGTAGTGAACTGAAGTAATCCTTCCATATTGGCAGCGTCGCATCACCAACTGCAACTCCATTGGTAGTGTTCAAGACAGGAGAACATCTCTTCATCTTCCCGCTATACTGTCGCAGCAACGTGTAGGCTTTCCTCGGATTCTTCTCCTCCCAAGCCTTCTCGAACTCCTTAGCTCTACACGTCCACTCGTTCGCGGTCACTTTGAAGCTGCCGACGCAACTTCCTCCTCAGACGCTTCTCCTTCACGAAGTTTCCTGCAGTTCGAGAGCACATACTCTGTTGTAGGTAGATGTTGTTTCTTCTGAGACGTAGGCGAACTTCTTCTTAGGCTGTACAACCGGGAGTGCCTCTTTCGAAGCGTCCTGGATGCATTTGACAAAGAATCCGCGTCGCAAAGTTTCTTCTTAGTCCGTTTTCCGATGTGAATAGAAACGCGTTGTCGGAAATTCCTTCTGCACTCTTCATCTCTGAGACTTGTCATGTCAATCCTCTGGAGAGGCTGAGCCCCTCGCTTCCTCTTATGAATCCTCGCAGTGAAGTTCAACAGAACAGGACGGTGATCCGAATCGAATGCGACATCCCACACAGCTCTAGATCTTCGAATGTCCGATACTGGAATATTCCTCGTCAGGACATAGTCAAGCTGTAGTTTCAAAGTTGTCATCTTCCGCTTCCGCTGCTCTTCTGGAGATAGCCGGGTTGGTCCCTGCCACGTAAGCTGATGGCGGCGATGATTCCTCTTGAACGTCGATGCAATAATCAGACCACTGCGTTCACAAAAGTCGACAAGGCGGTAGCCATTGTCCGATGTTTGCTCCACTGGGTAGAACCATTTACCGAGTACTTCGGATTCCTGATCAAGTCCCATCTTCGCATTTGCGTCAATCCCCACGACAACAGCATGTTGACAAGGTATCCTGGCCAGCAACGTATTGAGTTCCTCATAAAACGCATCCTTCGAATTGTCTTCGGCGGTTTCAGTGGGCGCATGAGCACTCACTATCCACAGATTGAATCCTCTGTGATCCCGCAGTCGTACGAATGCATTCCGACACGACGTTGAGCCGAACTCCTTGACCATACCATTGAAATCCTTCCTTACAGCTATTGCACAGCCTCCCACTCTCCTATCGTCAGCGTTACCGCAGTAGATGGTGTACTCTCCGACGCTGATGACGGGTCTATCCTTGAGGCGGGTTTCCTGCAAAGCAGCAAACGGTGCATGGAAATAGCTCAGAAGTCTGGATAGCGCAGTTTTTTGGATATCACTCGACAGCGATCGACAGTTCAGGGTGGCGAAATTGTGGCTTGTGGCCAAAGACTCCATGACTCCCTAGGTACGGATCCTAAGGTGTTATGGACCAGAGGCCTTAGTGTGCCGGACGGCGACACCTTTATGCAATGTGCGGGATACTTTCGCGATATAGTTGTGCACGCTATATCGCTCGAACGTTCCCTGTGTACACTCAAACGTCTGCTGGGTTCAGTAGAAGCAGGGGCACCAACGAGCAGGTACCAACAGACTTGTATACACACCCCCAAAGGCACTAATCACGAGAAACGTCGTCCTTGAGTTTTCACTAAAAAAACAATGGTGCTAGCCCTCAGAAGCAGAAAAGCATTCGGAAAAACTAATCTGAACGCATTATCAGAGGAAAAAAACGGCTTCGGAAAATATTCCATTGAGCAGGGCGGCCTCCTGGGGTTCAAATATTGTCCTCAACACCGATATGGCAGTATCACTGCCACGTCTTGATCTGCGTCTATCTGTAGAGGTTTTGAAGGAGATACGCAATAGTCGCGAAATATTTCTCGAAAAAAAAATCGGGAATCTCGTCAGGCAAAATGCTGACAAATCATTGCGTATTTTAATGAAAACCACTGCTGATAGACGAAGATCAAGACGCTGCAATGATACTGCCATGTCGGTGCTGAGGACAACATTTGAACCCCAGGAGGCCGCCCTGCCCAGTTGAACACTTTTCAAAGCCGTTGCTTCTCTTTCAGAATGCGTTCAGATACGTTTTTTCAACGCTGATCTGCTTCTGAGGGCTACCACCATTGTTTTTGAATGAAAACTGGATTCTGGCAAATTACCAAAAAATTCTGAGAGATTACGTAAAAATTGACAGATTACCAGACAATTCTGACAGATTACCAGAAAATTCTGACAGATTCCTGAAAATGTGTTGACAGATTTCGGGAAAATTCTGACAGATTACGAGAAAATTACCACTAACAGAGGGCAAAATATTTCGGAAATCTGCCAGAACTTTCTGGTATTTTCGGGACCTGAGGACACTAAGATGTTCAACAGATTCTCCTCTTACATCTGGTGTTCTTGGTTCTCGTCGCTCGCTCGCTTACTTGGGGGAGTTGCGATCTCGCACTTGGCATGTAGTAAGTACACGGTAGGGATCTACTATGCACGCATTCGCGATAATCCCAAAACTCATGTCCGAGGGTTCACTGTGCTTTTGAGCTTAGGTAAACTTATTTACATAAATTTAGATTCCATTAAAAACATCAACAGGCTAAAGTTTTGAAAAAAATTTATTGACGCATTCTCTGCGTGGAGACACGTATTAGTGGTCTCTTTGATAAACCTCGAAAGCAGTATCTCAAAACACCAAGGAAAAAAAGGTAAGGGATAAGGTTAGCCTCAGGAAAGAAGGACCTCTCCGTGCATTCGCTCAGATAAGGAAAGGTTGTGAACAAGGAAGCATAAGCACGTATCAAATAAAGAAAGAAGAGCCATCACAAAGGAGATCATCATTATACCCATTGAGTAGTATTGCAAGTCTTCACGGAGTGATTCGTAGCAGCCCTGATAAGTAATACGTCTTCTATCGGGATGGAAAATCGTATGACGAAATTCATATGTTTGTGTGTACCTTAGTGTTCATGCTATTCTCCTTGCGGTCTTCCACATTAACCCAACTTTGGCAATCTGCTTCGTTGGCAAATTGTTCGTCTGGCGCCAAACAAAAAGTTTGTTCTGAAATCACCTCATAAATGCAGTTGCGAACGGAAACAGTGACATTCTGTTTTTTTGGAACCTCCAAACAAGCATCATGTGCTTACTTAAAGCCACAGTACAAGCTCAGAATCGATTTTTCGTATTTCAGCCTATCTTGGAGAAAATTTGAAGCTGATCACAATGGTGTCTCCAGAATCGCTCAGGACTCACTACGAACTGAGTAACGGCTCCAAAATTTTCAAAATTGGACGGGTAGAAGTTCGCCGACGAGTTGTCTCAAGCCTGTATTTTCTCGTTATTAGCAGTCATCATTCTGAATAAGGTCACAACATAAAGCCAGACCGAAAACAAAAGGAAGAACATAGATTTCGAACAAAATCATTCGCGCGTCTTTTCCCAATTGAGATCGGAAACCTGCCAGTGGGCGTTGCCCATTTTTTCTTTCAAGGGGGCGTGGTCGACTTTTTCCTAACTTTTTCTCGCTTATTTGAACGAAATAAAATTTCGCGCTTGGCAGGGTTACTATAGACGGCGACCGGACCAAAATATCAAAAATTACCTCCGAGGTTGGGCTGTGCCTTTAAAGGCACAGTCCAACTTCAGTGGTAAAATCTGAGATTGCCACATAATTGTGAAGCAGTCCCACCTCACATAACACCTGCCAAATGCGAGCTCTGAATTCCTCCGAATCAGCTAGATATAGGGAGAAGCCACTCTGGGGCGCCCACACCAAGACGCCACTTTTGCACGCCTCTTTCACTATCTTTCGAGCTCAACAGTGGGGAGACTGGCGATGTTTTCCGATCGAGAACCCCGTTCTTCCCTTCGTTCTCAACCTCTCTCTTTGTTCAAGTCGGCTTGCAAACATCGGGTGCAATTGACGTAAGTTACAAGCCTCGGACAACTCGTCCACAATGCTTTCGCAGCTCAATTTTTGAGGGACCAGAACTCCATTCCTAAGAGGTCTTGTAAGATACCAGAGACATCATTGGAATTAGCGTGCGACTGTTTTCAGATAGGTGTAAAATCAGAAGAATGATTCTGGGATTGGACTGCGCCTTTAACGAAATGGGAGACATCGACTGCGGAAGCTTATCAATTACGTCTTTACAAATGGTCTCGCACTTTTCAGCTGCTCAAACTTCTGAGTGAGATGCATGCATGCTTCAAATGTCAAATGACGGGCTATGATCCACCGGAAGTTTTTAATAGAATTCAAATTGGGCAATCGTCGTGGCCATGCCATTACGTCGACGTGATGTTGAGGAAAATAATATCGACAGTACGTCCATGTTAGCACCATAGTCTTTACAGTCTTGTCGCTACCCTTCTTCCTCACAATTCTGTCCATGTTTCGATATACGATACCAATAAAACTTAAAGACAAAGCTTTCCAAGACACCTCTTCTGCCGCAAATGGAGGAAAGCATTCCATACATAGGTTCCACCTTTCGAATAAGACAACAGGCGCTACAAAACCGTTCTCGATAGTGTTTTTCTCTAGAGTAACCCCTTACGCCTGTGCACAACAGCGGAGGCGTCACGCACTGGAGATCCCTTTCTGGTGTAGGTGCT
This sequence comes from Aplectana chamaeleonis, assembly GCA_029168955.1. NCBI lineage: Eukaryota > Metazoa > Nematoda > Chromadorea > Rhabditida > Cosmocercidae > Aplectana > Aplectana chamaeleonis. Next base: position 545,035 of record JAPDOI010000428.1, read on the forward strand.
GACTCATGGCACCGACTGAATCACGAAAGATTTCGTCACAAAGCTTTCTCTACATACTTACAGTGAATGCAACGCTTTTTAATCGTGTGTAGTCCGTTCTGTTTATCAAGGAGTGCACAAAGTGCTGGTCTGCGCGCCGCCCGCTGCTACAGTTGTGCATAAGGATCGGTGAATAACGAGCTACAAGTTTCAGCGGACGCAAGTGGTGCCCATCTTCACCACAGGTTGAAAATTCCGTCCAACAGCACCAGGGGACGCTAGCATCAGCGGCATGCAGCTGCCGCTAGCGTCCTGCGGCTGACCACTATATCACGATTAACACCACACCGGTATGTGGCACTTGCAGTGCAGCAGGGATTCAAGATTATCTTTCCGCTCTCCGCTCGTCGCTAGCTATGAACATAGCCGGGGGCTCAGGACATAGCGAGCCGTCTGTCCCCGCCTTCCCTCTCCACTTCGGGCACCCATCATAGCGGGACGATAGTCCGAAATAGCCCCCTCCCCCAGGTCGTCCGTAGTCCATCATAGATCGTCCGTAGCCCTACCTAGGTCGTCTATGCGCCTGCACTGCCCGCACTCGAGGGGATGCCGCAATGGTGTTAAAGGCAGTGGCTGCGATGGAAAAAAGTTGTGGAAGAAATCATGAGAATCAGCTTGATCCGCAATTGACTGAAATACCACGAAGGTTACGGGAAGAAAACAAGCTAAAAATAGAGTTAGTAGGATCCTAAGTTGCCAGTTCGTGCACACGTGCGCAGCTCCGCCAAAAGAGATCGCAGCCTCATGTTGAGAAGCCAAAAACAATTGACGTTCACAGCGATAAATTAATCCAAATTTAACTAATAAAAACAGTTGAACAATAAAAACAGGCCCTCCATTTAATGTTTGACTAGACGAAGACAGAAATATTCGAGCATGTCAGTTCGAAGGAAATTGCTCATCGATTAAATTTTAATTTCAAGCCCGCTGATGTTCTTGATATTAGAGATCATCGACACCAATAATGTGGAGTGGGCTCGTTCACCATCAGAAGACAAGAGAGTTCAGGCTTGAATTTTGGCCAAAGAAAGATTTTTGGCAAAGTTTACCTATAGGTCTTACTACTCTGAATCCAGAAAAGCGTTTAAGAGGAAAAGAAGACAGATATGTTTTATCGCGACCACTGCCTTTAATCAGGGATGTGCGAACCTTTTCCGTTTCCGTATTTCCGGTGCTTCTTGAGCTGTTCCGTTCTGCTTCCGTTTCCAAGTTTTTGAGCTCGTAAACGGAATAAAATGGTGTCACACAATTTATGGTAGCCTCTAATTTCGGTCTATGGTGGGTTGTTTAGGGTAGGTTGTTCGAAGGCATCATGAGACAATAAAAATCACATTTGACCTCTTGTGTTCAGTTGACTATCTGAGCCTGGCTGAGATCATCCACAACGTTTGGAATACTGGCATTGCGACCCCATAGAATGATGACTGGAATCTGAACGCCTTCTGGGTCACCTTTCTGGAAATAGCTCCTCAGATAATGACACCGGCTGAGCGGGCGGAGAAATAGGCTCGCCGGCCGAGCGGGCAGGCTTGTTTTGGGGGCGGAGCGTCTTACTGGCTGAGCGGGCGGGTGTGTATTTCACCGGCTCGGGGGCACGGCTTTACGTCGTCAGCGCGTGGACATAAATCCACGGCGGAGCATGTCACCGGCTTATCGGCCAGACATAGCATTACCGGCTGAGGGGCAGGCTTTACGTGATGAGCGGGCAGGCATATGCATATCATTGGCCCAATACTGAAGAGCTAAACTCTGTCCGGATGAGACTGTCCGCACACGCGCTTTGCTGGCGGATCGAACAGCCGACTGGAATGGATTTCTTGGACGAGCCTTTCCACGACTACAGACAGAAGACCGGGATATTATCTAGCAAGTATCTTAGAATTATGCTAATCGACTTACAGGTCTGAAAAGTGCACTCGCGACGGCCGCTCGACACGCACGCCGACCGCGTGGGCGGACAGTCTCAATCGGACAGACTTTGAAGCAAACCATGGTTATGTACGGCGCGGGCAAAATGAACTTCGAGCTGACTCGGGTGATTTGGTGGCTTTGTGGTTTGTAGACGATCGTGATGTATAGGTTTATTCAACCAGACGAACGAATCATAATACATCACAAATCCGCCTTTTATACAGATTTGGGAGGCGGTCCCACAAACAAATATCCTTCGTATCTGTAATTACAAATATGCCCAAAGGGTGCAAAGCGCCTCGAGCACCGTCGCGGCTATTACCTATAGCGGCGTTTTAGAAATACACCCGTAAATCTGAAAGTCACTAGACACCACCTCTGGATACGATGCCTACCGGCAGGGTCGATTTCTGGACTATGGATGAACCATACAACTTTATATGACCGGTCTGATTCTGAGCAGAATGCAATACAACACCTTTTGCCTTATTCTGTATATTTTTCATTAGATATACATTCACGAGATTGTGTATCCACAACAGGTGATGGCATTCGAACGGGTGGTCACTAGAGTATATCAAATGAATAAAAAAAATTTCGAATATTCGAATAAACGAATAATTCGAAAAATTGACTCTTTCGAATATTTGAATAAACGAATTATTCAAAAGTTTGACTCTTCCGAATAATCGTATTATTCAAATGATTTGAATACGAACAAATCGAATATTTGGCCAAAATCGCGAGTAATCGAATAAGAAGTACGAACCGAGTACAGGCTATAAAACGGCGTAATTCACTTGGTTCCTTCGCGCGCTGGTGGGGAGCGGAGGGTAGAGACAGTGAGAGAGCGTAGGGCAGACGGAGGCCGAGGCGGCGCGTGCGCCGCTCGCGCCTCGAGTGATGTTAATTTCGACGTTTTATGGAGGGTACGCATAATCGAACCTCCCGTTCACGGCACTACCAACTTTCTTAACCTTTTTTTGTATAGTATTATATAGATCAAAGCTATGCCAAAGCACTTCTACGAAAAAGACATTCCACATCATATCATAAGAGTATTCAAACTAACATTTACCACTGTCTATGAGTAGTGGTTAAACGATACGATCAAAGTTTCTGAATTTTCTGAACAATATCTACCAACAATATCCGAATTTCCTATCAGTTTGGAGCGCTATCTGAGTTGGGGGGGGGCGCTGTTGTATCGTACCTGGCCACGCCCATTTTTCCGTGCCGCAATCACTCCTGATTTGTGCAGGGGAGGAAACCCCCGGTTAGGTGCTCGAATTTAGTGCGGCACGGTAAAATGGGCGGGGCCACGTGCATCTAGACAAAGTGGTCCCCCACCGCTAAGATAGCACCCAGTTTGGTTGGAGACAACTGGACCGCAAAAATATAAGGTGAATGTTGAATAAGAGCTGGCTCTAAGCTGCAGCGAACGACCTAAATTCATGGAAATTAAGCATTACAAAATACTCTAGCAGCGCACGGTAGCCGTTTCTAGAACATCGCTTGAATCTGCTTGGGACATACTCCATCAGATGGAAAACAGAATCTATCTATCAAAAAGGGGTCTTCCAAGCGAAAGAGGTTTGGTTTGCGTCAGAAACGTTGAAACATAAAGGGAACAATAGGTGAGTAAAATGAGGAGTCTACAAAAAGTGACCAATATTCTCTGAGAGTAATTTACTCGGTCAACACTTCTAAACAGCAAAACAAACCGTTGCGGTATTCTACACGGAAGCACTTTGTGGTTCCAAAAAAGGTCTCGACTATGCGAGAACCATTAAAATGTATGTGCATGTGAACTTAAAACATCAGAATAGCAGATGATGTCGAAAAGACCTAGACAGACGGTTAGGTCTAGCTGTAAGGAAAAGAGAAACTATAGAATAGAAATACAGCAATAAGCAAGAGTATTCCCGTAAAATTTCGTGAAACCAATAGGAGAGAAGCCCTTTTTAAAAAGACACTGAACTCTTCCTCGTGAAAAACCACAACGGTTTGTTTTTGCTGTTTAGAAGTGTTGACCTAGAAAATTACTCTCATAGAATATTGTTAACTTTTTGTAGACTCTCCTCGCTCCACTTACCTACTGTTCCTTTTTTGTTGGAACGTTTCTGACGCAAACCAAACCTCTTTTGCTTGGTAGGCCCCTTTTTGATAGAATTGCTCACTTTCTCTTGAAGTAATATCCCTGAAAAATCTTCAATATTTCTTAAATAGCATAGATTGACATTATAATCAGTAAGTAACAAACTTGTTGCGCTCGCTACCAATGAAGCGCTACTCACTTTCCACGACGTCCTGATGACGATATCAGGGGTGGTAGTAAATGGTGTGTTAACCGCGAATAAACCGCCACTTCTTAGCCGCCAACATACCGCGACATAAATGCAGTAGAGCCACCAAATGAACGCGAAGTAACCGCCACCTCCTGGCCGGCAACGAACCGCGATATAGGTCCCACGGTTTGTTGCCGGTTTAACGAAAGCTACCCTCTGCTTACACGTACATTATGCGTGACATTCGTCCGCATAAGTATTTTCTACACTTGGACACGAACGACGTTCACGGTGGAAAGACGAGGGATCGGAAAGATTCTACAAGTAATGCTATTTATTTTGTTCATAAGGAAGAGCATTCAAAGGGAACTTCGTAATATTTCGCTTGTTCGAAACACCATCAGAACGCAATTTTTCAAATTTTTCTTGGAAATCCTAATTCTCGTAATTTTTAGGAGCTCCGTGAGTTTTCAGGACCACTCTCGAAAAGACATGTTAGATTTCTGTTAGGAATCTTAAGCCTCAATCAATCAAATGCGTGTGATCTGACAAAAGTTTGCATTTGTAGTAACTTTGTTAACTTTTTTTAAAATTTTTTCAAACCAAAGTTTTTTTGAAAAACAAAAAAATTCTCTAAAGGAAATTTCGAGCGAACCAAAATTTGAAAATTTCTGGATGAATTATTTACAACGTGTTCTTGGGAAGGTAACGCTAGGTGCGAAAAAGACATTCCGACACGCGTCGAGTAATGCATAAATTCAAAGAATGTCCTGCATTCAACTGAAATGGATAGTTAAAATCTTATAAGAATGATGATAAACTAGATAGTCTATTTTCGTTCTTGAAAAAGAATTCAAGTGTTTTTTTGGAAGCGTGCAGCTGAAGTCTGGCGTCCGAGATTGGGGTAGTGGTGTGGTTTCGGTCATTGATGCAGTTGAATTTGTGAAGTGCTCGCCGCCTTCTCAAGATGAAACTAATCCCCCACCCGCAGTAAGTGCTGAAAACATATAGAAACACTGTTACACACTCATATGCGCATCATGCAAGGGAAAGATTTTGTGCACATATTTCAAGGTAAAAAATGGACCCCCAAAAAAATAAGAGGCCACGATGGCACTGATCTGGCAATGAAACAGGAGTATCCAATTTTGCAGAAAAAGGAGAACAAATACAGTTGGTTTTAGGAATAAGTTCGCATTTGTTTCCCACAAAACGCGCCCGATACGCCCCGACTAATGCTGGTTAAACATTACTAAAGCCTCAAATCACTCGAAAATCAGTGGCTTGGGAAATTTTCACTTTTTTGCACTAAAAAAGTTGTGGAAGCCTGTTCGAAACGCGAGCAAGCAAATAATTTACTGCATGCTCCTCATAGCCTGTGCTATGCAATGAATTATGAAAATGAAACTAACCCGAAAATAGCAAAGCGGAAGAATTTCAGAAGGCAAATAGGAAAAAGGATAGAAGTGTCGGCGCTCGTCGAAAAATTAACAGCTGATTGGGAGGAATTGATTAGTGCCACCAAAGAAGACGGCCAACGTGTTTCAGCAATGATCCCAGCTTTGTTTTTGATCCCTCATCGCCCGTTTCCCAGGCGGAAGCCGATAAAAGACTATCCCCTGAAATACTTTTCAGTTTTAAAGATAGGCTGACGTCCTGAATCAAAATGGCTAACAGTGCTATCAAACTTCCTTAACCCTCTGCATTAATTAAACTCGTACTTGCCCTCAGTATAGATGGTCAAAACTTTTCCTACTGTATCTTGCTAACCGCATCCAAAAACTCCTCGGGAGGAGTTTTTCGTTAACCGCCAGTTCCTCTCGCATTTCAGCACTATTTCCGTGCTGTCTGCGAGAGTATGTTAAACGCGAACTTACCGCGAGGATGCCACATGTCGGAATTTTAGAGAAAAAACAGACCTGAAAACGTTTTGAAAAGGCTATTTTTCGTAACAAAGGTTACAATTGTCGCTTTTTCGAGGCGTTTTCATTGAAAGTGTATAAGGGGCCTACCACTGGGGGATGTTAGGGTGAAACTAGAGCGAGTTCTCTCTTAACTATCAAGAGTTATCATTACAATCTGGTGTGGTTAAACTCGCGTTTAACGCGAATTTAACTCCCGTTAACTCGCGGTTAACACACCCAATTACTACCACCCCAGATGCCCATGTACTTGGCACGGCCTTGGCACGACGTCCTGACGACGTCATCAGATGCCCCATGTACTTGGCACGACGTCTTGATGGCGTCATCTGAAGGCCCACAAACCTACAAATCGATTTCTCACGTACCTACATACCATCTTACCTGCCTGCCCAACTGATCGCCTGCGACCACTACTAAGGGTGCGTAAAGCCTAGTTCTGACTGCAGGTGGTCGCTGCGGCCATGCGAGGGACAACTGTTCCTTTTTCATCGCGCGTAATGGAAAGCCGCTCCAATTGTGATCGCTTCGTGGCAAACGTCCTACATCGCTGGGTCGCGGCGACAAAATCCTATGTTTTACTGCATCGCTGCTTGAAGAGCGATTCTCAATGATCGCTGACCATCGCTCCATCGCGGGCAAAATGGCAGCGATGGAGCGATTGCCAGCGAATGACACGTTTCGTGTAATGAACGTTGACCCTTTCACATGACAAGATCAGTGTTTTCGAGTCGAAACGCGTTATTGAGGAATACCAGCCATTAATTTCACTGATTGATTGATTTTCTTCTACCATCCGTGGGTCAATGCACTATGAACAGAATCGCTGCCGCTGCTACATCGCTGCAGCAGTGGGACCACGCACAACAAGAATTTTCGCTAAGCATTTTCCGATCTGACTTCGTTATTTTTAAACCGATTCGGCTCAAAATTTGTCAGCAGCTGCCTCCTAGACCCTCTCGCCTATATACCGATAAAAATCTAAAAAATTTGTTTTACAAGTTTTGTTAACTACTTTACAAAATTCAATGTGATCACAAGGCCCGGACGAAACCAAACCTCTCCAGCAGCTTCGCGGCTGGAGCGATTACGTCTGCCCACGGAATCGGTGCTGAGCGAGATACTCCACCATTAGGATTCTGACTATCTCATGTTGAATATTGTAGTACAAGGTGCGCACCCACGCCGCTTAGCGGCGTACTTGTGAGCGTGCTTTAGGATCAGTGGACTACTTGAATTACAGAGTAGTACTTCGCTGGCTCAACAGCCTTGACCCCATACAATACCGCGTAAGAATTTTTTTGCAGCAAATAGTGTTGCGCCTTTGCGCTCACAAAGCTCCGCATCGCCATATCTTGCTTCAGAGTGGTCCGATTTCAATTTTCGGGTAGTTTCTGAATTGTTTTCTTTGAGTCCCATAAGACAGTGAAACAGAATAGATTCAACTTTTGAAGTGCATCGAAAAATGCACATTTGCACCACAAAATCCTTCATCATGAACTGAAGGCAGGATCGTGATAGCAGAAATCTTTCATATTTTGATCTGTGATCGACATGAATTTTAAAAGAAAATACACATTTCTCAACAAGACACCGGTGTCCAAAAGACTCTCTACACCATACTTGGGCAAAACTGTAAAAATTTTCGAATTTCGAATTTTCGAATATATTCGAGATTCATTTTTTTCGAATTTAAAAATTTTGAATATATTCGAAAATCAAATTTATCGAATTTCAAATTTTGCGAATAAATTCGAAAATCATTTTTTTCGAATTTCAAATTCTCGAATATATTCGAAAATCAAGTTTTTCGAATTTCGAATTTTCGAATAAACTCGAAAATGGTATTTTTCGAATTTCGGATTCTCGAATATATTCGAAAAACTGATTTTTCGAATTTCAAATTTTCGAGTATGCTCGAAAATCAAAATCTTCGAATTTTCGAATAATTTTTTCGAATTTTCGAATAATTTTTTCAAATTTTCGAATAATTTTTTCTATTTTCGGATAAATTTTTTTTTAGCTTTGATTTTGAAAATTAGTTTTGAGCTGTCATTTACTGTGACTATCACTTTGTGGAAACATTCATCGGTTACACTCACTCTTAATCTCAAACCATTTTCAACCAGGATGGCTGCAGAATCTGTCCCTGGGGTCGGATTGTGTCGGAACTGGTTAAGAGAGCCTACCACAATGTTAGGCGCTATTCATACGGCACGAGCGGGTGTGGCGTTGATATATTTATAGTCTGACGCCTGATTTTCATTACTAAGCCGTCTTCAATTTCATTTTGGTTAATAATTTTTAATTTTAGTGCTATCTTCTGCTACCATGATAGTGATCGCATGTACAGATTTTGCTTGCTCGGAGAAGTAAGGGCTCATTTGATCCCGCTCCGCCATGCAATACCGCCCACGAAACGAGTCCAAATCGCATCGCCGACTCAATTTTCCGTCCGCGAAGGAAAAGCACGACGAAAGCGTCAAAATCCTTCAGAGTGAATATTTTCAGAATCTAAAAACACCGATCGATTCGTTTCGTCGCTCTGATTTCAAAAATATTTTCAGACTTGAGAAAAACTCAAACCTTGACCTACTTATTGCTCATTTTCCCTTAAAAATTTAAAATCTTCCAAAGTGGGTATTTCTGAAATCTGAGAAGATAATTAACTTGAGCTAGCCGAGCTGATTTCAAATCTGTATCGCTTTTGGAGCAAAATTGATTTTTGACCTACTTATGGCCTATTTACCGATAAGGAAACAGATTTTTTTTCCAGATTTCATATAATCTGAATTTGGGTCGCTCAATATAATTGGTATCGCAATACCGAGAAGGAAAATGTCCTCTAATTTGTGAAAGACGCAAGTTTTAGCCTCACTTTTGCTAGCTATGGGAGAACTTCGCCCTGACCCCGTTAATCACCTTTGCTTCTCGCCCTAATTACAAATAGTGCGTCCTCAATATAATCCATTGCAGCCACCTCAAGTTTGTGTTAGTAACATTTGTGCTAAATGCCATGACTGTCGCTCATTTCACCGAGATTGTATACCATTGACCTTAAGCCAATGGTATACATTATCGCTGTCATGAGCGATAATCATGACATTTAGCAGAAATCGTGGCGGGACCAGCATCGGAGCAATGGCACTGGCCGCCGTAGAAACAGTTGTCGCGTGTCCGTCGCAGCGACGTGTCGTGGAGGGCTGACATAGTGCAAATGTGCCGATGCCTGTCGTTGCCACTGTCGCTGTCATGCGGCGCACTGCGACAGCGAGACTGTGCGGCGCACTGCGACAGCGACAGATTTAAAGGGCGGGAGGCGGTCGCCGTCGCTGTGCAGAGCGACGTGTTGCAAAAGTATACCATTGGCCTTTGGCGACGTTAATACTCCCGCCGCCGAGAGGCGCGGCGTAGCGCAATCCCATAATATCGATCGCGCCACACCGAGCACGGCTCTGCGTAACTGAATTTTGTAGTTTCGTAAATTTTCAAATTCAACGTATTTCGCAAATCGTATTTCACAAGGCCTGAGCACAACCAAACCTCTCCAGCCGCAAAGACCACTCCTAGCTAATGTTTTTATAGTCATTGTAGATTTTGACTTAATCGGTTGGCTTTCGCCTGACGCGGTCATTCCGCATCTTCACCGAGGTGTGCCGTCCTAGTAGTCAGCCGTGTCCATTTTTCACGGTCTTCAGCCACAATTCGAACACATTCCATCCAGCTGTCACTATTCCATTTCCTGCGAAACGAAACATCGCGCCTGAACTGTCTTTCGATGCCGAGTGACTTTAAATCCTCTTTAACCACATCCGTCCAGAACTTTCGCCTACGCCCAGGTGGCCGTTTCCAGACAGGATTTGGAAGCATTTTTAAAGCGTGTTGTACGAGACGATCCGGCGTTCTTCTTAGTATATGCCCGAGCAGTCGAAGTCGACTTTCCATTGCTGCTTGAGATGGCGTTAGGAGATGCTGGCACCTCCCTCGTGTCAAGCGTTGATGTACTGCGTCGATTTCCTTGTAAACGTCTTCGTTATGGCATACACGCGGCCAGAAATACCCAAGCAAACGCCTAAACAGCTTCCTCTCCGTGCAATCCAACCTTTCCATCTGCGTTTTCGGTGCTGCCCACGTCTCCGATCCGTACATCATGATAGGGCGAATAGCGGATAGGTAGACGCGCAACTTGACTTCCTTCGCGATGGTGGTAGACCACAAACACTTGGTTAGAGAATTGAATGCAGACGTAGCTTTCGCACATCGTTGTCGAATATCCGCTGCATAACTACCATCGTTCTTCAGCAAACAGCCCAAATAACAGAAATCGTCCACCAGTTCGATACGTTGTCCGTCCACACAAACTCCAGTTGAAGGCCTCTGAGAGACCCACATCTGCTTGCATTTGTCGGGACGAAGACGAAGTCCATAGGCTGCGGCATACTTCGAAACGAGGTTCACAATCCTTTGCAGTTTTGCGTTGTTTTCAGCGAATAACACAATGTCGTCGGCGTACTCCAGGTCGACAAGGGAGCGTCCTGATGGTGTTAGGATCACATCCGCAGGAAACTGTTCTGCAACTCTACGCATGATGTCATCAACGGCGAAGTTGAAAAGAAAAGGTCCTGCAACGGCTCCTTGCCTTACTCCTGTTTTCACCTCGAAAGCTGACGTAAATCCGACAGGTGTACGAACTGCTGCTGTTGTTCCTTTGTTCATGTCCTCGATTAACCGAACATACTTTTCCGGGACTCCATCTGCTCGCAGAGCATTGAGCAATCGATCACGATGAGGAGAGTCGAACGCGGCTTCAAAGTCCAAAAAAGCAAGCTGTAATGGCTTCGAAAACCGCTGCCACGATTCAATTACTCTTCTCACGACGAACACTTGGTCGATGGTCGATCTTCCAGGTCGAAAACCGGCTTGCTCATCTCTGGTCGTTCCTTCACGATGTTTGATAAGTCGCTCGAGAATGATACGTTCTAAAACCTTGTACATGACACGAAGTAGAGAGATTCCTCTGTAGTTCTTAGGATCCGTGACAGATAGCTTCTTGTGAAGAGGTGCGATGATCGCATGTCTCCACGAATCGGGTATCCTTTCGCTCATCCATATGGCACGGATGGTGTTGGTCATTTCACGAATCCCAGACGGAGGAAGAGCTTTCAGCATTTCAGCAGTGATGTTGTCATCTCCACCTGCCTTTCCATTCTTCATTTTCCGGACACAATCCAAAACTTCAGACTCAGTCGGCGGTTCCTCACTGACATCGTAATGTGCTCTCTGAACATGCGGGAGCTCAGGTACTGATGGCGCTGGACGATTCAGTAGTGAACTGAAGTAATCCTTCCATATTGGCAGCGTCGCATCACCAACTGCAACTCCATTGGTAGTGTTCAAGACAGGAGAACATCTCTTCATCTTCCCGCTATACTGTCGCAGCAACGTGTAGGCTTTCCTCGGATTCTTCTCCTCCCAAGCCTTCTCGAACTCCTTAGCTCTACACGTCCACTCGTTCGCGGTCACTTTGAAGCTGCCGACGCAACTTCCTCCTCAGACGCTTCTCCTCCACGAAGTTTCCTGCAGTTCGGAGAGCACATACTCTGTTGTAGGTAGATGTTGTTTCTTCTGAGACGTAGGCGAACTTCTTCTTAGGCTGTACAACCGGGAGTGCCTCTTTCGAAGCGTCCTGGATGCACTTGACAAAAGAATCCGCGTCGCAAAGTTTCTTCTTAGTCCGTACTCCGATGTGAATAGAAACGCGTTGTCGGAAATTCCTTCTGCACTCTTCATCTCTGAGACTTGTCATGTCAATCCTCTGGAGAGGCTGAGCCCCTCGCTTCCTCTTATGAATCCTCGCAGTGAAGTTCAACAGAACAGGACGGTGATCCGAATCGAATGCGACATCCCACACAGCTCTAGATCTTCGAATGTCCGATACTGGAATATTCCTCTCGTCAGGACATAGTCAAGCTGTAGTTTCAAAGTTGTCATCTTCCGCTTCCGCTGCTCTTCTGGAGATAGCCGGGTTGGTCCCTGCCACGTAAGCTGATGGCGGCGATGATTCCTCTTGAATGTCGATGCAATAATCAGACCACTGCGTTCACAAAAGTCGACAAGGCGGTAGCCATTGTCCGATGTTTGCTCCACTGGGTAGAACCATTTACCGAGTACTTCGGATTCCTGATCAAGTCCCATCTTCGCATTTGCGTCAATCCCCACGACAACAGCATGTTGACAAGGTATCCTGGCCAGCAACGTATTGAGTTCCTCATAAAACGCATCCTTCGAATTGTCTTCGGCGGTTTC